>BFEA01000013.1:4907333-4930706 GCA_003427395.1 Chara braunii
CCCTGTGGTCCAATCGCGGGGCGCACCTTCCAGTCCACCCATCCCTTCGAAGGGCTTGTGTTGAGGTCGTAGAATTCGTCCGAGAGTTCCAACCACTGCTTGTCCTGAAGTTCTTGAAACTAAAGTTCAGTAGTGGAATCGATGGCCGGGTCGGCGGGTTGAAGGTTGGGATTTGCATACCTCACTCTGTCGATCACCGAACTCCTTGGGAGTTCCAGGTACTCGGCCTTGGACTGGCATGGGTACGGCTCCCACAACCCTTGGTCGTTGATGAGGGCCATGATCCACTCGCCCTTCTGGATTGCCGGCTGGATAGTTCCCGAGTGCCAAATCATGTCATGGCCCCAGTCCGCCTCGCTCGATCGAGTGTGGTCGAGCCCTTCGAAGTGAATGGTATCATCCTTGCGAGAAGGATTATCCAGCGGAACCGAACTCCCGGGACGCAATGGAGGCGGGGCGGCAGGCCGAGGCGTCAGTCTCGCCGCCAGCTTACTCAGGGTCTTACCCAGGGTGAACGTGAGCACAGGTGATGCCTGGGTGGCCTGGCTTGTTGAGGGACCGACCGACGAGGAGCCTGGGGCATAAAACACCGGAGCATGATGGTAATCGATCTCGATGTCATCGGTGTTGCTGTCCTCCTCCGACGTAGAGGTGTCGAAAACAACGCCTGTCTCCGCCTCGTCGTCCGTGGAGATCAAGGCACCATAACTCTCGAGCTTAAGCACGTGCTCGGACTCGGTGAAGTACAAACACTCCAGCCGGTCGAGGAAGTTCTTTGCGTTCTTGCGCAACGATAACATGTGTTCCTTGCGGCGCGTGTACTCAGCGTCGTTGTCCCTCCTGGACCGCGTTTCCAAAAAGAGGAAGTCGTAGATCATGTTCCTCTTCCGCTCACTCAACTTGAACCACATGTCCGAAGATGGTTCCCGAACGCGTGTTGGTTTCACGCTCCTCGAAATGAACTCGCAGCGGTTGGCTCCAGAGTTGACCTCGCTTTTGAGGAACTCCAACGTGTATTGCAACAACTCAGAATTCCCTTCCAGCGCGACCACGTGTCGGCCACTCTTCAAAACCCCCCACATGACTCGCTCGTGTAGCTTGCCAAGGAACATGACGCCCTCCCCCTTTTTGCATACAAATTTCAGCAGATGGGCCAATTCAGTGGGGTTCTGCTCCATCTCCTTGTAGACCTTCCTGTCAACTCCAGGCATGACCGACGCCCACTCGCAAGGGTCAAAGGGAATCTCCGATATATCTGTCGGGGTCACTTTCTGATGTGCCCCGGCAGCCGTAGTATCACCTGCCGACAACCTAGCATCATAAACGACACAAGTATTCTTCCGCAAATCATCACCTTTGAAGAGAACGTAAATGTGTTCGTCAACCGAGTACAAGTTGTTCCCCACTGGAAAACTTTTCTTCTGCTGCGTCCTCCTAACCCACTTCTCTGCGATTGCCTTGACAATGGGCTAATGGCGCAGGGCCGCAGGCTGGTCATGAAGGAGTAGTCCCAACGCCGAGGGATGAAAGCGACGACCGTTCAGTGTGACGGAAACAATTGCTCAAGGGGGGAATTCAAACTCTCGAAAGTTTTTGGTGTCCACTGTTTGAAGTCCAGCGGCTCGCACAGATCGAGAAAGCATGTGTGACATTTGGCCATCACCAACGAAAAATAAGAACGAAGGGCAGCGTTCTGCTTCTTAATATTGTCCTCGCCCTTCTCATCAACTAGAATCCACAAGTGGTTGTAAGGCGTCTTGTGAAGCGTCTGCGCACACTGCCGCACATAACTCACGATATTTCTGCACTTGAGCTTATTTCCCGCTTGGGTTCCTCGTAACTGTTTTTGGGAAACCCTTTTCCTTCCACAGCCACCGAATGTCCTTCATTGACAGTTTTTAGGTGTCTTGGAGGTGCCTTCAAGTCCTTCTTGTTGTCCTCCGAGGCGACCAGAAAATACCCCTCGAACTTCTCGTCCGAGAAGTAAACCATACGTGCAGGCCACCTCTCGAAGTTGTACCTCAATGCGACGTCGCTGCCGAGATGCGTCCTGGCTGCAGCCGCTTTGTGCTGGCCGGAAACAACGTAATAATAGTATTGGTCTACCAACTCGTCCTTCCTGTCCTCTGGCTTCAGACGATCCGCTCGTATGCCTGACTTCGGTTTTTCCAGCCCGAGTGGCGCCAGCTTAAGGGTAGGCAACTCGTACGTCTTTTCGGCTTGCGAGAAGGTCATCCTCATCGCTTCAATGATGAGCTGCGTGTGCACGGGATCCAGCGACCGCTGGTTGTACGAGGCTTCCCACTCACCAATGTCGACGACCCGCGACGAGTTAATAAAGAACTCCCGCTTTGTCCGCACGCCATCTTTCCATTCCAGGAAGTACGAGGCGTTGATGTTGATGAGGCCCTTCGCCTCGACAGCACCCGACTGAGGCTATTTCTGCGCCGACGCCGGGCGCTTCGGACCCGATGTGCCCTCTTGCCCCTCAACTCCCTTCCTTTTTCCCAACATCGTCTGGGGGTTCCTTGCCTTATGTTTCTTTGCAGAAACCGCAACCTCTTCCTGAGGATCTCCGCTTCTCTTATGCACAGGTTGTTGTACACCCTCTTCGCCCCCCCCGACTGACGCCGACGGCCGGTCGTGAACAGGGGTGTGCCCTTCCACCCCAGGAATACTGAGGATAGACTGGTCTCCCCGCCTAAGCGGCGAAGCCCGCGTCTGCTCTTGTTCTTCATCGAAGCGACTATGGGCCCTGCCCCGGTGGAGTTAGGAAGAAGGACCGAAACCCAAATCTCCCCCTTCCGTGGGAGCACCGCTGGATTCGAACCCGATGCACATTTGAAGAGGCTGCGACAACTCTTGGTTGAATAGAATGTGGCAGGATCCTCCAGGTTGATGTTCCTCTGCTCCACCAAGTCAAAAAATTCCCTCGCCGAAACAACACCTTCTACTGTGAGATCTTGGTAGAAAGGGGTCTTCAACAACCCCCGCGCCAGACCTCTGGAACAGGTCGAAAGACAAAACCGCCCCTTTGGAATTGGCAACAACGTCGTTCTTCGAACTGTAAACAGTGTGCAACTTATAATATTGCGTGTTTTCCTTTTTTGCAGGGTGCCATCCGGCAACCAACCCAAACACTCTTTACGCCTTTTTTTGTCTTCGAGGAATATAAGAGGGTCGCACAGAGGTTTGGTCGGCTCGGACTCATCCCCGCAACACCAATCGACGAACCATTTGGTATGCACATGATAGGACCACGATTTGGAGGTTTGTGATTCCCTCACCGATGTTCCGGTCGGCTGCTCCTCGCCCCTTGATGTGGACATCGTGTCTGCACCGGTCCAAGAGACCGAAACGATCCAACACACGGAAGACATACATAACCCACCCCACCAGAGAACTATGGTTTCCAGAGGACCACATATTACGCACCACCAAAAGAACATCAAACTCGTCGAATGCACATAGGGTTTCAAGATTGTTCAAGTTCGAATACGCATAGGTATTCACATGCGTTTTCACGCTCTGTGCGAAGTTCGGATACCGGCGGACTTAATGAATTACTGGCGGACTTGACGAATTCGCTGGACACTCTCGCAGACTGATAACGACGTGCAATGTTACGGAGCGTGAGTCGGTTCGCTGACTGCTAGAGTCTGTCGTTCACACGCTCAGACCCAACAAGAAGGCACACCAAACTCGCTTCAGTAACGTTTGAACATGACGGTAGACTGCACGAACAGTTGACAAGTTCGTCGGCATCCTCACTTGTTCACATCCTCTTCATGCTTTGTGCGAAGTTCGGATACCGGGGAACTTGACGAATTCGTCGGACAATCACGCAGACTGACAACGACGTGCGGTGTAACGGAGTGTAAGCCAGTTTGTCGACTGCTAGATTCTGTCGTTCACACCCCCCATACCCAACAAGAAGGCACACCGAAGTTGCCCCAGTAGTGTATAAGCATGATGAAAGACTGCACGAACAGTCAACAAGTTCGTCGATATCTGAACTTCTTCACATCCGTCTTCACGTTTCATGCGAAGTTCGGATACTGGTGAACTTGAGGAATTCGTCGGGCAATCACGCAAACTGATAACGGCGTGCGATGTCACGGAGTATGAGCCGGTTTGTCGACTGCTAGACTCTGTCGTTCACACGCCCAGACCCAACAAGAAGGCCCACCAAACTCGCCCCAGTTGTGTTTGAGCATCGCGAACGACTGCCCGAACAACTGATAACCTACGGGAACTGGAGGGGAATTTTGTTTGTGGAGTGCGAGACTCGGCTCAAAACAGATCCAGATCCAACAAGAAGGTCCACCAAACTCGCCCCAGTTGCGTTTGATCATCACGAAAGACTGCCCGAACAACTGATAACCTGCGGGAACTGGAGGGAAATTATGTTTATGGAATGCGAAACTCTGCTCAAAACAGATCCAGATCGAACAAGAAGGCCCACCAAACTCGCCCCAGTTGCGTTTGAGCATCACGAACGACTACCCGAACAACTGATAACGTGTGGGAACTGGAGGAGAATTCTGTTTATGGAGTGTGAAACTCTGCTCCAGATCAAACAAGAAGGCCCACCAAACTTGCCGCAGTTGCGTTTGAGCATCACGAAAGACTGCACGAACAACTGATCACCAAGGTCCCTTAAGAGTGCTTTTGGCAATCCGCAAAGACAACCACCGACTGTCTGGCACTTGTTGTAGGTGGTCGGGCGACAAACACATCAGGATTGAAGCTATTCGGCACCCCGACGTCTACTCCATTGGTGAGACAAGAATTTGTGAAGTCCGGATTCCGGCGGACTTAGATTGTGGGCATGTAGAACAGGAATCACAGGGTGGCGCTGTTCGAAGCTGGCACCGCTCCGGCAACGGAACTGAAGTTGAAGTCCGCCGTCGTCAGAGTACACCGGCCAAGCAGTACACCGCCGTGGCCCGACTTCACATATTCACCAACAGTGGCAACGAAAGAAGTTCGGATGCCGACGGACTTGGCGGTATTCCTGGTAACTCGTCAGGAGTTATCCGTTTTCACCAGTACGTGAAGTTCGGATGCCGACGAGCTTCGTGTTTCCACACAACCTCCGCTGCAACTAGGGTCTTCCTGGTCCAGCATGGGAGCGGGGGACAAAAGAAGCTCGCCGACATCCAAACTTCACGTTTTGTCTGCGGGGGCTGACTGAAGAAGTCCGCCCGCATCCGAGATTCAATGCATGGCCTCCTCTGCATTCGAACTTCATGTTCCAGGTGCGAGGGCTGACTGAAGAAGTCCGCCCGCATCTGAAGTTCAATGATTGGGCTACTATGCTGCTCTACAGTTATCATTCGCCAGTATCCTGACTTGAATCGTTGTCTAAACATTGCAACTGGAGAGGCAAGGGTGAAGGCTAACTCGACGAAGTGGATGGTTGTGGAACTGATGTTTTTTCGCATTACAGCCTCACGTATTGTTGCTCTGCGGCTATTGTGGAAGTCTGTGGGCATCCAGACTATTAGAATGAACCCTTGCCTCTCCAGTTGCAATGTTTAAACACGATTCAAGTTCGGATACCGGTGAACTAGAACTGTTTAGCAGCTGAGTACGCCAATCATTGAAGTTTGGATGCGGGCGGACTTCTTCAGTCAGCCCCCGCAGCCGGAACGCGAAGTTAGGATGCAGAGTAGGCCAAGCATTGAAGTTCGGATGTGGGCGGACTTCTTCAGTCAGCCCCCGCAGACAAAACGTGAAGTTCCGATGTCGGTGAGCTTCTTTTGTCCTCCGCTCCCATGCTGGACCAGGAAGACCCTAGTTGCAGCGGAGGTTGTGTGGAAACACGAAGTTCGCCGACATCCGAACTTTTTCCGTTGCCAATGGTGGTGAATATGACATTGTGAAGTTCGGATGCCAACAATTCAGAACTACAACTTTTTAGCAGCAGAGTAGGCCAATCCTTGAAGTTCGGATGCGGGCGGACTTCTTCAGTCAGCCTCTGCAGCCGGAACGCGAAGTTTGGATGCAGAGTAGGCTAGTCATTGAAGTTCGGATGCGGGCGAACTTCTTCAGTCAGCCCGCACAGATAAAACGTGAAGTTTGGATGCCGACGAACTTCTTTTGTCCTCCCCTTCTGTGCTGGACCAGGAAGCCCCTAGTTGGTTGTGAGGAAACACGGAGCTCGCTGGCATCCGAATTTCAAATACTGGTGAGCAAGGATAACTGTTGACGAGCTGCCAGGAATACCGCCAAGTCCGCCGGCATCCGAACTTCTTCCGTCGCCAATGGTGCTGAATATGTGAAGTTCGGATGTTGACGAACTTCGTGCATTCACGCATAGTCTGCAGTGACTACAGGCTTTTGTGCTTGCGATTGGACCCCGCACGGCTGTTGCGATATTTTAAGTTCGGATCCCGGCGAACTACAACAGCGCTTGGATGGGGTGTTCAATATGCGTCCTTTCTGAGTCGGCTTAAGCACTCGCTGCACTGCAAAAGCGGCTGGATGGATTCCGATGTGGTTCGATGATGAACAAGGTTCGATAATGTCCGATGGCCGATGCTGGACAAGATCCGATGGAGTCTGATAGATTTTCGCTTCACATAAGCGCTCGAACAAAAAGCCACACACGATCTCTCATTCAGTCAGTCAATGAACACATCGATCACTGACCGACAATCAAACAGTACATCAAGCAAGAGATCGACCACGCTCTGTTGATCAGTGGACTAGTTGATTGGACGGACGGTCGTGTTTTGATCGATCACTTGTTTTCGTAGTTGAGGATCGTGGGGTGCGACAATAGCGAGGCGTGTTTATGCACACACACAAAAAGATACACGATGGTATGGTCCGCGTTTGATATTGGTTGTTCACTTGTTTGAGCGCCCGGTTCAAGCTATCGATTGGTCGACTAACTTATTGGTTGAACGATCTATTGATCAAACCGACTACGGATGATGATGTGTTGATCGAGCGGTTTGTTCTGTCAAACTGGTACGAACACCGGTTGAATATGACAAGCAAGCGATCAAACAAACATCGCACCCTCAGAGTGATCAATCGGTCGATTAACGAACAGATCGTTCCGGATAATTAACTTGCTCGACGAGTTCATGCCCGTTCATTTGCGCATATCAAACACGCGCGTGTTTGATCTGCAAAAATGAATGGGCATCAACTCGTGGAGCAAGCTAATTATCATGAACGATTTGTTCGTCAATCAACTGATTGATTACTCGGAGGGTGCGATGTTTGATCGATCGCTTGCTTGTCGTAATCAGTTGTTCATCTTTATGGAGCATATCGACTAATCGGACATTCGCTTACATAATACTCACATGCGCACGCTCACTTTGGCACGCGCGCACAGACCCATATACACACACCCGCACACACTTTTTTTTTTTATCTGAGAGGTTTGTCGACTGTTCGCTTCGTGGATTCGACGAGCGCTGTTGATCGTACCGACTCCACCACCGCAAACACATGCATGCAACAACGTCGGCGCGATCACATATTGTATCTCAAAACATAAACTCGCCCAGTCGATCGGCTCTTTCGTTCCTTTAGACCTCCGGATCTTTGTTCTTTTGATGGCAAGGTGGCTCATCCAATCAACCGGCCGACCAATAGACAAATAAATAAACGATCTGTTGATTGCTGGAATGGTTGATTGGATCATTCATTCTTTGGTTGGGCGCCAGTAGATACGATGTGTCAATGGGGCCGATTGGAGGAACCGCCTTGTTGTGAGCGAGTGAGGTTCAAGAATTTCTCCACACAGTCGCATTGACACATCCACATATGCTCGCACGAGTGCACACGTGAAAGCACACAATACAAAAAAAAAAAAAAAAAAACATACCAAAAACGCAAGTCGCCACACACACACACACGTCCGAATGCAGGAAACCACAACAGGCACGGACAAATGCATAAGGTCACTCGAACGTGCACAATCATACATACAAACACACACGACATCACTCTCACACAACCACGGGTGTTTACACACGTAAACGAAACGCGTTGGGAACAGGAAGGTCGCGTTCCATGAGTCCCCTTTTCGATCGACACTCACCACGATGAAGGTGTCGTCTAGAGAACGGATTGTGCGCACCTAAAGTAAAGCCGTGGAAATCACTATGGAAGTGGCGCAACTTGCGTGGTGTGGCGGCAAATGAATTGAGTTGAACGAGCAGCGCGCATGCGAAGCAAGCCCATCAGCAGGTCGCTGCTTGGCGTGAAAGACGACGCTGAATACCAGAGAACGCGATAAGAAAGGTGTTTTGCGATGCAAGTGCGTGTAGTTTCGCGGTGGTTGGATGACATGGCGCAGCGCTGAAGATTGTGATGACGTCAATCACCGCGTTTCTCAGAGAGAGAGAGAGTGCAGGTGGTCGGTCCGACAACATCTCCCCACCGAAATGTGATGCTGCGAAATGAGCATTGGGGGGGCGAGATTTGTTTCATAGACTCGCACGGCTTGGGTACACAAAGGGCTTTCCGCGTGGAAAGGAAGGCCTTTTTCGAAATCGAAATTGGGGGCCCGGATGGGGGGCGGGAACATGTGACCCATTGGACCCAAACGAAAAAGCGCTGGAGTCCAGGAACCGTTGGATTTGCCCAATCGACGACCAGGGTCCTTCTGCGCATAGGGCCTACATACAACACGACGCGTTATGAGGGTCGTTGCTGACAATCGTTGGCGGGCCTTTCCGGGCGCTACCGGCCCTGCCAAGCGACTGAAAGGTGGGAGGGGGGGCTTTTCGCTGACGGCAGGAGGACCATTGCACTGGACGGCAAACGAAATGGAAGGCCATCCCTGGTCAAGCCGTCCGATTTGCGTATCGCAAGGTCATTTCTCGCCAGGGCACAGGGCCTGCGGGGTGAACGTCACACTGGATAGCGACCCGGAGGCTACCAGGAGGATGAACGTCACACAAGGGAGCAACCCGGAGGCTGCAGCAGGAAGTTTTCCACACAACTGCCCCCCCCAGTTCACCCCCCCCTTCCCTGAATTACATCGTGCTCGACGATAGCTCCGCTACGCTGCGCCATTGTCGTCGTTCGTCCCAAGCTGCGCCGCGCCGTCGTCGTCCTCGGTGATCGACCTCCTAGGTACGTCAGAGTTGCGCTCGAAGACACCATGGCGTCCGAAGACCGTCGCGCGTATCACAAATTTTGCGTGAGACTTCTTCCGCGTCATGACAGTCTCGCAATGTTGTGTGTCGTCGCCAATCTGAATTTCGAGTCTCCCTCTCCATCCTCTCATGTCTCCATTTTCTCACCGCCCCCATGATTTGTTCTTTAGTAATGTCCATTACACGTACTGTTGCTCCTTGTATGTTCGCTCCTCTACTTATATCTCTTTAGTAATGTCCATTGCACGCACTCTTGCTCCTTGTATGTGGTGAAACCAATCGCGGGTCCCCACGTGGCGGAAGAAAAAGGCCACGAGTACTGTGTGCCACGAGCGGGCGACCTGAGCCATCGCTACCCACCGTGCACTCTTTTTTAACGAGCAAATCTGCTTGCAACGGGAGGCTAGGACTACATGCTGATGACCAATCCCATGGCGGCATGATCGCGCGAGCATGAACGTAGAAAAGTCTTTTATGCGTTCGTGCTAGCGCGTTCATGCCACCATGGAATTGGCCGTCAGCAGGCAATGCTTGCTTATCGTCGTGAGTTGTTTTGTTCGTTAACGAAGAGCGGACGACGGATAGCGATGGTTGGGGTCGCCTGCTCATTGACAAATTCCTCGGTTCATCTTGACAAAGACTAGTGGTGTGTGTATCACCTGTTGGCGCGCATTTTCGTGATCACGTATCTTCATGATCACGTGATCATGACAACACACGGACTATTCGGAAGCAACGATTGTTTGCGAGGAGGGGGCAACTCTGTTCGTTGTCCAGGTGTGACGTCGATGCAAAACGAGGTTTTCGTCAGCTATAGAAGAGCACGAGGCGGAAAACGATGGCCCAGTTGTATACGCACGCACTCCCGTCGGTGCGAAACGAGGTTTTCGCAGTGGTCTGCCACGTGGACCGCAGCGCTCTCTTCGTTGTTGGATGAGAACCTCGTTCCTCATCGACGACATTGCTTGATAACGAATACAGCTTCCTCCTTCGCTCGTCCTCTGCGATCAAGCGTGTGGTCGTGAGTGCGACACGTGTGATTTCTCATGAACAATTGCCCATGAGTGCGACACGTGTGATCAAGAGTGTGACACATGTGTGATCAAGTGTCCTACAGTCTAGTACAGTGTAGTCGTCATCTCACAATCGCGATAAACGCACAACAGGCACGGTCAAGTGTTTGATCGCGAGTGTGACACGTGTGCCTTCTCATGAGCAACTGTCCGTGAGGTGATTATCGTGGTCCGTCGGGATCCTATCTTGGACGTGTGCCTTCTCGTGACCACATGAAGTTTGGATGCCGGCGGACTAGCACGACTGCAAGTCTTTCATGGCTATGGAGTCTTAGGTTGGTGACGCCTTTCTGAGGCGGAGACATCATTGTTGAATTGTGGTGGTCGAGGTCGTGAACATGAAGTTCGGATCCTGGCGGACTTGTGGTTTGGCAACCGACTAGAAACGAGCGCAGTAGACAAATGGTTCTTAAAGTAGTTGGGCCGGGATACAGGTTTCCTGCGAGTCCAGTTTCGGACGGTTTGCGGGTTGCAACCTCCCCGCGACACCGCCAACTATGTCATCGTCCTCTGTTCTCTCTCTACTGTGCGCTGGTGGCACGACTGCTAGCTTTTCGCACAAGCAGTTAGCCTCAATTGCTGAGAACCCTGATTTCATAAAGTTCGAATCAAGGCGGACTTTAAGTAATTTGTACTGCCAAATCCATCGCCTCAAAAGACCGCAATTCGGCAACATCAAATGTGGTTGTCATTGCCAACAAGGTTTCTGAGGAGCCACAAAAATTTTCCACTCCGACCCCTATGAGCCTCAGTCACCAACGATTACCCCATGTTTCGCGGAGACGTCGCTTCGCAAAACACCTTCCTGCAACATCAGGGTCTGACAGTCATTGTTGGTGACTTGCGAAAAATAAGAGAACGGTCGTCCTCGACACCGGTAAAGCCCACCCACCAATCCTGTCCTCCCTCCCGTCTCGACCAAAGTTCGCAGGAATCCCAACTTCCGCATCCACGGTTGTGGCTTGGCGCCACAGACCCGCTGTTCTCCTAGTCTAGCAGGGGGAGTAGGTGACGAATCTGGATCAGGGAGGACCAAAAGCTTGTAGTGGGCGTGCACAATATTTGGACAGACCTGTCCACCATACGTTTCCACCCACTACGGGCCCGCTATGACTCACCATGTGTTGGTGAAGGACACATTAAATGGGAACTCCATCCCCTACAAGTTCGGATCCTGGCGAACTTCACGTAAAGACCCCCAGCAAGGGCAGTATCGCGGACATCATTCGACAATGAGCTAGCTCTCCTCGTTAATAACCCTCTCCTCGTTTAAAAACCCCTTCGGGTCCAAGCAAATGTTTTCCTTGCCAACGAACGACATCTCCTCATTTGAAAACCCCTCCGGGGTTTTGTGGGGTCTGCTGAGGGCCCCAACAACCATGTTCTTCTTAGTCCCCTGACGTGTGCGCTAGGAGTGGGAAACAACGGGAATCCAACTGCCGCCGCGGGGAGAACCGCGGGTTCTTAGGGTTTAGGGGGTGGCTGAATCGGGTTTTGTGGAGGTTGTTGAAGGGGCCTTTACCCTTGTTCTTTTCTAATCGTGCACAATTGTTGAATGACCTCCCGACAGTACACTGTTCGGGATCGCGGGACCCCGATCGCTGACAAGTTCGGATCCTGGCGAACTTCGAGGATCGCGCTTTGTTGTGGCCATTCGCGGAATCCGCCATCGATTTGTCGTGGTTGACGCACGACCGTTGCGAGGACTGCAGAAGTGGGCATTGCTAGCACACGTGAGTGCGGGTTTGTGGGGGATGCAAAAGGGTCTTGGAGCTCTGGTCGTTTTTTGTACCGCCGCCTTGTCGCTGGAGTTACAGAATGGGGGTTTGTGGGGGATGCATAAGGGACATTGCCAGCACACGAGCTCGCCTTGTCGCTAGTGTTCATCAGGGTTTATAGGGGGTCGCTTGAGGGACCTCAAACCATGATTTTCATTTTTGCAACCAGACATGGACCTGCTGGTGATGGTAAACTTCTCTATGGATGCAATTATTGTCGCCAGAGTCGATGCAAGAAATATTTAGATGCCCTTCGACATATACAATCAACGCAGTCGACGGATTCCAAACTCTGCCAAGTTCGGACGTCGGCGCACTTCACATGTCGCGATTTGCCAGATCTTTCGTGTCACCCGACTGCAATTTCGCGCCTTCTTTTTGCGGCATTGGGGATTTGTGTAAGGGGGGGGGGAGGTTGGGGTTAAGGGGGGTGTGGTGACGGGTGGTGTGGGGTAAAAGACGCATATTCTTGGTATTCATGCTTACAGTTTTCTCGGCTCTTTTGCAGGGTGTGGAGACGAATTCGAATTGCCCGTTCACTCCGCACCGAACAGTTCGATCGATTTTCCTAACGAGAATCTCGTCCATGACACCGATGGCTACATGACAGCAGAAAGGACGGTTCAACAAACGGCCGCATGAACCAGGCTATGGATGCTCAACGGGCCATCGACTTGCATTTTCACCTACAAGAACTGGAGTTGTCCCCAACGAGCTCTTCCGACAGTTCGCCGTTCCAACAATCCAATGCCAGGTTTACCAGAAAACGAAGTCTCCCTTTTCGTGAAAGCTTTGGGGATTGCATCCATTTGCTTAGGGGTTTTGCGACACCTTCTGCAAGCGAAGAGTCGTTTGCCTCCCAAAACGAGTTCCACGTTCCTGGCGAGGTGCACCCCCAACTTCGGCGGACAAATGTTGCGTGTCGATGACTGTTTCTTTCACAATCTCTGATGCCGAGAGTGAGAAGTTGGTGGTCACTGGTTACTCGTCTAGACAACAATCCTCTTCCAGTGTGTCGTTACAGCAAGCTAGCTACAGTGGTACGAAGTTCGTTGCCACCGACTGTTCTTTGGAGGAACCGTCCACAGCGCGAGCGAGTCCAATGCAAGTGCGATCTCATAATGTGATTCCTGTTGAGAGTCGGTCTGGGTCGGAAGTGTCTGGCAGGAGCGATAAAGAAAAAATGACAATACTACAATTTTTGCTTGCACCTCTGTCACGGGAGAGAAGACCTTATAGCATGGCTAATAGGAATGCTAGGAAGGTAGAGAAGTACAAAAGAGCAAAAGACATGCTGTCCGAAAAGAAACTACTTATAGTACGTGGCATGGCATGTTGCAAAGCTCGTTGTTGTTACAACGTGTCGCCGGAGGAAATCCGAAAGGTTAGACAAGGATTGTACATTAAGAGTCTTGAAGAGCAAGCGGAGTGGTGCATGAGACGCCTTAAAAAATTCATGTTGAATAAAGGTGGATCGAAACATGTCCGTCCCGTAGAGTTAGAAGTTAGGACGTTAAATGTGCATCAAGACCTACTGCAATGTTCTCGGTGTCTCTCGTAATACGTTTTATAGCTATAAAAAATGATTGGACAATGGCTTTGTGCGTTGCGAGCATGGGCTAACGGGTAGATAACAACCAAAAGACAAGACAGTCACCATGCTTGCCCGCATGAAAACATTCATAGACTGTCATGCGGATAGCATGCTGAATGAGGTTGCTCATCAACATAGGGTTTAGAAACCGAAACTTCGACTGCCAGCTACTTTTACGAAGCGTTCAATTTATGAGTCCATCAAATCAGGCTTTGTTGCTATCGACCTCGAAGTCGTGTCTGGATCAAACTTTTATAAATTGTGGCAGAAACACTTTTATCACGTTTCACTCGCACACTCGGACACATTCACAAAATGTGTCGTCTGTCATGAACTAAACGAACGTATACAATACAGTGTTCTTTCTCGAGATTGAGAACGAGCTTAAGAGGAGATGAAAGCTCTCCAAAGACGGCAAGTTGAACACAGACTGGACTATAGTCGAGCGAAGACTGATTTGATGGTTTGTCCAAACGAGCGTTTGTGTCTCATCATTGATGGCATGGATTAGAAGAAGACGACTATCCCGCATGTTGGTCATACGAACTACTCGAAAGCACTTAGGCACGAGATGATGATGAAGACGAATCTGACAGGTGTCATTGCACATGGTACAGACCTTAGTATTGATGTCTACACGTTGTTTCTGTATTTCTAAACATGATTCGAACACAGTCGCTTCTTGTCTTATGAGAACCCTCATCGAAATTCAAGCGAGGGGGACGCCACTGCTATCGTTTTTGCGCATTCAAGCAAATAATTGTTAGCGGGAAAACAAGAACAAGTACATATGTGCGCTACCTGCACTCTTGGTTAAGTTCAAAGTTTTCAAAGAGGTAGAAATAGGTTTCATGATGGTGGGACATACACATATACAGACGTTGACGCTACTTTTAGCGTTTTCTCGAATAAATTAAAAGACGTAGACGTTTATACTATGGATAAGTTCTAGGAGCTCATAGAGCAATCCTACAAAAAGTCTCTCAAATGTATTTTCCTCGATAGACTAGCGGATTGGATAAGTATAGTAGACTCATGTGTTGCGTCAGATATTACTGGTATCTCGAAACCGCATTTGCTTAAATTTTATATGGTTGGAGATAATCTGGACATGCTATAAAAGGAGTTTTGCGATGACCACAACTGGTTTAGTCTAGTTGTCCGAGGAAGGTCTATCAAAACCCCGATGAAAGCTACGCAGATACTTCCCGACCATTTGACCCGCCTCCTGTGCAACCCCTTCCTCGAAATGACTATTATAATGGCAAAAATGGTGTTATTCGATTCCGCAAGTTGTTGGAGAGCAGGCGGTTAACGTGGTGCACTTACAACGACCATGAGGTGAGTAGGAGATAAAAAACTTTGTGTTATTCGGAGGAGGTTATCAAACATGGCGACAAGATCATCACCAACAGGTTGTCCTGACAACCTTTGGAAAGTTTTTGACCAAGACCACGACTGCTCGAAAACGATCGACAACCTTCTTCTGACAGTGCCAACATCGATGACAGGGAACCCCTGTTTATTTGACGAAGAAAAGATCGCTCGAAGACCAGTTTCGACCCCCTCGTGCATGTTGACATGGACACTTTTCTTATCCTTCGCCCCGCCGATGATGATCTGTCCAGCAACGTGCCTATTTGGGTGGGCAAAGCTCTCTCTCGTGGTTGAAAAAAATTCACAAAATTAGAATCAAGTGCTAGTGGAATATTGGGTGTCGATTGGGAGAGCAAAGATGCTTCAAGAACAGTATGATAATGTGTGAGAGAAAAGATGGAAAATAACTGACTAGACACAATGGAAGCATGCTGACTCGATCACTTTTGGCTGTGAGAGACCGGCCAGAGGTACAAAACCGTTCACGACTGAACTTCCCATTCCTTCCAATGTTCGACTGAATGCTCAAGCTGCACTTCGAGATCTGAGTCCATCTACTGAAGGGAGTGTCGATGCACGGGACAAAAGCGACGAGTGCACATCATATGTCTTGTCCGTCCGCCCAATAGGCGAGGGAGTAGGATTTTTGAAAATGACTATTCGGACGGAAATTTTGAAGGGAGCATATTCTCTTTTAACTTAGTGAATTGCGATGATTCTGTGGTACGACAAGGTGACGGATTTTGTTCACGGTCTAGGGTTGATTTTTGTATTAACTTAGTGAATTGTGATGATTCTGTGATACCACAAGGTGGCAGATTTTGTCCACGGCTTAGGGTTGATTTTTATAAGATGGTTGGTTAAGCAATTTATGAAGTTAAGTTAATCGTGAAGGCGATTTTTTTACTTTTTCAACATTTTATTTTCGTTTGCGTTTGCATGTCACGTCTTGTGTAGGGAGTGCGACCGAAGTCATGGCCGATTGGCATGATTATTCGTATCCCATTCGCCCTTGCGCATGTGGATTGCGTGGTGCAGGCGACGATATAAAAATTATCGGGCCAATGACAACAAAATTCGAAAACGACCCATGAATGAGTGTTGTCCCCTTTTTGGACAAACCTCTTGATGCCTGGTCCAGGGCAGAATGGGATAGAGCGATCTTGGCAAGGAAATGTCCATGGCATAAGGAGTATAAGTTTGCTTCCGCGTCGGAGTGGGGGAGTCTAATCAAAGTACCTCATTATGTCAATGGTGTCAGACAACTTCCGTCTCTGCGCGCCGCACTCGGACATGAAGAGAATAAGCGGTTTTACCTTCTCATGAAAAACGTCACAAGGTCACCTCGAGTGTGGTCTGCGGACTTGAAACAAGAGTTGTTGGACTGTGCATCGTACAATCCATTTTTGGAACTATATCTGCTGCGTGGTGCTGGAATGGAGCGACAGGGTGTGTCGTACTGTTGCATACGGGTTGTCTTTGGTCGGTTCCGACTTCTACAGAGTGTTGTGTGTGGCATGTTCGAACCTAAAGCGGACTTTGGTAAATGCTGTAGTGCTAATTTCTTCCAACAAGCTTAGAATCTATGGTCGCAATATGGGGAATCTGCGCCTTCTCGACGAGAACGGCACTCCGATTTGGTGATTGTCGGTCAAATTGATGAGGTTGACAAGTGGCATGAGGTAGAGCAAGTGGCATGTTGTGTGCGTGACGCCATCGGTAAGTCCTTGGCAGGTTTGGTAGGTTCGTAAGGATGAAATACATTTCAGTGTTCTCGGATGTGACGACGAAGGGACAACCACAAACCCTTGCTTTCGGGTTGTCAATGAATGTCTTATACGGGTTTGGTTCTCATAGGACGCGGGGACACTTGTAAATGCTTTAAATTTGTAAATAATAGCGTTTTAGAAGATTTAGATTACGGCGACTTGTAACATTTTATTTAGATGTAATTCAATTTAGAGTTGACTCGTAGCATTTAATTTAGACGTAGTTCGATCATGCATTTACGATTTCTCACACGTGTGCATACGATTTTTAATTTTTAATTTTTTATGAATATTTCTTGAAGTGCGACCGAATCCATGGTACTCACTTGACTTCAAGTTTATGACAATGTCATGTAAGTTTATGATAATTTGTCGAAGTGCAACAAAATTCATACTTAAACCAACTCGTTTACCGTGTGATTGCATAAACTCTTCAATTGACTTCCAGTTTAGGTCATTTAAAATACGTCTGACTCAATGCTCAGTGATATACAAAATTAATCGAAGTGTGATGCAGACTTTGAGGTCATTCACAACCTTCTCGTTCAGTGTCTCATGACATTTATCGTTCGAGTGAATCTCACTGTATAACAATGGCATGCCAATTACGTATTTTAAGTAACATAAATTATCGAAGTTCGATGAAATCCATACTTAAACCACCTCGTTTACAGTGTGATTGCTTTGAATTTTACTCTTCGATTGAGTTTCAATTATGCAAGTGACACCAGTTACGTCTTTTATGTTACATAAATTATTGAAGTGCGATGAAATTCATACTTAAATCATATCGTTTACCGTGTGATTCTCTTAAAGTTACTCTTCGATTGAGTTCAAATTTATGCAAGTCACAATGTCATATAAAATAGTTTTGACTCAATGTTCACACAAAATTTTGAAGACCCGCGAAATAGTTGTTCAATGTCTCATTGCAGTGAGTGTTGAATTCTCTTGAGTTTCAATTTCTGACAACTCCATGTCAATTACCGTAACGACTTTTAAGTTACAAGATTTATGGAAGTGCAATGGAATCCACACTTAAACCATCATGTTCAGTACGTGATTGCCTCAAATCTTTAGTTCAATTCCAATTTATGGCTTGTCAATTGCATTTTTCGAGTTTACTACTTATATCCTAGGTTCCATTTAAGTCCAAAATATGGTGATTTTAACATGAAATTAATAGCTTGCAAATACCGATTTAAAATATAATGTCTTATTTTAACGAATAATATGTTTCTAATCTATTACAACAAATCACTACCTCTCAACACCTCAAAGGGTCAACAACGGCCACACACGCAACAACTGCACCAAAAACGTAACGATTTTGTTATTGAGAAGTAACACTACCGCTGCCAAGGATATGGCAGCCTATCCGCTGGGTGAACCACAAGTCCTAATACTGAGGGGCAACCAACCAGTTTGCCAGTCAGTGGTGGTGGCAAAAAACCACTGTCATCGATGTTCTAAAGCTTGAAACAACGGCTTGTTCTTCCTTGTCAGTGGCAGAATCACAACTACTAGGCTCACGACAAGTAGGGGTCGCAATAACGGATGACACGATGTACATAGGCATTGTTCGTCGTCATAGTGGTCAAGCTCTATCAGGATCACGAAAAAGGATGTGTAGTTGCATCTAGGATCATGGCGGTAACCATTAGTAATAACCTTAGGCTCTACTTCTGCTTTTACCAAATGCTCAAAAAGGAGAAAGAACCTTACGCTAAAATATGGAAAAATACATCGTCGTTCGTCTCTTACTCTCGCTTTGCCTCTTTGATGAATAGTCAGCGCCTACGCCCTCTCTCTCTCTCTCTCTCTCTCTCTCTCTCTCTCTCTCTCTCTCTCTCTCTCTCACTCTCTCTCTCTCTCTAGCGGATTCCCTTCTTAGTTCGAAGCATGCTCTTGTTGCAATGTAGGTTTCTCAGACGGAAATGGTCCCAACAATAAGCATCGGGATCGGGACACCGAGTAGAGCTCGGATGAAAGTCCCAGCCTCAACGTTACTATGGTGATCCGAATAACTAGAGGGAGGTGAGCATCCCGCCGATCAAGCCGCCAAGCTTGACCAACACGAACACCAAGATTGAAGACGACGGCACTTGGGGATGACGGCAACAATCGGAGCGAGCAGTACTACCACGACCTCGAGTAGCATCAACATGTCCTTCCAAGCAAAATGAAGAATGAAATCTTTATGCCAACACTAGGCATAAGCCTCACGCCAGAAGAATCGGAAGGTACTCCTTCGATGAGCAGTTCATCTGCTCACCTGCGTACATAGTCTCCTGCTCGTTGTCCTCTTATACGCCTCTCACACATGCTCGACCCGCCATGCGGAAGACCATTCGCGACTGCAGCTGAACTGTACCTTTGGTTGGAACATGGGAAAATACACATGCAGCTTTGAAGCGAATCTTCTGTTGGAGCACGACCAGATGCACTGACCCCAAGAAAAAGCAAGCGCGATATCAAACAATGGGCGATAAACAAGATGAGTGGCATCGGACTGGAGTTGTTTGTGTCATTGAGCACATAGGTAGGTAGATTCGAGCGCTACCTCGACTACATTGAAGGATATGAGGATCATCGCAATTGGACAGCTCAAATGACGAACGAGATGATTTCAACGACGAGTCCGATAGCCAAGACTGCCAACCTTTACTACCCTCCACAAGTATAAAGATGGGAATGACTCTTTCCTCAAAATGAGGAAAGATACATTATCATGAAAACGACAAATACTTCGCTAGAGAAGCGCGACGTATGGAGCCAGTATCCTGCCGTCTCCGATATCACCCTCCACAATGTCACCCTCCATTTGAGCACAATGACCCCTCCTGCGAAGCATACAAACTTGACGATAGGTTAAGTAATGCTGACCACGACATGCGTGGTGGTTATCACAACAGGCTCGAGGACGTGCACCTTCTCCTCTACACACCGGGGTCCCTTGCTCGTCAAAGTTCTCCTTTTCTCCCCCTATCTCCTTCCTTACGCGGCTTCTGTTCGTTTTCTCCCCCACTCTGTCCTCACGCCTCCTCGTCACCGCGCACCTTCTGTTTTGCCAGCTTCCTGTAACCTCCTCCTCCTACCGCTTATAGCCCCGCCTTGATAATAACTATAAAAAATGACCACGATGACTACGATAAAAAGTATTCTAAAAAATAGCGGCAACCGACTTGATCATGGCTAAGTAGCCCGCTCCGGCCCACCACAATCAATCAAGTAACACCAGAATGTATCTTCCGCTAGAAACCAAGAAGATACATTTCAGGTGAGCACTTCTTCCTTTCTGCTCCTCACCCCTTTCCTAGTGTACTGCGTGCCTTACGACTCTCACTCTGACCGAGAGCAAACTTCGAAAATCAGCAACTCTTGATACCACTGCCCCCCGAGGTCTTATAATTGCCCCGCTGACCCTTTCGACTAAAGGTGGGAGTACTACCTGGCCCACCGACACCAGCTATTCCGTCCGACTCTTCCCCTACATTGTCCCTTATTTTAGCGAATGTCCCGAAGAACCGAACCCAGACAATTGCCCCGTGATACCACCATAGTACCGAACGACCCTTAGCAATTCATAAATATCTGGTTTTACTCATCAAGGTTGATCATCTAGGTTCCAACACCGTTCTGTATTTCAACAGTTCTATGGTGTACCCACTGAGCTAGGCTCTTGGGTACCAAGCCGGTTCCGGAACCGGTACCGGAGCCAAAATGAAAAATGAGCAGGGAAGAAAGAGAGGAACCTGCTTGTCCCCCTTTGGTCTTACCTGACCCTCAACCCGTTAGTTTCTTCACAAGACGCTCCTCTGCTCCTTCACTATCGACTGCTAGCTTCGATCCCCGAATCTGCAGACTGGAAGTTTGATGCAGGCCTAAGGCCGGGTGTAGTAGATGCGGATTCCCTTATAAAGAGTACCCGCTCTGCTCCTAAGTCAGTCGGACAACACTAATAAACATGCTTTGGCACGTCGGCCATTTCTTCGACTCCCACGCTCCTGGCCCTGCCACATGAAGGGATCAGTTCTACCTGTGGCCACCATGCCTGCGACACAATCATGCTGTTGCAAAAACTCTGCCCCTTTTCAGTAGGCTATTTTCCCAAAAGGCCGTACTTTTACCCTTCTAGCGTCGAGAAAACGTGGCTTTCATCTATATCACATCCTTACTTATGTCCACCATTCCAAGGTCGTTCGCCCACTCCTACCGCTGGCCAAAACATGGTCAACATAGGGATTCACACACTTCGTATAGCGCTGATCCTAATGCCACCTCTGGTAAGTCAATGGTTCTAATGACTAATTCCTGACATTGGTCGCCTAACGCCAGTCCCGGCACGAATGCACTTTGAGTTTGCGCGATACTTAGCCAACATCATACCCCCCCCCTCACTCGCGCAATCAGGCGCAGGTATCGCTCATGCAACTAGCTTATAACATAAGCAGATGCTTGCCTAAAACCCATGCGTGGTGTCGAAGTGCACGCCCATGCAGTTTCTAATCTGATCAAATGTGCGTCTGCCATTCCCAAGTTCTGAGTGTTGGTTGTGGTCGCTCAGAAATGAGACATTCTCACTTATTATAAAAAATGCATCTCATGCGAGATGCAAGAATACACATAAATACCCTTGTAAGGTGTCCATGCTGACAACGTTGATGCAGATGAACATTTTGGACGTGAGCCATCCGATAAGCGAGCGTCCTTTTTTTCCCATTTGTTTTTGTTTCTGCCTTTTTTTTCCTTTTATTTTTGTTTGTAAGGTGTCGTTTTGCATGTGGGGCACACGGTCGACGTTGATGTGGATGAACATTTTGGAGGTGAACCATCTGATAAGTGGGCGGCCTTTTTTTCCCTTTCATTTTCGTTTCTGCCTTTTTTTCCTTTCATTTTTGTTTGTTGGGTGTCATTTTGCGTTTCATGTTTTTTCTTCTATTTGTGTTTGTTGGGTGTCCTTTTGTGTTTCATTTTTTCTTCGTTCTCTTGGCCGCTGTGTCGTTTTGTTTCCTTGCCCGATGTATTGTTTGCTTTTCACGTGCAGCGTTTCCTTTTGTCTCGCTCACCAAAAAGAAAAAGAAAAGTGTGCGCCCGCCTGCCTACCCACACACATGCACGCACGCATAGACACACCCGCCCGCCCGGCCGCCCGCCCGCCCACCCACCCACCCACCCACCCACACATCTAAATATTTTGAAGTTCGTTGCTGACTGTTGTAATTGACGTTTGAACCCACACACAGATTTGAGAAACCCAACGGCCTGATGAGATAACCATTGAGGCAGATTGGGTCCCCATGTGGTTTTTGGGACCTTTTTTTTTTTTTACGTGTATCATGTGTCAGGCAGCTGGCACGTCAGGATGTGTCTGTGTGTCCAAACCCTAACCTTGCAAAGTGGAAAACCAAACAAATGGCTGAAATGCAAAGTGTGTCGAATCGCCACCATGATGCATTTTACAGCCAAAAGGAATTTTATTTATTTTTAAATATTTTTTCTAAACAGATTACAATGAAATTTATGGACTCTGAAGTTTTTTTATTTTTCCATACATTCTTCTGAGCTAAAAAAATCACAGAAGATGTAGGACTTTGTAGTTGGACGGCACATGGCATAGCAGCGAAAATGAAAAAAGTGACGAATTCGCGCGGTGGTTATTTGACAGTCGAAATAATTTTTTATTAATTTAATTTTTAAAAAATATTTTTCCTGAAAAAATCACGACTTAATCTACATGCCCTCCGATTTTCACAATTGTTAACGCATTCTTCTGACCGTAAAATAGCACTGAACTTTACTGAAGTTAGGGTACTTTTTCAATCGGCCCACACGTTGAAGAGTGGCAAAAATGGAAAATGCACCGAATTGGCATGCTAACCATTTCAGCATCATTTTTTTTTTCCAGTTATTTTTCGTAGCAATATCAGCACCTAATATACAGTTCCATTAATTTTCAGGATTTTCAACGAATTCTTTCTGAGCTGGAAAAATCATTAAGGTTAGGGTATTTTTTCTATTGGCCCACACGTCGTGGAGTGGCAAAAATGGAAAATGAACCAAATCGGCTCGACAACTATTTCAGGGTCGAAGCTATTTTTCTTTGTTTTTTGTATATGCTTCCCAGAAAGATCACGACAGCGGGTTACCAAAACTTCAAATTTTTCTGATTATTAGTCTAAGCGCAAAAAATCGTCAAAGCTAGGGTACTTTTTAGTTGCGGGACTGGATCCCCAAGAAACCAACAATCGCCTCCCTTCTGAAAAACCTCGCCCTAACTCACTGGAGGCAAGTTTTCTGTGGCGGGGGATAGGTGGTTTAAACCACCAGTACCTCGCCCAGCTATCAAGTTCGAGGCTCGAACTACCAGTAGCCCATGGAAAGAAAAAAACACTCCTCAGACAACCGGTCGTACATCATGGAAAAAGAAAAAAAAGAAAAAAAGAAAAAAAAAACGAACAACATTCTCCAAAAAAACAAAGGAAATCAGACATACCCCACGAGAATGAATCTTCCTCCATAAAGAGGAAGATTCATTCTCATGGGACGTTTACAGACACACACACACACACACACACACACATACAGAGAGAGAGAGAGAGAGAGAGAGAGAGAGAGAGAGAGAGAGAGAGAGAGAGAGAGAGAGAGAGA
>BFEA01000013.1:4970561-4980678 GCA_003427395.1 Chara braunii
GTAGTGATGTTTTTTTTTTTTTTTTTTTTACTGATGGTACTGATCATGGCTACGTCAGACCCGGACCCGAACATTTCCGGACATGGAACCGGACCCGTGTCCGGTAGTTTCTGGACATTTCCGGACCTCTGGACATGGGGGGATCCGGACGGTCGAAAATGTCCGGACCATTAAAAAGAAAAAGAAAAAAATCTGAAAAAAAAGTATGTTATGTAGAATAACAATGCAAACCACTTTTGCCTCATAGTCATGTCAGAATTCCTAACCAAACTTGAGTTAAAAGTCAAAAACTATAAAAAGCTTTAAAAAAGACCTTAAAAACTAATAAAAGGTAATGAATTATTAATAATAAAAAAATTGGGGTTGTCTAATAAATTACTATAGAGAGAGAACATGTCCGGACCCCCCAAAAAAGCATAAACGGGCCTGAAAAACCCCCAAAACAATTTTGGGGGCTTGGCTCCTCAATGGGGAAGGGTCCTGGACCGTTTTTTTTTTGTTTTTTTTTTTCTCGAAATTTGTCAAATCCGGACCTTCCAGACTGGACGTCTGGATTCCGGACTGGATCCAGACCGTCCGGGCGATGGTCTGGACGTCCGGATCGTAGCCATGATACTGATAATACCATAGATAATGAAGCTAATGAGAATGATGATTCAAAAATATGAAAAAATAAAGAAGATTATGCTATATCAACTATTCTGGCCTTCTAATCCTAGAACAACTCCTAGCCCTCCCTGTATCAGGACACTGTTCCTCAAAGACAAAACCAACCTAGCCAACGTCAACCATAGCTGATCTCTTCTCGCCTCCTTGCACCCCCCCCCGGTTCACCAATGGAATGCCTTCCACCCTAAACAAACCCCAGATCTCTCTACAAGGCCTCACACTCCTGCCATTTACAGGTTACAGGGCAACGCCCCAGCTCCGGCCAGAGTCGTTCTGGCATCGGCAAACCGAGGGCACAGAACAGAGCAACTAAGTTGAAATCAGTCCAGGTTCAACCAGCTCTGAAGTCCTATATCCCGAATGTGGAAGAATGCTAGATGCTGCAAAAATTTCGGAACACCAAAAAGCTTAATATAACAATAATCAGATGATGAAACTAATGATGTGATGATGATGATGATGATGATGATGACGATGATGATGATGATGAATATGATGATTAGTATATAGAAAATATAGAAGACTATATTATAACCGCACTTCTGGCCTCCTAATCCTCGAACCTTCCCAGCCCTCCCTGCACCAGGACATTACATCTCAGAGACAATACCCTCCTAGCCAATATCTACCATAGCTGACATGTTCACGCCACCGAGACTATCCCTGGCCCCATAGGTTGTCAAGGCAGCCCCCCCGGTTCGCCATTGGATTGCCTTCCTCCCCCGGCAAATCCCCAGATCTCTCTACAAGGCCTCACACTCCTGCCAATTGCAGGTTACAGGGCGACGCCCCAGCTCCGGCCAGCGTCGTTCTGGCATTGCGAAACCAGGGTCAAAGACAAAGCAACTCTGTAGGTATCGGTCCAGATTCGACCGTCTCTAAAATCCTATATCCTGATTCAGGAAGGAGGCCAGATACAGCCGAGAATTGCAGCACACCAGAAAGCATGATATAACATGGACATTGATGATGATGACGATGATTTTGATGATGAGATGATACAGAACCCCCCCCCCCTCTCCCTTCCTTCCTCCATTCTCTCCATTCCCTTATCTACCCCTTTACCCTAATCTGCCCGCGCTGGGATTTGGTGCCCAGCCCCAGAAAAGAGTATTCCTCACCATCTGCCCTCACCCGCTCCAGGGTTTCACCACCCGCCTAATGAAACCCCTGCAAGGCAGGGCTCTCCCTCTCCCCCTCACCAAAATGTCATGCACTCGGATTTCGTTGATGACGAAGAACAGCACCTTGAAGATAGTAATAATGAGTATGATGATGACGACCCACTCACCTGCTGATGCGAAAGGCGAACGATGTCTTGAAGAGCAAACTCTAATGATAACAAACTGTTAATGATGATAATAGACATCATGATAATAATGATAATCATGTTGTTGATGTCGATATTGATGATGATGATGATGATGGTCCTGATGCTGATGCTGAAGATGATGATGATGATGATGATGATGTCAGTAATGCTGATGATGATGATGAAGATTATGATGATGATGAAGATGTTGATGATGATGATGATGATGAAGATGATGATGACGCACCAATGAAGATGCTCATAATGATGATGGTGATGTGCTGTCGCTGCTGCTGATGATGATGACGCATTAGTTGAAAAGCGCGTCAGCCTCCATACTGATGATGATGATGATGACGATAATGATGAAGATGTTGATGAATGATGATGACAATGGTGATGATGATAATCGCCGATGATGATGATGATGATGATGATGATGATGATGATCATGACAGCGCTGATAAAACCGAAGATGGTGATGATGACGATGATGACAACGCTGAGATGATGACGGGCGGCTCTCAATGATGAAAAAGCAACCTGATATTCCGCATCCCGTTCTGCTGAGACGTACTTGCCTCCAGCCCTGCGTACGTAATCTTGATGTCGACTTTTTGAAGACTCATGACGACGCGCACCTAGTTGACAATCTCTTTTGCCTGTTGTCTATGAACCCGTCCTTTCGTGTAGTTATCCTCCTTGTCTTCGCGAGCGCTCGCACCTTCCTCCCTCCAATCTCCCGCTTGTATGTCAGTCCAGATAGCTTGAGAGATAAGAGACTCTCACAGCCTTCCGGTACCCGCTCAGTAGCAGCCTTCCGGTACCCGCTCAGTAGCGAACCCGCCTTCAACACCATGAACATGTCATGGCTGTTTCCAACAACCCACACATCGCATGGAGATAACTTCCAGCCTCCCTTCCTTTCCTTACTCCACGTACTGACGTCGTAGGAGAAGGACTTGCAGGTTCCGGGAGCTACGCCACAGTTTCACACGTGTGCTATTAGCGCATTCATTGTGCTCGATGGCGCGAGCGCTTTCTGCATCGGTGCGTCGCTGCACGCGCGCGTCGAGCGCCAGACTTGTCACATTTAGTCAACGGAGGAGGGGCGCAGCGCTACCGGGATAAGAGCAGACACCATTAACACTTGGGGAGAGGCTCCATCTTTGGTGGGGAGCATCACCTGCTGGAAATCGGGTCCAACATCCCATATACAGGCTGAATTTGGAGAATATCATAAAAAACAATTGTGGGAGATTCATGCTAGCATTGATTATCCTGGGATCCAGGGGATTGACTGAGCAGGATATTGGAAGGAGGGGGGAACCTCTTCACCCTGGACCTGGCGCCAGATACCTGCTGCTACACACTAGTTCCTCCCACCCTCCACCGGGCCCAGTCCCATCCCATTCAAAAACACATTGAGGCACATGTACACAGTGGTGAACTTGAGGCTGTATCCATCTGCCAGCATTGATTACCCTGGAGACCAGGTGATATTGAGAGTGACATTGAGAGAGAGGGGACCTCTTCAGCCCTGCTGCCGGGGACCACCTAGCCCCCTCGTTCTTTCTGAAGGCTGAAGCCGCAGTGTGACACTTGTAGCTCACGCCCTGGTCCTTCATGTCCTTCATGTCCTTCGTGTTTTTAGCGGCGTGAATGGGGATGGGGCGGAAGCTACATGAAGGACCAGGGGGGGACCGGACTTGTAGCTCCCCATTACAATATGGCATTCTGTGACACTTGGGATCAGTTTGGAATTACAGTCAGAGAATGGGGATGGGGCGGAAATGGGTCCAGGAAATCAGACAGGGGTCTCATCGGGAAGGAGGGCTCAATGGCAGTCCAGTCATTAAATGCCATATTGTAATCTCTAGCGGGACCCTGACTTGACAAAGCAGCCCGGTCCCCCCCCAACTCCACTCGTGCTATCCAACCCCCCTGCAGTCCCCCTAGCCAGTCTGTGCAGAAAGACGTAATTGCCCTCTTAATATCTCGGTCGGTCTAAAAGATATCAAGCTGAGCTTTGAGCTTCCGCAACCTTTGTGTTAACTCCATCTCGATGAGTTCTTTGACCTTCTCTGTCAGTTCAGTGCCCTCCACCCTGACCCCTTCTAGAGCCAGGGTACAGCGTTGTCGCCACAGTACCCATAGGATCGTCTGTCTTCCTAATCTGTACCAATTGGTCTCAAAGGTGGATGCTTGTGCAATTGCAGGATAGTGACCAACCATGATGGCTTGCCAGGACCATAGCCAGGGCGTCCCCGGTCCCATTTTTTTCGCCAGATGTGATCCCACTAACGCCACGTCAGCAATGCAGCAGGACACTGCATGAAGATGTGTTCTATAGTCTCATTCCGCTTTTGCGGGGGGTAGGTCGTGGTGCATCTCTGGCACCAAGGGAGTGCCACCCCTTTTTGTTCCAGGCAAGTGTGATCTATCAGCTAGGCATTTGTTGGCAGACAGCGGTGGGTGATCTGCCACTGCAAGGATGTGATTTTAGCCGGTCTTATCTTGGTCTCATTGAACCATCGGATCGGTGTCAACAGGGCTCTGTCAACATTCAGGTGTTTGACCCATTTGTCGATAACGACGTCTCGAAGTATTCTCTTAGGCCTTAGCATCTTATATGTGGACCTAACTGACAGGGAGTGCAGGTGGATCCGTTTGTTGGAGAATACCCCGGGCCGTTGTGTGATTCGCCACTGCCACTCATAGGGGTCCAAGGCCAGCTATTGGATGGCTATCTGTGGCTGGAAAACCGTGGCTTCTTCACCCTCCCCCAATACCCGTACCATGAATGCATCCGAGTTGTCCCCCCACGCGAACGGGTTGGTGAACTTGGTGGAGCCCCTAAGCTGGTTCCTTGCCTGTATCATGTAGTATTCAACCAGCACATATGTAGGCTGCACCATATGGATTTATCCT
This sequence comes from Chara braunii, assembly GCA_003427395.1. Taxonomy (NCBI): domain Eukaryota; kingdom Viridiplantae; phylum Streptophyta; class Charophyceae; order Charales; family Characeae; genus Chara; species Chara braunii. The sequence continues at coordinate 4,975,474 of BFEA01000013.1, forward strand.
ATCCTACTAGGGTCATCCCCAACGGCCACCCACTCCCCCTCCTTAAAGCTCAACCCTTTTTTTAGCAGCCTGTACCAGGCAAGCTATATTGGTTCTATAATCAGTTCTAAATGATTTTCTATGAGGTGACAATACCGGAGGGAGCCCCGCAGCTGAGCCGCTGTCTTATAGTTTTTCCTTTCCTGATCCCATAGATGTCCTACCCGTAGCACTCCCTGCTTGACCCACCCCTTCCATGGGGCCGCTGAACTACATAGCACCTGGCCATGGTGGGGGGCAATCCATCTATTGCCAAATAGGGGTTGGCGGTACACCTCTTCCTAGCGATCCAGTGGTGGTTCATCAGGGAGGGGAAGCTTGCGCCAGTTTTTCGGGATCGTGAGCCATAATTCTGCTATTGGCCAGCCTTGAGTTCTTCGTGGGATCGACCAATAGAGGTTCTCTAACCACGTGAGGGGGTCCACCTCTGGCAGGGCGGACGGGCCTAAGCGTGCAATGTGCTCAAGTGCTAGTGCTCTCCATTGGCTTCTGGTGGTAAGGATCAGCATCTTCAGCCATTTAAGGCGGAGGGCCTGAACTTGTGTTGGGGGATCGATAATCCCTAGGCCCCCCATCTGCTTCGGACCTTCGGTTGTATAATTGATTCCCACGCCACCCGACTAATCGTATTCGCCTGCTCATCATTTCCTCTCCAAAAAAATGTCGTTGCCTTGGTCTTGAGGGTTTTGAAGTCCACCCTGGTCAATGACCACAACATTGATTTATACCATAGGGTAGCAAACACCACATTATTAATTGCCAGTGCTCTGCCGAAAATAGAAGTGTACTTGTTGCGCCAAGCGTTGAGTTTGGTCGAAGCTGGTGTGTTAATCCAACTGTTGTTGGATGGCGGTCGGTCATGGGCTGTCATGGTGACTCCTAGGACACGAACCGTAGCCTCTTGAGGGAGCCAGTGGATGTTGAGGACATCAGGTGGGCGCCCCCCTTGATGGTGGATCCGCCATCCTTGTGTTTTCCTCCCCCAATTTACCACCATGTCTGATACTTTCGCAAACTTATCCATTAGCTGCTTGATTTCTTCCATAGTGGCATCCACCATAATGGTGAGATCGTCCGCGAACAACGAACACACCGGAACAGCATCCTCAGGGACTTGTGCGATTCGAAGTTTGTAATGTCCTTGTTGGTGCGAAGATTGGCAGACAAGGCCTCCATGATGATGAGGAAGAGGAAGGGGGAAATGTGAGCACCTTGGCGTACCAATCTCTCCAATTGGATTGGCGGGGTCAAGGATCCATTTATCTGTACCCTTGTGGTTGCATTGTGGTGGAGAATGCGGACCCACCTACGAAAGTCCGGCCCAAAGTTCATTTTTTCCAAGCATTTATCTAGGAACAACCAATCGACGTGGTCGTAGGCCTTCTCAAAATCTATAAATATAAGTGCAACATTTTGCTTGGTTTGCCGGGTTAATTGGATAACCTCGTAGATTAGCAAGATGTTTTTTTGGATTTGTCTCTGCTGCATAAAACCTGTTTGAGAGGGATGTATGATATCCTCCAAGACCGGAATCATTTGATTCGCCAACGCTTTAGCTAGCATCTTGTAGACTGCGGTGAGGAGGGTGATTGGTCGGTAGTTCCAGATGTTAAACTTAACCCCTTTTTTATAGAGGAGAGACAACACCCCTTGCCCCACCATCTCTCTCATTTCTCCTGTGCGCCATACATCATTATAGTAGTCCATAAGGTCCGAGTTCATACAATTTCACAGTCTCCCAAAACTCTCGCAAGAGACCATCCAGAGTATGATCGTTTTCCCAAGTATGTTTTGGAATTGATTTCCTATAAATTTTCTTAAAAATTACTAATTTTTTGCTAAATGACTTTCAAATTGTGGTTTGAGAGTTGATTAAAAAATCCTTCTTGGATATCAAAGTCTATCATCCTTATGGCTCTCTGGATCATATAAGTCTAATTTGTAGTTTTGTAATCGATTCCTTAATTGGAGATTTGAAGTAATTTGTACTCTAATTGTATTCTGAGTTTCTTAGTTGTAGGAAAAATCTTTTCTACTCTTACTCTTTGAAGTATCTAATCTTACTTCTCTGAAGTTGAATTCGATTTTTCAATCATTTTTGTGTCTTGTGGAATTTTCTTTTGGGTGGGTCTAGTTGATTGTACCCACCTTTTTTGTTGTTGTTTGCGGGTCAGTGGTACCTGGGTTGGGGGGGATAGTTTATGGTTGGTGAAATTGCGTCCCACTGGTGAGGAGGACTAGCTAGTGGGATTGGATTAGGGCAGAGTCGCAATTGAGATGGTGGCGTAATTGTTATAAGTCTTGTCAGAGAGAGGAAATAAGTTTGTGGGGATGGTATTGCGTTTATTTGGTTTGGTCAGAGGAGGGTGATTCCACCTAATTTTTGTCATTTCTCCTCTCGTGAACTATGGGTGGAGGAGGTCGGGTCCTCGTGAGAGGAGGAATGTGTGGTTGTGGCTGCTGTTCTCATCCCGCGAACTATGTGGTGGAGGAGGTCGGCTCGTCGAGGGATGGAAAAGGGTAGGGGTTTATAGGGAAGCGCGAGGACGGTTTCTTTGATTGTTGTCAGCTCGTAAAACACAATCCAATGTCACTTTGGGGTGGAATACTTATTTTCTTCTTTTTCAAACTATGTGGTGGAGGAGGTCGTCTCCTCGAAGAAAGATGAAGAGTTGATGTCTGCTCTTAACCCTAATGGGATTTGGTGAGGTTGCTTGCCTACTGTTTTTATCTTCCAAACTATGTGGTGGAGGAGGTCGGCTCGTCGAAAGATGATGAAGAGTAGGGGGGATGTATGGAAGTCGGAAGATGGGTTCTTAAACCACCAGTACTTCCTAGAGTCGTGCCCGTTAACGTGCCACGATTTTAGGAAATGTACGGGCTACTACAAGAGCGCCTAAATTCATCCGACTAGAAACATTTTTACTCTTTTTTCTTCCGCGGCCGATAGTTGGGCCAAGTACTAGTGGTTTAATTTTCGCAACACAAGCTGACAGTTTACTCGGGTTTTCTAAAATATTTTGGTTTGTTATCAGGAAGGTCACCTGATTTCTGATATTCCTCCTCTTGTCAACTATGGGTGGAGGAGGGCGGCTTGTCGTGAGAGGAGGAATGAGTTGGGGACGGTGTCCATTGTGTGGTTGCGACTGCTGTTCTCATCCTGTGAACTATAGGTGGAGGAGGTCGGCCTGTCGAGGGATGAAGAAGAGTAGGGGGTTGGAGGGCAGAGGGAGGATTATTCTTTGGATTGTCACAATTTTGTTGTTCTCGTTTGTTTTGGCGGTCTTGAGAATGCTTTAGGATTCTGGGTACCTCCTGCAACTCACTTTAGATTTTTTTTATGTTGTTATATTCATGGATCTGCAGTTTTTTTATGCCAGAACGACGCTGGCCGGTGCTGGGGGGTTGCCCTATAACCTGTTGATAGCAGGGATATGAGGCCTGGTAGAGAGATCTGGGGATGCCTTGGGGCGGGCATCCCAAGGGAAAACCAAGGGTTGTTGTCGGGACGACGCTGGCCGGAGCTGGGGGGAGTCGTGTTGCCCTGTAACCTAGCAGGGTGGGGGCATGAGGCCTGGGAGAGCTCGGCAGGGAATAAGACAGTGTTAGAGAATTTTAGAGGGGTCCTAAGCATTCGAAGGACTTTTGTGGCTCTCGTTTTACTTAGTTAAGTGTTGCTTGAGTAGCCTAGCAATGGGTTAGCAGTTATCCGTGTTTTCCTAAATTTCCTTGAACTTCTTTAAACAGTTCTCGGATTGTTCTTAGTCGAAGGCAGGTAATGCTTCTGGTATTTCAAATGATTTGTATAACTCTATATGGGACGCTGGGCCCGGTTCCCAGCACGTGCTGCTCCCCACGAACTATGAAACACCCGCGGACGTGTCCGCGGGGTCAAGCTCGGAGGGCGGACGTGATCACGGCCGCCGCGGCTCCGGCCGCGACTTTCAGGAATTTTTTGTGACCTTAAAAATTTATCAAAAAAAAAAACAAAAAGTATGGGGTTGTAGATCTTTTCAACATCTAAATTGTGCAATGTTTTATTTTATTTTTTGACTTCGTCTTCGAATTTTAAAAATTCAAAAACTGATTTTCCTGAGGCAAAAGCTGTTTTTTTTGTTTTTTTCCAAAAAAAAAACATGAAACGTATGTGATTTTTTATTTTAAATTCAGTAACGTTTTTGGATATGACCTCAAGGCAAAAGTTGTTCAGTATATTTTTCTGCATAACATATTTTGTTTTTCAGAATTTTTTGAATTGTTTTTTTTTTTTTTTTTCATGGTCACGACGCGGACACGTCCGTGGGGTCGCGGCCGCGGACTTGTCCGCGGATGGCCACCGCCGAGGGGGATTCATAGCCCACAAATAGACTAGAGCATTTGTCCCAAAAAAAAAAAAAAAAAAAAAAAAAAAAAAAAAAAAAAAAAAAAAAAAAAGAACGCAGTTACGCCTGAGTTGTCGGGCCCGATATAAGTTAGCATTCTGAAAACTTCATGTATCATGGGACGCTGGACCCGGTTTCCAGCAGGTGCTGTTCCCCACCAATAGAATGGAGCTCCCTGGGAGTGCTAGGGCTGTCTGCTCTGAACAGCACCCCTAGCACCAGCTCCGGATGTTTCAAAACAAACAAAGAAAAAAAAATCAGTACAACGCCTAGTAACACCCCCTCCCGGAGGACAATCAATGCTGGGTCTGTACATATACAAAAGTTTGTGAACACTGAAACAATTGTACAAAATAGGGAAGTTCGATGACAAAGCTCAACCTATTAACCTAAGACTTGAATCCTCCAACCAGGCCGGACGCAAGCACAAGTGTCTGGCAGACTAATATCTACATACTACTAAAGGAAAAGTCGGGTCTCGCGTGACGCCGGCGCGAGACCCAGTCTCCAGGTTGGGGACCTTGGGTGGCGGGCCCAGGGACGATCTTCCAGCAACTGTCAAGCCCACGAACCGACGCGGGACACTAGGGAAAAGACGAGCCGGGGTTTGTGTCCAGCAGGCCCGCCCAGTCGGCTTGCCGTTGAGTCTTCGTTAACCCTCTGTCCGAGGGCCACCCGCTTGGCCTCGTGTTGTTTCTTGCGCCCGCCCGCTTCTTGCTGCCTCGGCAAGCTCCGCCTTGGCCGTCCGCTTCCCACTGCCTCGTGCCGCTTCGCCTTGCCCGCC
>BFEA01000013.1:4996018-5020468 GCA_003427395.1 Chara braunii
GAGAGAGAGAGAGAGAGAGAGAGAGAGAGAGACAGAGAGAGAGAAAGAGAGAGAGAGAGAGAGCGAGAGAGAGAGAGAGAGTACTTCCATCGATAGGAAGATTCATTCGATGTATATTTCGATGTTCTAGCGGAAGATTCATTCGATTTTGTGCATGCTATCGATGGAAGTACCCTCTCTCTCTCTCTCTTACACACACACACACACACACACACACACACACACACACACACACACACACACACACACACACACACACACCCACCCATGCATACATGCAGGAGGCAGACCCTCTTTCATAAAGATGGGTAGTGGCAAAAATAATAAAAAATGGTTCCTTTGAGTCCCTTGCGCTGGTTGCGGGTGTTTAACCCACCTAGAACGAGCATACGGGGTTGAAAGGGGCAATGGGGGTGGGGACTATTACCCCTTTTGTCTCATAATTTATTACAATATTTTGGAGGTATTGAACTCGGTACCTGGCTCTAGGATAAGCCTAATGGGGACTTACTGGCTGAAAACGTGAGGGCTGGGTGGCGAAGTGCCTTGGCGACCCTTGAACCCTTGATCTCTTTGAGACTGATGAATCACAAACTCAGAGGACATGAATCTACATTACCGTCTAGTTAATTTAGATCCTACAGACTCTGGAGTCTCGCCTGACGAACTTCAGGTGCCCTGGCGAGGTATAGGAATTGGCCCCGGGATTATCGAGGATTACGGTGATTTCGGGAAGGAGAAACGGAGGGTAGGGTCATTAATCAAGTTTAGTAATGAACTAATCCTCCTCAACCGGCAAGGCAAGCGCGGGTAATCACGAAAATCGTCGTCGATGATTTGCATGGTTACAGGGCATCTTGCGCTTGCTCGACTGGGTATTGCCGAAGTAGTCTCGCAGGTGCTATGTCTACGAAGGTTTCTACTCCTCTCTTCGCCGCTGCTACTCTTGCTCTTGAGCTATCGGTCGCCCCGCTAACAACCCTGCCCAAGATATCGATCTTTGTCTCTGCATCTGCCTCGATTTCATGCTCTCTCATTCCTCTTGGAGTTTGCATCAATTTCGCACCACTCCTTACGATAGCCTTCCGATCGAAGAGGATCGTATAGAGCTCCGCGATGGACTCCGCCTTCAGCTTTGAGGAGATGCTACATTTGCATCTGGCAGATGAGGGGATCATGAGGCGGCGCGTGGAAGCACAACATGAGGTGATGTTTTATTGTGATGTTACACCCTCGATTCCCCCACCCCTAGAGTGCTCCTATAATAACTATGACGGTTCTCAATGTTGGCTACCCTTGCGTATGTACTTCGCGCTATCCTATGTTAAATTAACTCTCACGAGCAAGTACGTAGCATAACTAGCGAAAAACATGTTTAAGGGATGCATGCCACCACCCTAGTCAGAGAAAACGCATGAATCTCTCACCTACCTTAGTGTGGTAAATTGGTGGGCGAACCAATCTGTTGAGATCCTTCCTTTGATATTTATTTCATGATTAAGGGAGTAATCCCATATGGTTTGACCTCCACCAGCTTACCAGATCGTATGATGCCTTTGTTCGCCCTTGTATGCGACGCAGCGACGGTATGTGATGATTGCCATGCATGGTATTGTTATGAGTATGTGGTCTTTTGTCTGCCTTGAGCTGTCTCAATGGGGTGTTACTGTAGGAATTGCGTCTGTTGCACTGAGTGAGGGGATATGTTATTGGTGCGATGGGTCAGGCAATGCTGAGAGCGGATAGGCGACATGGCGTTTGAAGGCATAGAGGAGGGCTGCTTGATTGCCTGCTGTTATCCGGATCTATGAATCCCCCTCGGCGGCGGCCATCCGCGGCGAAGTCTGTGGCCGCGGCCTAGGCTGCGACCCCGCGGATGTGTCCGTGCGGCCGCGCGGCCTTTGCGGCCACATAGAGGCCAGTGGGGAGGGGGTTTCGGGATCCGGGAAGAGCCATGGGGCGGCGCATCCCCAGCCCCAACCCCTCAAACAAAAAAACATGAAAAAAAAACTATTTTTTGTGTGGGGACCCGGGGGGGGTTTAGGTGAGTGAAGGTATTTTGAAAAAAAAAAAAAAAAAACAGCGCGTTTTTTTTTTTTTCCGTTGATTAATTGATTGATTGATTGATTGATTGATTGGCCCCACAGGCGCACACACACACACACACATAGGTAGGATTGTATATTTCCATGTTCTAGTGGAAGATTCATTCGATTTTTTTTTAATTTTTTTTTTTTCGTTGATTGATTGATTGATTGATTGATTGATTGATTGATTGATTAGTGGGGGTGGGGTCGCCCCCCCATCCCCAACAGGCCCCCCCCCCCACACACACACGCAGTATTGTATATTTCCATGTTCNGCAGTATTGTATATTTCCATGTTCGAAAGGAAGATTTATTCGATTTTCCTTTTTTTTTTTTTTTTGATTGATTGATTGAGTGGTGGGGGAGGGGTCGCCCCACCCCCACGCCACCCACCACGGGCGCACACACACACACACACACACACACACACACACACACACACACACACGCACACACACACCATCTGTCCCGCGCACGGGCCAAGGCGCAGCGGGGGCAGCGCACACACATACACACACACACGCCCAGTTCATCTCCTTTTGGAGCACCAATGTTATTTGTCCCCAAGAAGGAAGGAGAGCTACGTATGTGTATAGACTATAGGCGTCTGAATGCTATCACAATCAAGAATGTTGAACCACTGCCCAGGATAGACGATCTCTTAGATCGGGTGCAGGGTTGCAAATATTTTTCCAAGATAGATTTAAAGTTCGGATACCATCAGATAGAAGTCCATCCTGATGACCAGTACAAGACTGCGTTCCGGACTAGATATGGGCATTATGAGTTCATAGTGATGCCCTTTGGACTGACCAATGCGCCAACGACATTTCAGCGATGTATGAACGATTTGTTTAGGCCTTGGTTGGATAGACTTGTCGTAGTGTATCTAGACGACATCTTAGTTTTCAGTAGGACCCTCCAAGAGCACCAGGGTCATTTGAGGCAGGTCTTGGAGAAGCTGAGAGAAGCTAACTTCAAAATCAATGCGAAGAAGTGCGAGTGGGGCAAGACACAAGTCTTGTACTTGGGCCACATGTTAAACAGAGATGGCATTAAGCCTGAGGACAGCAAGATGGCGACGATTAGAGATTCGCCAACGCCCCGCACATTGACAGAGTTGCGGCCGTTCCTTGGCCTAGCTAACTACTATAGAAAGTTTGTGAGGAACTTCTCCATTTTCGCCGCTCCCCTTCCCAGATTGCTCAAGAAAGAGGCAATCTGGCAGTGGGATAAATATTGTACGTCTGTGCTAAAGAAGTTGAAGCGCGCGTTAATAGAGTATCATGTCCTCAAAGTAGCAGATCCGTCCTTGCCATTTGTCGTTACCACGGACGGAAGTCAGTATGGTATATACACCGTGTTACAGCAGGACGGCGACAATGGTTACAGGCCCGTAGAGTTCATGTCAGCGAGGATGCCCTCAGAGAAGGTTGCTACCTCGATGTATGAGAGGGAACTCTATGCTCTCAAGCAGTCTTTAGAGCACTGGAAGCATTACCTGCTTGTGAGGCACTTCAAGCTGTATTCAGACCACGAGACACTTAGATGTCTGAAGATACAGGCCAAGATGACACCTAAGTTGACTAGGTGGGCCGCTGAGATAGACCAGTACGACTTTGAGCTCAAGCCAGTTAAGGGCAAATATAATGTAGTTATGAATGCTCTGAGTACGAGATCAGACTACTTTGGAGCCATAGTTCACTATCTGGACATAGGGCGTGACCTGCAAGAGAAAGTTAGACAGGCGTATGCGCATGACCCTATCTATAGTGACCTCCTCAAGAAGGTTAAGGAGGCCCAGAGACCGAGCCATATTACTGCACTACAGAGGTGTTATTATTTGAGAAGACCAATGTAGTAGACCGCCTATGCATTCCAACAGTGAGGAAATCCGCAGTCTGATCCTAGGGGAATGCCATGATACAGAGGGACACTTCAGTTCACAAAAGACTTTAGCCAATCTTATGCACGCGTACACATGGCCAGGAATGAAAAAGGACTGCATAGAGTATGTCCGCAATTGTGAAGCCTGTGAAAGGAACAAGACTACTACTCGTGCCCCTCTAGGTCTTCTAAGACCCTTGCCTATTCCAGATCAGCCTGGACATTCAGTCTCCATTGACTTCATGGATGCCGGTGTCAAGAGTAGGCACGACAAGAGCCAAGTCATGGTTGTAGTCGATAGATTTAGCAAGTATGCTATTTTTGTCTCTTGCCTGCAAAGGCACGTACAAAGTTGGTTATTCAGAAGTTTTTCGATTTTTGTCTCTTTTCGACTTTTGGGTTATTCAGTCCCATTAGTGATAGAGATACCCGTTTTACTAGCTAGAACTGGCAGAAACTGATGAGAGTCTACGGATCTAAGTTGTTGATGTCATATGGCCGTCATCCAGAGACTAACGGTTAGACAGAGCAGATGAACAAGATCCTGCAGCAAGTTTTGCGCATGTACATTAGACCGGATCAGATGAACTGGGACGAGATGTTACCCAAGGTAGCCAGTGCATACAATAACAACGTGCATTTGTCCACCTCTCGCACTCCCAACAAGTTGCACAAGTCCTTTAGACCGCGTAGACCGTTTGAGGGGCTTAACCAGGATCAAATCCACAGACTACCACTCGATACCAGGGAGTTCGCGATACAGCACGAGCAAGAGATAACCACTGTTGTTGAGAACTTCAGGAAGGCCCAACACCGAATGATAGAACAGGCTAATCAGCATCGTCGCCCATCGCAATTTCAGGTAGGCGACCTGGTCTGGGTCAAGTCTACAGAGTTTGCGCCTGAGGATAACATCTCGCAAAAGTTACTGCTCGCATATAGAGGACCGTGGCCAGTCCTAGAAGTTAAGGGCGGAGAGGATGGACCGCCCTACACCATAGAGATCCCAACACACCTCCACACCTACCCTGTGTTTCACGCATCAAATTTGTCGCCGTGTGTCACAAGTCAACAATTTCCATCTAGACGGTCCATGATTCCTCCAGACATGGACGGAAGATATGACATCGACGACATTGTAGGTGAAGATGTGTTCAGAACAAAAGGTAGAGGTCGTCCACAGAAGCAGTATAAGGTCCGGTTTGCGTATCAGGAAACTGAGGATGACCGCTGGTTCACTAGAGCATAACTTCTAGAGACAACTCCTGATGTAGTTAGAGCCTACGAGAGAGATCAGAAAGGTAAAGGTCCTGCCTTGGACCGAGTTATTCTCGGAGGACCTCGAATTTAGACCGGCGGGAGTGAAACGGTATTCACCAGCTCGCAGTAGCTGATGCAGATCCCAGGGCTCGATCCCTAGTCTCCACCTTACCCGTGTACAGTATCTGTATCGATCCCTAGAGTTGAACCCGTGATCTGTGTATTTGTAACAGTTGGTAGGTTGTCGTAGGGTCCATAGGTAGCAGGGGTTCGATCTGTAGACATGTCGAGTAGGAGTCTCAGTCAGGTCTAGAAGTCGTAGCTGTAGCTGTCTCAAAGGGTCAAGGTCGTAGCTGCTACAATCCAGAAAGGTCAAGGTCGTAGCTGCTACAGTATCGAAAGGTCAAGTCTACGGCCTTCCGGAAGGTCCGAGTAATGTCCTTTCGAAGTTTCCCACGTTTAGGCTGAGGCAAGTGGGCAAGTGGTGGAGTCTACCCGTGCTGAGTCAGCAGTCCCAGTCCTAGGCAGTCCTGGTCCAGTCAAGCAAGTACCGCATGGGACTGTGTGCACTACGGGCATGGAAAAGGGCCAGACCACCGAGCTGCAGAAGTATAAATCAAGAGGCAGCGCCCAATCATTCATTCATTCCTGCGTGAGCCATGCGGAAGCGCTGCCACAAGCGACTTGTACGAGGTGGTCTGCAGTGAGCCCGAGGACGAAGTGGGCGAGAGAGAATGAGCGTAGCCATAGCGATAGGGTAGTAGCGGCCATAGCCTCCATAGCTGTAGGTAGAGTTCAGTGTATGTGTGCGTGTGTGTTCAGGGTATCGTGTGTGGGATATCTAGGGTGATCATGTGTATGCGAACAGAGAGTTGTGTGGGTGCTGAGTCGCCATAGCCATCGAAGTGAACTTGTACCTGATCTGTGTTCTCGGTTACCATATCTCTAAGTTCTGAGTGGGCGCTTGTCGCCAGTTTGCTGTGCACCTGTTTGCATGCATGAGAAATGTGAATGAGAGCGAGTCTGATTGCATTGTAGGCCTGAGGCACATAATTTTTGGGGCAGGCGACAAACATTTTGTGCAAGGCTGGGGCCCTGTACTGGTGGTTTAATACTATGGAGCTTTACTACCCTCTTCCCCTGAATATAAGGCATATGAGGTAAACGAATACAATGCATATTGTGCGTGGTATTTTCTTACAACGCATATGGGTTATGTTCGAGTGAACGAGACCAACTTTGCCTGCACAAGGGGGTCCGGTCCAGGCTGAGTAGGCTCAGTTCTGGACCATGGATGTGAGCCTTATAGCCTAGGCAAAAAGGTAAGAGTAAAGTAGCGACGTACCTTTCCATGTTCTGGGTTGAGTTTCAATCCTTTACCCTACTTGGGCCCTTGCTCCACTCCTCAGCAAATGTGCAAAATGAGAATGAATCTTCCACTAGAACGCGGACAAATACAACCCCTTTACAACACCTATCTTTTTTGTCTCGGTGACCACAGTAGTGCAGCGAGACCTTGGTGAGGGGCTTTCTTATTTTTCCACTTTCTTGGTCGTGCCACTTTTTTGGTTATCAGAAGAGCCATTTTCTTGGTTGTCAGAAGCGCCTTCGTGCAGAGAGAGAGAGACCGAGAGAGAGAGAGCCCTGTAGCGCGCGTCAGTGATCTGGAGGGCAGTTTCTTGCCTGAAGAAGAGCATAGCGGGCACAGAGAGAGAGAGAGAGAGAGAGAGAGAGAGAGAGAGAGAGAGAGAGAGAGAGAGAGAGAGAGAGAGAGAGAGAGAAAGAGAGAGAACGGGCAGTGATCTGTGAGTACGGGCCTGCACGGAGCAGGCGTTGACCTTGGGGGGTGGGAGGTTATATTCAAATACAACAATTTTCTCTTTGTGAAATTCAAATATAACGCATATGCATATTATATTATTATTTGAATAGAACTTGTATGCGTTATATTTGAAGTGCCCTTGTATTCGAAGAAAAAGGTCTAACTTTCCAAAAACCCGTTTTTTTTGAAAAACTTGAATACAACGCATATGCGTTATGTTCGGGGAAAAACTTGAATACAACGCCTACTAGGAGTTTTCTCTCAGAGGGAAATGCAAGTTGTACCGGGAATCAGGACGCCACCTATGCGCTCACGCTGCAACGGGTTGGTAGCGTTGTCTACAGTGAAGTGTGAGAGTGGGGTCTCGTCGGTCGTCGGCGCCCGCACTGGCATGGGCTGATCAAGCTATGGAATTTGGGCGAAAGAAAGCCGCCATAGCTGCTGATTGGGGCTCGGCATATAGGTTGGTGATAGACGAATCCACCTAGCGACGTCGTCCTGACGGATTGAGTAGAGGTTAAACCCCTCGAACAACTGGGTATTAACGATGCCCCTTGGGAAGGCGTGGTGTCTGCGTGAGCAACACAAGAGAAGCGACGTTGCATAAGAGTACGAGGAAGGCAATCCAGAAAAGGGATGGTGGAGGGGGGTGGGTGTTGTGAAAAACTTTCAAGTTTTGTGTTTAGTGATGTAACGCAGTGAGTGAACGAGGGAAGGACGAGCGGAAAGGAGGGTGTAAGAGAGGTGTGGCCAGTGGGTGGCCGAGCAAAATCAAGGAAGATGCCAACACTGGAGATGTTTTCGAGATAGGTGACATGTACTGAGCGAGAGACAGACGCGGATTACGGAGGACCGACGACAACTGCTGGAGAACGTACCGTCTGCAAACCACGAAGCGGCAAGCCAGCTGGAGGAGACACTATGGGCACTTGCCCTTTTTCCTTTGCGAACCCAGGAGACCATAGCTCCCGGTGAAGGAAGCGGGAACGCTCAGAGGCTTGCGCCATCGTTCAACCAGCATCGTATGTTTTCTATCCTCGAAGCTCGCCATCCCCCCATTTTACCTCCCCTACGTCTGCCTCTGGAATCTCTGCCGGAACTCTTCCCCTTCCCCCCCTCCCCCCGTAATCTTTCCACAATCCCTCCTCCTCTCCTGTCTTCAGCTTCCAGCCCGCCCCTTAATACTTCCTCTCCAATGGCATCACCGTTGTTCTGTTCTATATTCCCAACCCTCCCGGCTTTCCCATTTTCTCTTGGCCCACCCTTTGGGCCTACCCTATTGCCCCATTCCACCTTCCCAGGACCTTTCCCGCTTTCCCCTTCCCCGACCCCCGTTGTCTATCCATAACTCGCCCTAAAAAATCCCTTCCCTTTTCGGTTTTGTCTGGCTCCCCCCCCTCCACCCAACTCCTTAAACGTCTATATCCCTAACCCCCTCTCCTTTTTTGTGGTTAGTTTTTGGGCTTAGAATAGAACTGGAAAGTCGGGAGACTGATTCGAGACTCTGAATCCAGCACGTCAGCATTGAGTTGAGTCGGGGCTCAGAGGAGCCTTGTCTAACTCACATAACCTCCTTGTACTCTCTCTGTCGAGAGCAGATGGCTAGTTTTGAAAAATGAAGCAAGGAGAAGGAAGGGAAGAGGGGGGTCGTTCCCCATCTTGTACTACGGGGCTATGGGTCATCATTGGAGTGGGTGGCAGCCCCGACGGGGGAAGGAGAGAATGGAGGTGGAGACCGCAGATAACAAGCCCCTGACCGGAGAGGGGGCTTCAACCTCTCAACAACCCTCTTAGAAGTCCGCAGAGGAAAGCAGCTCGCCTCCTCAGGGCCCCCCCCTCCCCTACGGAACTGATAAAGGAAATGAAAGACTCGCAGAAGACGGAAGGAGCTAAGACGAAGGGTGAAGGCCAAAAAAAAAGTGGATGTATAGTGGTCAAACCTTGACAGTTAAGAGGGATAGGGAAGGGGAAGGAGACCTGGAAATTCCCTTGGATAATTTGGCAACAGCCTCGGCGTTTTAGCTAGCCCGGAAGACAACATAATCAGTCCGGGGGGGAAGAAACATAGGGTCAAAGCCCTTCCGAAAAATATAATAAAGGAACAAGATGAGATATACACTCGCCATGCGAGCATTTGGATTTTCTATGATGATGCGGCCTATAAATCAGCTAACGATAAGGTTGGGTGGATCAGGAAGAGACTTGTCATCCTGAAGGGATCGGAGGAGGCTAAGGAGGGTGCTCAAAATTTTTTCTTGATCCAACCAATCTCTTCACAATTTTTACAGTGATTTGTATGTTTGACTCCGACAAGCGGATCATGGACACATGGCACAATATACCTTGCGGCCATTCAGAGGTGCAAAATTTTTCCTAATCCCCCCCAAAGCAACAAAGGTCAGAGGAGAAACGAGACCAATTAATGATGGTTTACTATTGGGTGGAGTTCTGCTACGTGCCTACTGCCCATTGAAATTCAGGGGGCTTTCGTCCAGGAACTCGCCCAAAAATACGAGATAATTGATTTCATAGAACCTCTCCCCCCTTATGTGGCCCCGAGGGATGACTACCTTATGATAACTTTAGATTTGCCTAAGGACCATATTTTTGTCATTGATGATGTAATCCTCTTCCGGGTAGGGGGGAGAGACTTCAGAATCCATACAACGCACAAAATAAGGCCCTGGTGTTTTAAATGCCAGGCATATGGTCACCTCCCAGCAGATTCGGACTGCCCCCACCATCCGACCAGAAAAGTTCAGAGCTACATGACGTTTGTTCCGTGACCCGTTTAAGGCCACCTGGTGGAGGACAGTTGACTCGGGGCACGAGGACTGGGTATATATAGATGAGCTTAGGGACACAGGGCAACCCTCCCCCCACACCTGCCCCCCCCTCGCCCTCCGAGAAGATATACTTGCCCAGAACCAGCAGGGCTTGTGAAAAGCGAATACGACAAAGCCCCTACCCTAGGATTTTATCACCCCATCAGACATGGGAGAAATATTTCACTCCCCTCCCCAAAGGAAAACAACACGATTCAACAAGCCTGGTTAAGAGAAAGGATAAGCCAAACAGAACAGTGTCCGGGAGGAGTAGGCCAATCGCTTTAAGGCCATAGTCGGTGGAGCAAACACAGGGGACATACGGTTGGGAGAACAAAAACCAAGGGAACTAGCTTAGAGGGGTTTGTTAGGGGGCACAACGTCCTAACATGGACAGGGAGAGGGGAAGGGTACACGAGAGTCTGGCTCAACATTAGGGTCTCCCCAACAAGGGCAGGGGGACAACAACCCACGGACAGGCAGGGGGAGGGACGGAGGTGGCCCAGTGGTGCAGGGTGGGGATAACCCGTCGGCCCGGGAGAAGGACGCCACAATCCCAAAATCTCATCAGGAGATCCTGCCTCAGGCCCATGGGGATGCCACTGCCCTGAAGCCTTATCACGAGACCCTGTCTCAGGTTCCGGAAAGGTGCCCCCCCCCGAAGGAGGGGAGGAGACGGACCCCTTTTCTCACGCTTTTGGGTCCGAACCTATGGACTGGGAGCCACCGGCGGTCCCCCCGGAAGTGGAGGTGATAGGCAATGTCCCCGAGACTAGAGTTCGCAAGGAAAAGGGGACATCGAGACAAAGTTAAGGATTCTGACGGAGTGGTTAATTGGCCATCTTCGAGCACTGTACCGACATCAGACATAATTATTATGGGACGAAGCTTATGTTAAGCTTTCTCCGTTGCTGGATGGGAGTCTGAGCCTGAAACAGGCTTTGGGGCAGGGCCTGCCCCCAGCGGCTAGTTGGCAACAGGCTCTCTTCAGAATCTGGTGTATCGTGCACAAAACAATTCAACTCCCCGCCTCGGCAGGAACACCGGAACAATTTGGGGTATTCGTGAGCCCTAACAACCCCCCCGGTCACCCCCCTGATCAGTTACCACAAAAAGGACACGCAGCAAGTCACACAAACTGAGCAGGAGGAGGTCGAGGCATCGACGGAAGCGGAGCATTCTGAGCCCTCAAGACGGGCAAAGTTGTGCCATCTCATTGAGAAGGGGTTGTACAGTAGAGTCCTCCGGAAGGGAGACAAGGAGGTGTTGGTACTCCCGATTAGGAGGAGAGCAGGGAGATGGGAATAAGGTCTGTTGCCCATTGAGCCTAAGGATCCGTATACCCTTCCTATGCAGAAATGACACTGTAAGGTTGGCACATGCAGAGGGAAGGGACGTTAAGGATCCACAAAGTTAAGGAATTTATAACAGATCACTATGAACCTGGGGCCACAACCACCATCAGCGTGTCATCATAAAACCTTTAGATGGCCTATAAAGACCTATATGTGAGATTTGAGGATAATAAGGATGCGGGCCTATGACGGTTCAAACAAAATGCACTCTTAGACACCCAGCAGCTGAAAATGAAGCCCAACGAGATCTGGTCGACGAATGATCTGCTCAAGTTGTCAGAGGGCACAGTGTCCTGGCCCTCCGTTGTGTACCAGGCGTCCACTCACTTATCTTCGCTGTGTGTCAGGCGTCCGCTCACTTGCCTCCGCAAAGTACTAGGCGTCTGCTCACATACCTTCGCTGTAAATTTGCTATGGACCGGTCCAGTAGGCGCTTGCACTCGCAAAAGGGTGTGTGCACCACTGGCCTTTCCATTGGTCCACGCAGGCTCGGCGCCCTGCTGTACAGCAGAGCACTACCGGCCTGTGGCCGTGGTAGCTGTCGGGCTCACCTAGGGACGCAGAGGGAGAGAGACCGACTTGGTATTTTCTACTGTGTGACAAGTGCCCTCTAGCCGAGTTATGGGATGAGTGCAAAGGGCGGTCACGATCAAAGTAAGAAGAAACAAAAGAGAAAGAAAAGAAAGGGAAATAGAAAACGAGGAAAGTCGCACGTCGAATTTGCACCCTTATTTAGTTAGCTGTTTTTGTCCGGGGCGAACTAGTGGTCCTAAGTTGCAGTGTCGTTATGTCTTCTTCTTTTCCTCATCTATTTTCTTTTACCACTATTATTATTATTATTATTATTACTATTATTACTATTGTTATTTGCCTTTTGAAATTTTATCTGTCCCCCCCTGTCGCTTCGTAGAGGAACGAACGACCGACATTGTAATCACTCGTGAGCGGGTTGGACTGTCCGACTTTTCACGTTTCGGTCAATCTGAGTCTACTGCGATATAAACCCCAAAAGAGGGATAACCCGTGACCGCTTTGGTAGGAGGCCTATCACCCCCCTGTGGGAGGGCATAATCCCCCTCCTTGCCATCGGGCACGGGTACCCATCAGGGGTAGCCCGTTGGTCCCTTTTGAAGGAAGGAAAGTGGTTGTCGGTATCCCGTTATGGGACCATCATATCGAGCCTGCAGATCACTTCATGCCAAAGACGACTGTTGAAATTCGGCCTCTCTGAAATACAATGTTAACTCCTCATTCAGAGCGCGGGGACTGCGGCACATGGCGATCCGATAAAGTGTGAGGTAAGTGAGTCTTGGGCACCTTGTGCACAGGCGGCCTCGTTACGATGGCTGCTCGTGAACTGAGGCGAGAGGGCTGAGCGGGGGAGTGAGCGTGCGGCAGTCCGTCTGTGTGTGCATGTGTCGAGTGTTAGGTTTGAGCTATTTTGGAGCCGACAACCTAGTATCGTATACGGTCTATTCGAAAGGGGCTCGGGCATGGTGCGAAGTAATGGGCTATATGGCTATAGGCCAAAGTACCTCCATCTCTTGTGGAGCTGGGGACGAATGTCGGGGGATGGGCCTGTAGTGACTACCATCTTGGACTGCAGACACTCCAACCAGAAGGCAAGGTTGAAGATAAACGTAGAAGGAGGAAAAGACGAGGAGATAAGAGCAGACCGGGGACTACAGGCGGTCATCACGAAAGCCAAAGACTGCGCTAAGAGAAGATGCAGGAGGGACGGGGTCACGAATGAGGTGAAGGTAACCGTCTTGTGCCTGGAGGCAGATACCTCAACTGGGACGGCGGAAAGAGAACAGCGGCACTTGGACCGCGACACGGAGGCCGGGAGTGAGGCGAGCTACCTGAACGCGGAGACCCAGTCCTGACACGGACTGGACCAATGGCGTCGACACCATCCTCATGCTGAAGTGGTGGAAGATGGTCCTAAGGCCATTTCGCGACGTTAATGAGACTAGGGGCCGGTAGGCGGTAGAGAGCGAGCGGGCAGTCACGATCGAGAGAGAGAAAGTACTCGCGAAAGTCAGACACGAGAGAGAGTATGGGGTCGTTGTCTTCGTTACTTGTTGATGGCACCTGCTAATCGAGGCCGTCAGTAGGTTATTTGGGTTCTGGCTCAGGGTGTTTGAGGGTGTTGCAGCTAGAACAAGCTCTCGTCGTGTGGTTCGGGATCATCGCCGCGACTTCTTGGAGGAGCAGGCAAGCGAAGGGTTCGACACACTCACTTTATATGGTCCATGTGCGGCTAGTGTGAAAGGGGGGCTAGCCATTGTGTGTGCAAAATGTTTTTAGCGATCCAAGATCGGTTAGGAGGGGATGCCGAAAAGGCGAGGCTACACATGCAGAGGGAGAAGGTGTGTGTGTGGAGTAAAGCCTGGAGGTCAGTGCGTGACGAGGGTGGCATGGATGATGTCGCAGCGGGGTATTGGTGGTGTGCTCAGGCATGGGTCACTTCTCTCATCGACACTATCGCTGGCGTGGAGGCTGCGACTTTGAGCAGGCGTTTACAAGACTGTAATGTTCTGCAGAGAGAGAGGGTGGACAATCGAGATATGGGAACGAGAGGAGGAGGGGCGTCATAACTCGCCATTACTCGCTCAGGGAGGGCTAGTAGTGATGAGAGTACCATCGAGTGCGAGCTAAGTGTAGATGACTGGTTGACGTCATTTTGTTCAGAGGGGAGTTTGCGCCGGGAGAGAAGTGGGAAAGCGCAGAGTGCTACCTCATGGTTAGAGAGGCAGATAATGTTGGATCACCTGCCCTGGGAATGACAACCCTGTGAAATGTCGGCAGTCTACAACTGAAGTGCATGGTCAAGGACTAAGATACTTAATCAGAGACTAGTCTCGTTGGGATGCTGTCGTACTGTGACAAGGTCCCTCGTCTGCTGAGCAGGCGTTGACAGAAGGCAGGCCAAAGGAATACCACGGTCAGACGAAGTAAAGGAGAAAAGGGGCAACTACGGTGGATGAGAGGGAAATTACGGGGAACTATGCGCTGACCTGCAACTTGACGTTAACAGCCTTACCTTCTTGTTCTTGAAACGTGTGACGCAGAGTACTGGTTGAAGAAGGCAGGTGAGGCTGACACAGAAAAACTACTGTAGAATAGTGCCTCGTTGCAGTGTAGTATGTGTGCGGGAACAAAAGTAAGTGGGGCGGACTCACAGGCGAATGTCATACGTGAACTCACGATTAACGTCAACTCCCCTCTTGCAACCTATTTGTGTTGCTGATGTCTGGTATGCTAGTCGTTTTACCTTTCGTTCTTTGCGTAGGGGTTGTGAGAAACAGGCGTTTGTACTGTGGCTCAGGAAAAACAGGTTTGCTCCCAGAAGTCAACGTCGCGCTCCATAATAAGTCCTTTACTGTTTAGTGAGAAAAGGGGGAGCCTTTCAAGAGGAGGGCAGTGGCAACGAGTCATTGTGGATTGAGCTGCTCAGATAAGGGTTTTTTGCTTCTTGGCCTAGTCTAGCTGTTTCCGTTTTCCTTGGCCGCCTACCAATTTGGAGCTTCAACTAAACCGGTTCTGAATGTCAGGTTGGTTAAACATGTTTGAGTGGCGATGAAAGTTGAAAACTCAAGTAAGCTAGTCCTGAGAGCTTATTTGAACTGAGATCAGACTTTAAGAATTTCTTTCCTATTTCCCCAAGCCATGGCCGATGAGGCGGAAGCAATGTCTTTTGAAGAGGATCGGTTACATATTGGCTAAGTACTTGCTTGATGGTGATCGAGCGTTGACTAACCTAATATGTATTATCCCTGTGGTTTGTCCCAAGTTCCTTTTTATTGAACTAATGCGGAGCCTAATCACGTGAGTTCTTATTGAGTAGCGTTCAACGTTAAGTTAAGAGGAATGGCCTATTGCTATGCCTTGTAGTATACTCGTATGAAAACGTCTCAGACTGTGGAGATGCAGAGGCACCATGCACTCACACCTATTCAAAATGAGTGGGCAAGAACTGATCCAACAATGATTCCTTAGTGCTTATGAGGGGAGACACTTGATACAGTGATACGATCACTGCTCCATGCGCGAGAAGAAACTGTGGTCGTGGTTGTATGTTTTCGGTGCAGTCTGTGTAAAAATAGCGAATGACTACACTATGTTGTATCATATAGGTGAGGGCGACTTGCAGTAAGTAGTTCTACGAATAGGAGGAAACAACTCGTGAGTGAGAATGATAAAGTGCAATGCGTGGGTGAGAATAGCATTCTGAGGCCTCTTGTGGTTCGAGAAGAGCCTAACCTATGATGCCCCCACGCTGCTTTCAATAAAAACCTCGTCAGGTGGGAGGCTACCCTCATTGGCATTTTATATGAGTAGGGACCAACATTCTTAGGGTCCTTGCGATGCTCTCAATCGTAAGCTGCGTAGAGCATTGCCATACGAAGTATACGGTAACATAAACTTAGAGCACTGACCATCGGTGTTGTGTGAGCACTTTGAGCCAAGGCATCTTGAAAAGCCGAATGATATTTCTCATTGAACATGTATTGAACCACGACCATTCATGACTTGTTCTATGCAAAGGAAAAACAAGGGACTACTCTGAGTTTACTGGTGCATCTTGTATAGTATCGGGCCGGACGGGGAAACTACATGGCACACCTAGCCCCAAAAGACTGTGTAAGAGGGGAGGAAAGCAATCCATGTGTGATGGGCACGCATTGAAACAATGTGTTTCCAGACCCTCTCTGTGACACCCCACCTCAAGCAGATAAGATCACAATCAACGAGACCACAGGTAGCAAACTCGCCTACCTCATCTGCAGACAGAGACATAATGAATCCCAACAGTGAATAATCATCAGTTAACTCAAAGATCTGGGTAGCACGGCGTACATGTACGCGGGTTGCGCGTACACACGTACACGTATTCCTGTACGCGACACGTACGCGCGTACACGTACTCCCGTACGTGGGAATACGTAAAAAAAAAAAAAAAACGTCATCGAAAAAATTTGTAAAACAAGTATGTTATGCAAAATGATATTTTAAACAACTTTTGCCTGAGACTCATCTCGAAATTCTGTACCAAACTCGAGTTAAAAATCAAAGACACAAAAAATAAACAAATTGAAATAATTAAAAACAAACTAGGAAAAAAACACACAAAAATAAAAACAAACTTCTATAACAAATATATGTTATGCAGAAACATGATACAAACAACTTTTGCCTGGGATTCATCCCCGAATTCCCAACCAAACTCGAGTAAGAAATTAAAAACTAAAAAAAAGGTAGATTGGTTTGGAGTTCGGGTATGACTCCCAGGCAAATGTTGTTTGTATCATTATTCTGCACAACATACTTTGTTTTCAGATTTTTGGGAGTTCTTTTTTTTTTTTTTTTTTTTTTTAACGTACGCGTACGCCGGAATACGTACGCGTACGGGGTGCTACCCTGTTCAGCGCATTGTAAGAGTTCATCCATCGTTGCTTTGAGTGCAGATGCACTCTTCCATTTCCGATCCGCAATATTTAAGATCAACATGTATGTTCAGCGAGCCAAATTTTTATCTTCAAATCGTTCTCTAACAGCCTTAAAGAAGTCTTCGATTCTTGTTTGTTGTGAATACTCAATCATAGTCTGGCAATTAGCTTCTTCTTGCAACGATATGGCTAAGCTCATCGCATCGCCGACCATACATGAAGTGGCTATTAAAACTCTGTCCCAATACGGGATGCGTTGTCCGTATACATATGATTCCACAACAGCAATCCAATGTAAAACACTCTCCTCCTTTTTGTCACTGTAGGTCCATGGCACTTTAACTTTGATTTTCCTCACATCCCCACTGTCTTCTCGCAACACACCCTTTCCTTTCTTGTCATCATCTCCCCCATCTCCGTCTCCATCTACTCCTCCTCCTCCTCCGCCGCTGCCACAAATTATCTTTTCAATCACGGCGGGAGTAAAGGTTTGGTTGATGTGATTATCTAATTTCTGAATATATGATTGGATATGCTGATCAACATCTTTGGCGGACTTTTGCAGGAAAGTGTTCCAGACTCCCTCAAACTCATACTGGTGGGTTTCAACCTTTTGCAACGTTCTATTCATTGCTTCTAACTCTTGCTTTGTATGCAGGACTGTTTCTGTCAAGAGGGTTAGTTTTTCTTCTGTTGCAGCTTGCTTATCTTTCTGGGTCTGCAATTCTCTTTGTAGCCTTGCACCCTCTGCCTGCAACCTTTTCCTTTCGTCAAGCTCTTGCCGCTTCGCTGCTAACATTTTCATATGCAGTTCCGCACGCTTTTCCTCTAGCAAGAGTTCTTTTTCCCTTTGGTCTTCAATAGAGTTCAACTTTGCAATGAACGTTTCTTTTTCCTCCTCGGTTTCTTCAATTCGATCGCTAGAATATGCATATTGTTCATACCAATCCAACGGTTTGACCTGGAGTTCCCCACTCGTCTGGCTAGTTTCTCCCCTTTCTGTCCATCGCCTGATGAGCCTGTCATCAGCAGGTTCATCTTCTTCCTCTATCGTCTGTAGTTCTTCCTTCAACTCCTTTTCTAACTTTTCTTTCATTTCCCTCTTCATTCTTTCTTCTTCCATCTACACTTTCTTCTTTATTTCTTCTTCGTTTTGTCTTTTCCTTTCTTCTTTATCTTTCTTCTTTTCGGCCAGGGGGCGATCTAGTGTAGCCTCCTCTGCAGCCGAGGGCCCAGGCTTTGTTGTGCCAGATCTCAGCATCATCCGAGAGGTGCAGGTCCTCCCGAAGCCCAGGGGAAAGAAGTCTCTGAACAAGGGGCCCATCAAAACAGAGAGGGCCAACAACCCTTGCATAGGGTAATCGTCCATGACGGAACACGGCACAGGTACCCCTCCGCTGGTCCCACCAGGTAAGACCACCACCGATTATCCTTGGTCTAGTCTAGAGTAGATGGGATGTTTTTGCGCTGTTTTTTTTTTTCTTCAGACTCTAGATATCGCTGCTTTAGAAATGACAGATTTCAGAACTTTTTAAAACTTTAATATACAATAAGACTTCTTTCTTTATTTTTTTCTTGCTTGTTGTCTGTCTTCAACTTCAATACGCCTGGATTTGTTCTAACACTTGTCTTGACTATGTCTGGTTTTGTTTTCCTTCCTTTTATCTTCTTTCTTTTTTTACTAATATGTTTGGCCTTCTGCGCAAGTATGGTCTGGAGTTACTACAGATTCAGACGTGCTGCATAGTACCTCCGTACAGATCAGATTCGTCCAGATCACTTATGTCTTAGATTCATTTTGCATCTGACGTGGCAGTCTGCCACAATTCCCTACCTTAGTCCTATCTTTCACTACTTCCTACCAGCACAAACGTCAGACCAGATGTCAGGAAGATGGGACCAGATGACTCTGACTGGACCCTCTCTCCTACCCTGACTTGACGACCAAACTGTATACCAGGTGAGTCGACGAGACAGCAGCAGCAGCGACCACCAGAGAGAAAGGGGGAAGAAGGTACACAACACACCTCCACAAGCAGCCAGGTAAGGGGTAGGAGATTCTTCTCTTCTTTGTAGTCGTCGAAGTAGACTCCACGATCGCTCCAATCACTCCACGTGAAGGTAACAATCTCCTTCTTAGCCCCTTCCTTTTCGGCTTACTTCCCCCTCCTATTCCCAACCACCTCTCTTCTCACACTTTCACCATAGCCAGCATCCTCAAGCCAGCATATCCTTCTCGCCGGCCTTATTCATGCCAGCACTTCAGTGAGTGCAACAACTCACAGCTCCGATACCAAATTGCAAGGAACCTGACTGTTCACAGCTTGCTGGAGTGTTCACAGTGCATGCGTAAATGTCATCACACAGATGAGGTAATCTCACACAAAGCCAAGTTGAGATGAGATGAGAACCAGATAGCGCAACTCATAGAATCAAAGTCACATTATACAAAGAGTATCTTGAGTTCAAGTGTCCAGCGCCAAACAGATCACAAGTCTTCTCCAATCATTCGTCAACAAGACCTGGCTCAGCCAGTGTCTCCCCTCAGATCACAAGCATGGCGCCAACAGGTAAGTATCCACCATATCCAACTTCATAACTTGTCTTCTCTCTCTCTTCTCTCTCAAGATCTCTGTCCTAGTTCTCTCGTCCCTCCTTGCATGCACACTCCCTATCTACGAGAATCTACTTTGAATGCTACTCACTGATATCCTACTACTAACCCTTTTACTACTACTAACTCAAGCTGGCGCAGCTATGGCCTCCTTTGCAGCCAGCGCCCAGCACTTCCTCCTTCTGGCGCAGCTCTCGAGCCCGCGCTCCTCCCCTGCACTATAGCGGACAAGTGCCACAACACTTCCACGCATCAATGTCAGTGGAAATCTGCCATGTAGGGAGGCTGGCCTAGTCTTTTATAGTGCTGGCCTCCCTTCGCGAGGCCTGAATCAGCCTTCCTTGGACCCTTTCCCAGTCTCAGGCCTCTGTGGAGTGTGTCCCAGTTCCTTATCCTCAAGGTTTGTTGCTGCTGCGGCCTTTAGGCCTGAATTTCAGCCTTCCAATCTGTGTCTAGACTTTCCCTTTGACTTGAATCTGAACTGGGACCTTATCCCTTTGACTTCTTTATTGAACAGACACACACCTACTGTTCGACAGACACACTTACTGCACGAACAGACACATTTACTGCATGAACAGACACATCTCCTGTTCGAACAAACATGACTTGCACACCCCCTGGATGAACAGATGTGACTCCCACAATTGAATACTGCAACTGTTCGTCCAGGGGCACAGTTGTGACCTTTGATATGACTTCTACTTTAGTTAGGATGTGACTTTTGTCCCAGAGAACATGTCCTTTGATCTGCTTTTCACGAGTTGGGCTCTGGCCGAGTGACCCCACTATGCTGCATTCGTCATTCAGGGTCTGAATTGGGTAAAGGCTCTTTTAAAAAGAAGGTTTTGCCCCCCAAATGGCCCAAAATGTGCTGACCAAACAAATCAACAAAATGGGCAGGTGGGGTAACACCTTTACATCCCTGCTCGGTCGCACATTAACCATAAATACCTCTATGGACAGTGCCAGATAACTCAATTAATGAACTCAACCGAAAAGCGAGAGCTTACTACCTGTGGTCAGGTGACCCAAATAGAGTAAATTGCATCCCCAAGATAGCATGGCATTACATCACGAGGAAACCAAGTAACGGAGGTCTGGGTGTTATTGATCCCAAACAAGAAACCAAAGCCCTCGAAGTCAAATGGATCACTAAACTTCTAACCAAACCAGGTACAACATGGAATAAACTAGCTCTAGACAGCATCAGAGGCTTAGCCCCGATACGGACTCCAGCAAACATGTCCGGGCTATTCTAGGTGATGAACAAGGAGTGGACGCCAAAAACAAGACGCAAAAATCGTAGAACAAGGAGTCAAGCCTCAGGAAGCCAGACCTCCCACACCCTACTGGGCAACTCTGCTACGGATATGGAGGGAATCCTGCCAAGAAAAGTAGGCAAACGCAAGTCTAGGGAAGAAGTACCGAGGCAACCCCTCTTTGGCAATCCATGGTTAAGAGACAGGAACCTACAGACAATCATTAACAGAATCCCAGAAGGCTGGAAAGAAATGCTGAAGGGAACGTCAACTTGGAAAACGGGCGAATGGGGTATTCGGATACAGGAAACGCCCCCCTTGAGGGCCTACCAATTCTCACACAAACAACCGGGCTCTAATACACTTGCTATGTTCACGTCCTACCCAACTTTGTTGTCAGTCCATGGCTCTGCAGCTACTTTGGAAAAGACGTGGAAAGGACAAGCCTAGACATCTTCCTCCTCAGGAAAGTGAGAGTTACGGGATCCTGGCCCAAAACGGTCTTCAGAATGGACACAGCGATCCAGGACCTGGAATTCGACCCAACAGAATGGGCCTGGACATCAGGTAGAGACAAAAATACCAATATATACATCCAGGACTACTCGGTGAAAATTGGTTACAAGCTATTCCTCAAGACTAAAGATCCAGAACCTACAATCAGAAGCAGATGGCAAAAATTAATCAGTCAAGAGGCAGATCATATCTCACAAATCCCATGGAAGAAATTCAAATCAATCAGGCCGGTCAAAATAAGGAGTCTTCAATGGCTTATCGCCTACGTGGCACTGCCGGTTAACTAATGGCTCCACATTCGAAGATGGAGGAATGATCCTAACAGTTCTGATCTATGCACAGTCTGCTCAGATAATGAACCGGAAGACATACTGCATTGCCTAATCCGATGTAAGGAAGCGACGGAATACTGGGCTAGGGCCTCGGACCTCTGGGACTCCCTTTTCACAACACCCCTCCCCGAAGAGCCCATTCAACTTCTACTATGGACTAACATCCCGACTGATCTCAACAGTACCGAGAGAACATGGTATGGCATAATCAGAAAAGTTACACTTTGGTCGATTTGGAAAGAGAGATGTCGAAGGACCATCAAGGGACTATCAACTCCAAGAGAAAAGGTATGGGCGGAGACAAGGTTATCAACAAAGATTAGATATGATCGAAAGGCTCAAGGTACTCCTGGATGGGAATAGGCACCTGATCTTAGCAGGAGACTGGAATGCCACCTTAGATACTAGCCTAGACAGAATTTTAGGGGGCTTTAGATCAGAGGAAGAGGGCTGGACAGAAGAGTCGCTACCGATTCATGGGCTAATGACGAATTTATAATTGTTAGACCCTTATAGGTTACTCTTCCCAAATGAAAGACAATTCACCTACCGTAAGAGAAACCGTAGCCAACACGTGTCGGCTTCCAGGATAGACTATTTCTTAACATCACCAGACATAAGGGGCATGTTGCATTTAGTAATC
This sequence comes from Chara braunii, assembly GCA_003427395.1. Classification (NCBI taxonomy): domain Eukaryota; kingdom Viridiplantae; phylum Streptophyta; class Charophyceae; order Charales; family Characeae; genus Chara; species Chara braunii. Next base: position 5,018,075 of record BFEA01000013.1, read on the forward strand.
ATAGGTAGCCTACCGTACGACGTGGGTTTGGACCACAAACCTATCCTTTTGAGTTTGACATCAGTCAAACAAATCAGCAGGGGTAAGGGGTTTTACAAAATCAATAACTCCCTCCTAAAAACTAAGGAAATGAGACAAGCGGTCTTACAAGTGTGTCAAAAACACAACCCAGACACACACTCATTCCCAGTACGGCTAACATCACTGTCTAAGGCCTCTGCTATAGTGGCTAGGAGGCTGGCGACAAAGAGGAAGGAAAGGGAGGAAGAACTGACGCGAGCGATAGAGATAGCAGAGCGCAATACTATTCTTCGGCCAGGGGACGAAATATATGAAAGAGTATTAAAGACGGCAAGATGTGAGATGTTGGAATGGCAGCGCTGGAAAATGAAAGGCTTAAGAATGAGAGCTAGAATCAAAGAATGGGAGGAAGGGGAGAGAATGACCAAATTCTTCTTCCAAAAAATCAAGACTAGGGGCAGGAACAATCTCATAGAGAGCTTAGTAGGGGAAGGGGGGCCTACTTCCGACAAGGAAGGGTTGTTAAAGGTGGCTTTCGACTTCTATAGTAAACTATATACATCAGTGGAAGACCAGTTCTCTAAGCCTAGAGTTGAGGAGGCGAGATCAAAGTTTCTGAATTATCTTCAAAACACAATTTCACGAAAGCACGCAGCCATGATGGACGAACCCTTAACACAAGAGGAGTTATGGGAGGCACTAAAAACGATGACCCCTAATAAAACCCCGGGGAAAGACGGACTGACTAGAGAATTCTGGTTATAATTTTGGCCAATTTTGGGCAAAGAATACGTGTCCTTTCTCGAACAGGCATGGCAGAAAGAGGGTATAGGAAGCGAACCCGCAACAGGGATAGTCACGCTGCTTTACAAAAAGGGGAGTCCAACGGACATACGAAATTATAGACCAATAACTTTGTTGACTCTCACTCACAAAATAGTAGCCAAGGCGCTAGCTAATCGCTTATCCAAAATCACGGCGGGTTGCTTCCATCTGGATCAAACAGGATTCATACCGGGTAGGTTTATCCTCGACAACGTCATGTGCCTAACAAAATTGGTCCGGTACATAAGGGACAAGAGAATCAATGCCGCCATTCTTTTTTTCGACTTTGAAAAGGCTTATGACCAGGTCAGTTGGCCTTTCCGGCAGTTGTGCATGGAAAAGATGGGGGTAGGGCCGAACTTTAGGAAGTGGATCAGGGTCTTATACAACAATGCACAAGGACAAGTACAGATAAATGGTCACTTATCCTCGACCTACCAGATGTCAAGGTCGGTTAGGCAAGGGGACCCCTTAGCTGCTCCTATCTTTCTCTTCATAATGGAGGCAATAGCCTCCTTCCTGAGAAAGGACCCGTCAATAGAAAGACTAACAGCACCACCAGACCAGCAAGGACACAAGGTGGTAATTCCCACAACGATATTGTTCCCAGATAATTTGACAGTCTTAATCAGGGCAASAGRCTCCTCYTTCCAAGCGCTAACAAGAGCTATGGAAGCCTTCYAGCTGGCTTCAGAAATGMAAATCAATTGGCACAAAACAGTGGGGTGGTGGATGGCAGAGCTAGATCAAGAGAACCAGATACCGGTCACTAGCCCAGAGGGGCTTCAATGGACGTCACCACAACAACCGCTCCGATACCTAGGGATCAAAATAACAGAAGAGGGGACTCACCAGTCTATGGCGGCAGACATAATGGCCAAGATGTTAGCAAAGTTCGGGGCTTGGTCGACAGTATACACCTCAATATACGGAAGAGCACTGATTTTGAACGCATCAATCCTTTCCATGATGTTACGCGGGGTCAATTTGGTCTCCCCCCAAGGCCACGTCGACCCAGCTTAGGAGAAAGGCAGCAGCCTTTTTGTGGACAGCAAAGCTCAACACGGAACATTGCATAACCAAGGTGGCATGGAAAACGGTAACCAGATCCAAGGGTCAAGGGGGCCTAGGCATCCTAGACCCAAGTCTACAGTTGAAGGCCTTGCAAACAAAATGGGTGGTCAAGCTAATCTCACAACCCAGGTTATCATGGACTTCATTAGTATTGGAAAGGATCAGGCGGATAGCCAAGTACAAAACACCTAGCAACATGACGGGACTATTCTGGATCATGTGTAGCAACTGGGCTAAAGTGGGCTACAGGAAGGAGAACAGGGATGCACAAGGTGGGAGGGCTAGAAACCCTTCTTATTGGCTACAACTAATACAGCTGTGGAAGGAGGTCTTCCCAGCAAGGGTCAGAGAACCTACTACAAGGGAGGAGGTATTAAGACAACCGATATTCTGCAATATTAGCATTAGGGACGACGGCGGAAAACCTCTAACACTAACTAGCAAGGATTCGAGATGGGGCAGATGGGTGGAACA
>BFEA01000013.1:5035045-5045326 GCA_003427395.1 Chara braunii
GGAGGAGGAAGATGATGTGAGGTGGTCGGCTATGGGGGATGGGTGAAGGAGATGGAGGAGGAAGATGATGAGAGGTGGTTGGCTATGGTGGATGGATGAAGGAGATGGAGGAGGAAGATGATGTGAGGTGGTCGGCTATGGCGGATGGGTGAAGGAGATGGAAGAGGAAGATGAAGTGAGGTGGTTGGCTATGGTGGATGGGTGAAGGAGATGGAGGAGGAAGATGATGGGAGATGGTTGGCTATGGTGGATGGGTGAAGGAGATGGAGGAGGAAGATGATGTGAGGTGGTTGGCTATGGTGGATGGGTGGAGGAGATGGAGGAGGAAGATGATGTGAGGTGGCTCGGCGCCCCTCCCCATCCCTAAGTGCAGGTCCCGCCTTCCTAGAGCTACCCCGGGGTCCGGACCTTCAGAAAACTCTATCCTACTGAAAACAGACTTGCAACAGACAGATTTGCAGAAAATAAAAATTTTGCGGAAAACACATTGTCGAAAACTCAGATTTTGCAAATTTTCGTTTTTGTTCGATTTTCCTAGAGGCGGGAAAGCCGAAAAATACAGACTTGCATTTGACGGACCAAACAGTGTCGGATGCCCACATAACTCGGTGGGACCTCTGTCTATAACTTATGGAAGACCCCCATAAAGTTTGGTCGGATTCGGTCGCCGTTTGCCCCTACTTGCCTTTTTTCGGGCACTGCTCGAGACTCTAAGTGAACGGTTCGGGGAAGTCCATTTTTCGTTTTTGCAGGAAAATGGACTCAGATGGCCTGAAGGTTCTGCAGGCCATCTATCTATACTTATGATATGGGGTCTGTGAAGTCTCAACCCCCATACCACTATTTTGGCGGAGTTGGCTGCTGGTGCCCCCAGGTCGCACCGGCCCGTTAGTCCCTTTGGACCGGCCTTTGCTCCGGGGGACCGACCAGTGGTTCTCGGCAGTGGCAGCAGCCTGGGGCTGGACCAGGCATCAGCAAAAACAGCAGCAGACTCATCCTCATCAACAACAGCAGCAGCAGCAGTAATAGCAACCTTCTACCGACCTTCCCTATTACCACGTTTGATTAGACCACGGGGGGCAAAAACGGGATTCAAATAGAGCACGGGGGAGGCGGACTGCTGCAAACGCAGTGCCTACCATGCTCATGCAGCAAGGGAGAGCATCCATGAGTGGGCCGGGATATTGCTAAGTAGGAAACCGTCATCATACTCGAGGAACTTTGACACAACACATGCTCGTGGTTATGGAAGCCATCAAGATTTGAGTCGGAACATTACCAAGTGGAAGATGAGTGAAAAGGACAAGTGAGATCAGATCAAATAGACATATGGATTCATGAAGGTGATCCGGATTGAACTGGAACATTACCAAGTGGAAGAGGAGTGGAAAGCACAAGTGAGATCAGATCAAACACACACATGGAGCTATGGAGGTAGTCAAGATTGAACGGGAACATTGCCAAGTGGAAGATGAGTGAAGAGCACAAGTGAGATCAGATCAAATACACAGATGGAGCTATGGAGGTGGTATAGATTAAACCGTAACACTACCAAGTGGAAGATGAGTGAAAAGCACAAGTGAGATCAGATCAAGTACACCCATGGAGCTATGGAGGTAGTCTAGATTGAACCGAAACATTACCAAGTGGAAAATGAGTGAAAAGCATAAATGAGATCAGATGAAATACACCCATGGAGCTATCGAATGAACAAGGATTAAACTAGAACATCACTAAGTGGAAGATGAGTGAACTACATAGGTGTGACAAGATCAAACATACACATGGAACTACGAAATCAACAGGGATTGAACTGGGACCACCAAGTGGAAGATGGTCGAACTACACAAGTGTGACAAGATCAACCATACACATGGAGCTATGGAATCAACAAGGACTGAACCGAGACATCACCAAGTGGAAGATGGGCGAACTACACAAGTGTGACAAGATCAGACATACATATGGAGCTATGGAATCAACAAGGATTAAACCGGAACATCACTGAGTGGAAGATGAGTGAACTACACAAATGCGACAAAATGCAAACATACACATGGAGTTATGGAATCAACAAGGATTGAACCAGGACATCACCAAGTGGAAGATGAGTGAAAAGGACAAGTGAAGATGAGATCAGATCAAACATACACATGGAACTATGGAATCAACAAGGATTGAACCGGGACATCACCAAGTGAAAAATGAATGAACTACACAAGTGTGGCAAGATCAAACATACACATAGAGCTATGGAATCAAGAAGGATTGAACCGGAACATCACTAAGTGGAAGATGAGTGAACTACACAAATGTATCAAGATCAAACATACACATGGAACAATGGATTCAACAAGGATTGAACCGGAACATTACCAAGTGGAAGATGAGTGAACTACACAAGTGAGATCAGATCAAACACACGCATGGAGCTATGGAGGTGGTCTAGATTGAACGGAACATTACCAAGTGGAAGGTAGTGAAAAGCACAAGTGAGATCAAATCCAATAGACATATGGAGCTATGGAAGTGGTCAAGATTAAGCTGGAACATTGCCAAGTGGAAGATGAGTGAAAAGCACAAGTGAGATCAAATCAAACACACACATGGAGCTATAGAGGTAGTCAAGATTGAACCGCGATATCACCACATGGAAGATGAGTGAAAAGGACAAGTGAGATCAGATCAAACATACACATGGAGTTATGGAGTCAACAAGGATTGAACCGGAACATCACCAAGTGAAAAATGAGTGAACTACACAAGTGTGACAAGATCAAACATACAAATGGAGCTATGGAATCAACAAGGATTGAACCGGAACATCACTAAGTGGAAGATGAGTGAACTACACAAATATATCAAGATCAAACATACACGTGGAGCTATGAAATCAACAAGGATTGGACCGGAACATCACTAAGTGGAAGATGAGTGAACTACACGTGTGACAAGATCAAACATACACATGGGGCTATGGAAGCAACAAGGATTGAAACGAGGCATCACCAAGTGGAAGATGATTGAACTACACAAGTGTGACAAAATCAAACATACGCATGAAGCTATGAAATCAATAAGGATTGCACCGAAACATCACTAAGTGGAAGATGAGTGAACTACACAAGTGTGACAAGATCAAACATACACGTGGAGTTATGGAAGCAACAAGGATTGAACCGGGTCATCACCAAGTGGAGGATGATTGAACTACACGAGTGTGATAGGATCAAACATACACATGGAGCTATGGAATCAACAAGGATTGAACCGGGACATCACTAAGTGGAAGATGAGTCATGTATGTGAGTGAGACTTGCTCAAACACTTGCATGACACTCATGGAAGCAACAAGATTGAAATGAAACATCATCATGTGAGAGATAAGTCATTCATGTGAGTGAGACTTGCTCAACACATGCATGGAACTCATGGAAGCAACAAGATTGAAATGAGACATCGCCATGTGAGAGATAAGTCATGCACGTGCACATGGAGCTATGGAATCAACAAGGATTGAACCGGGACATCACTAAGTGGAAGATGAGTCATGTATGTGAGTGAGACTTGCTCAAACATTTGCATGGGACTCGTGGAAGCAATAAGATTGAAATGTAACATCATCATGTGAGAGATGAGTCATTCATGTGAGACTTGCTCAAACACATGCATGGAACTCATGGAAGCAACAAGATTGCAATGAAACATCATCATGTGAGAGATGAGTCATGCGTGTGAGTGAGACTGACTCAAACACATGCATGGGACTCATGGAAGCAACAAGATTGAAATGAAACATCATTATGTGATAGATGAGTCATGCATGTGAGTGAGACTTGCTCAAACACATGCATGAAACTCATGGAAGCAACAAGATTGAAATGAAANGTCATGCATGTGAGTGAGACTTGCTCAAACACATGCATGAAACTCATGGAAGCAACAAGATTGAAATGAAAGATCATTATGTGAGAGATGAGTTATGCATGTGAATGAGACTTGCTCAAACACATGCATGAGACTAGTGAGAAACATCATTATGCGAAGCACTTGACTCATCACTCACATGCAACAAGCATGACTCATATCTCACTCACATGCATGCAAGTGAGAAAACAGGTCGGTTGTCGAACGGTTGTCGATTCGTTGGCCTACGACTCAACTCCAATTCATCCTCAATACTCAACCTAAAAGGCTTTAACCCTAGTGGTTTCTATTGTTTTATTAAGGTTTTCACCCAAACTTTTATTGAATGGTCATTTAACAAAGGTACTGAGTATTTAATTATGGAAGGTTAGACAAAGGTTAGGGCTTGCATGGCTAAAGCAAGGGGTATGAGTATAGAGAATGGTTGAAGTTGATTCCGTATAGTGTGTGGACTTTTGGTTGACTCTTTGATGTGATTGCAGGTATGTTCCGCGGTTCGGAATTTGGATTTGATTGCCTGCGATCACATACATATACATGACTGTGAGGAGTCTCACTGTGATTGTGAGAGGTGAGCGTCACATACTTATTCCCTTTTTACATATGTACATGTAGATACCTATGATTGGGTTTAATTGGGGTCGAAATTGAGAAAGGGAGAAACCCCCCCTTTTATTTGTTGTATGCTTCTTAAAAAGATTTCTTAGTTGGACGTTAGTCCTGGACCTGCATTCGAGGTTCTTGTCCAGGACATCCCAGGTCCTAGACTCTGCATGGAAGGGATCACCCCCCGCGCAAAACCTATTTGCCCTGCCCACCTGGACACTCAGCCTAAAGGCCAGAGGTGCCGCGGAGGCCACACGGCTGTTCCTTCAGCCGTGCAATATCGTGAAGGGGCAGACCCTCACGATATTTCGAGAGTGCCACTTGAGTGTTATAAGCGGTACTCAAACCCACACATGACCGCTTGATTATGGGCACTACATAGTACGCCATCATCGCGACTTCTTGCAACCCACGAGGGACCGCTTGATTATGGGCACTACATAGTACGCCATCATCGCGACTTCTTGCAACCCACGAGGAACCGCTTGATTATGGGCACTACATAGTACGCCATCATCGCGACTTCTTGCATATTCATACATTGCTAGTCGATATGGGAAGGTCCTGCGTCCGTGCGGTTTTATACTAAGTCTCGCGCGCGTCGTCTATCTGATTTCCGCATCGGACAGTTATGGGATGGCTACTAAGGGACGAGGAGAGTTGTCGCGTTGTTTGTTTTGTGTCATTCAGTATATGTGCGTGTGCGTGCGTGTTCTAATTTTTATGTCTTTAGTGTGGTGTACGCGTGGCGTGTGGGATTCGTGCTAGTCGACCGACAACGAGTCGCGCTTGGGACCTCAACACCCCAAGGCATCGGTTCGTGTGCGGGTCCGATAGAGGCGTAAAACCGCGCGTACCCCCTATGCTACAACGAACAAGAAACACCCTCGGTTGGTCCACCTCTGCCATTGTAGCTGATTAGCTTTCGTACTGTGGACTGGTAGCTCGACAGAGATACGCCCTCCGAAGGGAGGTGACAGCTCCCGTAAGGTGGAGGTAAGTCGTGCCTCGTGTAGGCCCTATCCTATCGTAGGGGTTCGCAAGAGGTATGGTTGGCGCACTCGGCCGGAGAGGTTTGCGGAAGCTCCATGTATATATCGCGATGAGGGATAGACCAACTCCTGCGTGACGCGGCCGGGAGGGTCCCGCCGCACTTATGCAGTGCCGGACCGATGCGCTCGACAGCGTTACGACCAGTGCACTTGCGGGGCGCGTTGAGGTGAAGTGGGGCGCTGCAGGGTAGCGGTGCGCTGGCAGCCATTGTCGGGCTGCTGGGCGCGCGGGGGTAAGAAGGCAATTTGGTGGTCTTCAGGGAAGGAGGGAAGTGTGTGGGTTATCAAGGTCTAATGAGGGTGACGAGATACGTACCTTGTGCATGAAGAGAGGTCGGTTATGGTGTTGATATCATGTACGTTGGTCTTCGAGAGTCGAAGCAAGCCTGTTGTGTGAACAAAGTTGTAGGTAGGATAGTCGAGTAGAGTAGGCTGGGCGTTGGGCGCCAGACAGAAAGTAACGACTTTGGATACTGTGTTGGTGTGGCCTGAGGGCTTGAACATTGGCTCATTACTTCATTGTATTGCTCTATTTGGAGGGATTCTCAGTGTAATTGTGCTTTCTGCTTATACACGACTACCTGAACATCTGTGTGATTTCGCATGTGATAGAATCAACGATTAGGGGGGTTCAGTTGCATAGACCATTGCGCATAGCAATATTTCGTAACAGGATGATTGGTGCACCTTGTTTGATTTGAAGAAGATGCGGGGGAAGAGAGGGTATATCAATAGCATTTAATGCATCGATTGACACGTCGGGGTATTAATCATTAGGGAAAAGAGAATCAGCACTAAGTGATATTATGAGGGGCCCGGGGAATTGGGAGAGGATAATGGAGTTGATTGCTGAAACTGTTTTATTTTTGGGTGCAAGAATGAGACGGTCAGCAAGCTAGAGGGAGTTTCGGGAGTTTATTTGTAGTTGTGGAAATGTTTATGCGATGAGTTTTTGTGTACCGTTATGGAGGCATGGATAAGCGGGGAGTTCGGCAATTGTCGGGTGAGTGACAGGCGGCGGGGGTATGTCACCGTTCCCGAGTTCGAGAAGCCAACGAGCATATTCATGGGCATCAGGCGTGTTTATATAATTGAGTACGAGCATATTTTTTGTAAGGTGCATTGTGTAAAAATGGGGCCACAGAGCAGATGATTTAATACATGCATTTGTTGTTTGTGCACGTGTTCCTTGTGGAATAACTGGGAGGATTTGTCGGCAATTGTCGGCGAGGACAATGATTTTGCCGCCAAAAACGAAGCTTGATGAGCAAATGTCTTGGAGAGTGCGATCAAGTGCCTCAATGTGGAATTTGTGTATCATGGCAGCTTCGTCTCATAGAATAACGCTTGTGATTCGTATCAGTTCAGCAAGTGCAGATTGTTTAGGGATGTCGAGGGTGGAAGTTGCAGTGGGAGTGAGAGGGGCTTTGAAGCGAGAGTGGAATGTTCGACCGCCGTGTAGGAAAGTTGCAGCAATGTCGCTTGAGGCAACAGCAAGTGCAATACGATCATCATTTCGAATTTGTGCAAGAATTGTATTAAAGTAGAATGTTTTGCCTGTGCCAGCAGGTGCATCAATAAATAGACATAGCGGTTCGTTGTTTTGAGCAGTGTGGACAACTCGGTTAAAAATGGCGCGTTGTGAGGGGCGTAAGAGAGGTAAATGTTTTTCCAATGTGTTTCTGAGTGTTGTTTTGTCATATGAGGTTTAATCATTAATGATTTGAGGCATGTTTCGGCAGTGTGGTCTATCCCTCAGGATCCTGGCATCATCTTCTTCATGTGGCAGCGGGCGAGTGAGGCCGACATCTTCGAGTTGTTTGCCCTCTTTTTGAAGGCAATTGTCAATATCGAGAAGGAGCATGATTTTGACAACAGTAGGAGGCACATCGGGAACACGAAGGTCTCTTTGGAAATCGTCTATCATATGTTCCCAGTGTGTTTCTAACAGTTGAGCGGGATCAACCGGTAAGCAATGCAGGAGAATGTGTACGAATATATCACGTACCATTGCAGAAGAAGCAGTGACGATTGCATCTTGTAAGACTGCATCAAATTGGGTGTTATCATTTAGCAGGCCAAGTGCAGTGCATGCAGCTTGAAATGTCGGATAGGTTTGATTGTCGATCATTCAAAGGTGTGAAAATGAGGTCGCACCTCGTGAGTGAGGAGAGAGGAGGAGCATTCGCAAATAAAAAGTGTCACCTGCGTTAGGATAAATTGTGTGTATGAGGATGATTGTATTTGTGAAGCGACGCTGCAAAATTCATTATTTCTTTGTTTTGTCGAAGCGGAAACGACATAACATGTCTTTGTAGAGCGGTTTACTATCATGAGGGTCGTTAAGATGTGCAAGATTTCATTTAAACCATGCAGTAAGTTTTGTCTCTGGGGCTGGTTGATTTCTCATTTATAGGGTTTGTCTCGGTCGAAAATACACTCGTTGCCTATCTTCAGTATTGACGGGAAGTGCGAAAACAGCAGGATATCGTTCAGAATGAGAGAATTCAAAAATTCGCAAACATGCTTTTGCTGCATCAATTATGCACATGTCTTGGAACGTTTGAATTTTGTCATTTGTGTTTGTCATTTCCCCGACCATTGCTCGATCAGGACCTTTCATAATATATTCGAACATATAACGATACGCTGCAGTAGATGCACAAATTTCAACATTTAGATCACAACGATAGCTAAGCAAAAGGTAAGGATTATACGGAACGACCGAAGAGTTATCAACTTGGTCGTTTTGTCGGATGTCGATTGTCCCGCCACTAGTAGATGCACGGCGCCGATATATTGGGTAGCCAGTTTTTTCGTTCCATGTTGTTATATCAGAGAATTTTTTGGGGAAGTGGTGAGAACAACGATCATTGTGCAAGCAAGGAGCTTGCATATTGTGTGTTCCGCATAGGTTGTATATCATGTGTGTTAAGATGAGCTCACGAAGCGTAGAGTTGGAGGGGATTTCATCACAAACGATCGAGTCAATTTGCTCGAGTGTTGAAATTTTGTGTTCGTTTGTGAAAGTAACAACGAGTTGCGCATGTGGCAAGCCCCGTTTTTTTAACTCTATAACATATATATAAGCTGCAGTCGGGCCAAACATATGTATGGAATAAATATTATGCACGAGTTGTTGTAGATATCCTTTGAAGACTCGTGCAAGAAGGTCTGGTCTATCTGATGGTTGTTGATTCGGGAATAGCGAATTTTCTATTTCGGGTCATCGAGAGTTACATGTGATTGTTATAAAAAGATCTGGAGGTCCGAATTCTTGCACTATCGCTATAGAGTTTTGATAACGTTGATGCATATTTCGTGGGCTTCCGATGAATGTTCCGGTCAAGATGATTCGTTGACCTTTGTCATCGGCATTGTCAAAATGCATAAGACGGTCATGAAGACTTTGGTATAATTCAACAGAAATTTTTGTTAGATGTAGTTTATTATGTAGAAGTTAGTCGTTTTCTATTTTTGCAAATGCCATGCAAACGTATTCTTGAAAAAGGCGACTGGCACGAAATGTAGTTGTTCGTTCGGTGTGTCGTGTGTTTAAATGGAACGCGTAGAATTCTCGTGCACTTATTTGTTGACCGTTGATATTGGTTTCGTCATCGGTTTCAAGCGCCCAACCATCTTCACCAGCGGGAAATAGAAGGACATAGGCATTAGGAGAACACCACCACCGCGACGGTGTATTACGATATCACGTGTAGACGGTTCATTATCATGCATCAATAAACAGACCACTTGAAGACCATGAGGTTTATTGTATCTTCGTTCATGTTGATCAAGCGGTCGTGCATCGGGGTTGATGACGAGATGACGTTCATGTATCATCTCATCAGGGAGTTCAGAAACGGTTATAAAATCTTGAACCCATCGATTGCATTCTTGAGGAGGTGGTGAAGCTTGCGTAAAAGGCGTTTAATTTGTCGAACAGTTGCAAGAGGGAACTCAGTTGGAAGATTGAGTCTTGTTAAACGTATAATAGTAACATTGTGTTCGTCTTGGGGATCCTATATATAGAGTTGTTTGAATTGAGGTGGGTGATCGGCTTCAGGAATGAGTGGACCAAGATTATGGTGAAGTTGGCCAGCAATTCTTAGCATACCCGGCCAATGACCTGAAGGAGGTTGCAGTTCTCGAACAATTTGTGACGCCAGTGGGAGAGTGTTATTAAATTGTAGCGGTCGTGAACGTAACAACCTCGCGTCAATTGTGTCAGTCTCCCATAGAGAGAGAATTTGTTGAGCAGGCGTATGAGGATGGGCGTGTTTCCAAAGCGGAGGGTGAATTTTCCCTCGACGACAGCAGAGTGTTGTCCATGTTTGTTCGTGCGGTCATTTTTCGGCGTGGCAATGTGTGCACAATATTCTGTTTCCGAGTGTGATCATGTCAGCCGGTATATCGCGCGCAATAAGCGATGTGGTGTGTTGTCGGCCAACATTTGGATGAGGCAAAATATGATTTGTGTGTGTTTGTCGGAAATAGCAAACTCTGTTGGCACGGGTTCTATCCGGTCCACGAGAGCGAGCACGCGATGATTCCGTTGCACTCCACAACAGGAAGAACACAAAGAGAGAATGGAGGACGATAAAAATAAAAATTGAAAAGAATGATTGTTTGTATCACGTTTTTGGAAAGGAAACAGGATGTGCACAGCGGTGGGAGTTTTTTTTTTTTTTTTTGT
>BFEA01000013.1:5047705-5065771 GCA_003427395.1 Chara braunii
GTGTGTGTGTGTGTGTGTGTGTGTGTGTGTGTGTGTATTCGATGACTTGATGTGGACACAGTATGCGTCTTCGAGCGCCTCAAATTTCTGGGTCACGACGACGACGTTGTCGTCGCATGCACATACAAATTTGTGGGCGCGGATTTCTCAGTATCTCCTCGTCTTCGGGCGGTTTAAGTTGACGCACCACGACGTATCCAGACTCTTTTGCGGTGCAGCGTTCGCATGCACCCACTAACCCGTGTCGGTGAAGCGCACGCACGCACTAAGTCCTAGGCACACGCACAACTTCGTGCACGGTCCGCGCCACACACGTCTGGATTTCGCGGCCCACACGCATATTTCTCTGTCTCTGCGCTGTATCTAGACTCTTTTGCGGTGCAGCGTTCATCCACGCGCCAAAGAGACGGCCGCACGTGCGCGACAACAACCTGATGATCACAAAACACAAACCAACGGTCGGATAGCACCGTCCGAAAAGTTTCCGTCCTATGCCGAAATTCGTCGTCGTGTCAAAAACGTCCCCGTCGTATGGCTAACTCCTCCGTTGAAAACGACCCCGACGAGACTGGGACTATGCAAAATTACGTTCGCGCCCGCCCATCATCCCGCGGTACCCCCTCCCACGGTTTCCCATGGGCCCGGTCGTTGGCGTTACGGCGAGCCCACTCCTTCTTTTATATGTATAGAGATAGATATATTACTTATGAATAGGCTAGTCAACTTTGTTTCTAAGTTGAATGATCTGACTATAGCTTATCGTAATGAAAATAGTATTAATTAAGAATATTAATTGGTGGTAAGAAGGGCCGGAATGAACTTTGCTTCTAATTTGAATGGTTCAGTCATATGCTATCTAAAAAAACTAAGATAAAAAACATATATATAATTTGACTACTTAAACAGTCCAGGGCGACTAGGCTTTGTTTCTAAGTTCAAGCTTACTTATATGCTCAAAGAAGAGAAAAGTAGTGGTGTCATGTGTTTTGTGTATATTCAATGATCAAGCTAGGCTTTGTTTCTAAGTTGAATGGTCTAGCGTTACGCCTTGTGTAAGTTGGGTATAGGGGATAAATCATTAAAAGATCATTACCTATTGTTGACAAGGTTCAATCTTGGAACTAGTTAAGATTACTTACCATTGTGGTATAATCTTGCATGTGGTTGAGTGAGAGTTTTACTTGGTTTGAGTTTCAGTATGATAGGTAGTTGCTTTAGTTGCTCGCCACATGCTAGATCTACACAACTTGGTTCAATTCCTGCATTTTCTGGGATCATTTATTTTACTTTGCTCTGTATAAATTTTGGAAAGCTACTTTCTCTACGGGAAGCGCTGCCGAAATTTCTACAAAACCAAGGAATTAGTTAAATCTTGGTTTTTCAAAATTCAATTTTTGTCTAAGTTCTTTTTTTTTAAGGCCCTTGTGCAAGGTCTTTATCCTAGTGGTGGCAAAAGAACCAGCGAAATTGAGGCTTTGCCTAGTGGCTGAGTAAAAATTTGGATAGTCTTCTTTTCTAGGGGAAGTGTTGCTCGAATTTTTGTTAATTTAGGGAGTTAGAAAAAAAAAAGACTTTGGAAAGCTAGAATCATTTCAGGATGTACTTAGCTTTGTGTAAATTTTGGAAAGCTACTTTTTTTACTAAAAACCCTGACGAAATTTCTACAAATCTAAAACGTTACTTACATTTTGTCCTGGAAGGAACTTAAGTCTTACCTCGAGTTCTTATCTACCTCAGTAAAAAAAGTCTACTTCTCTAAAGGAGATGTCGCCCAAATTTTTACTAATTCATAGACAAAATTTGACTTTCTAGGATTAGGGACTATTTAAGTTTTCATTTTCAAGCGAGTATAATTTTGAGAAGACATTTTTCCTACGGAAAAGTGCTACCAAAATTTTCTTAGTTTAGAGGAGTTGGATTATATTCTGATAGGAAACATTTTGGCGATCGACCTTGTATAAGGGGAGATGTTCCCAAAAATCTTACTTTCCTTGGGCACTTCCTTAGAGGTAGACTTAGACTTAATTATGAGAATATTTTGAGTGAGAATGTGGTATGAGGTTTCATTCTTCATACATATAGTTTGACCTTGGGCATTGGTCAGTCTTGTACATTTTGATTAAGGATTAGAATAGTTTCAGCTTGATCCCACGATGACCATCTTTTGTTATCACTGATAACAGGTCAGTTGTCGATTCGTCGGTTTCCGATTTAACTCCAATTCACTCTCACTACTCAGCTTAAAGGTTTTAGCCCTGTGGTTTGAATGGTTTCATTGGGTTTTCACCCGAACTTTATTGATGGTCATTTAACAAAGGTACTGAGTATGGGTTGAGGCTTGTGTGACTAAAGCGGGGGGTGTGAGCGCAGAGGGTGACTGAAGTTGACCTCGTGCAATGCATGGACTTTTGGTTGAATCCTTGATGTGATTGCAAGTATTCTTTGAGGTTTTTACTATGGATTTGACTATCTGCGATCACATATATAATATGGTTGAAGGGAACCTCACTGCCATTGTAAGAAGTGATCGTCTCGTATGTATAACCTTTTAGGTTTCTACGTATATATCTGTGTATATGTTTTCAAGTGTCCGCGCGACCTGTTGCGAATGTGCACAAGGGATGAGCTGATTTTGCATTTTGAGAGAAAAGGAAGACCCCCTTCTTACCTTTTGCTTTTAAAGAATTATTATAGTTGGACGTTGAAGTCCGTGGGAATCATCAAAGTCAAACCCCTTGACTTCTCTCCAGGCCCTGGATGATGGAGCTCGTCTCCAGGGCGATAAAATCTTTCTGCCACAACATGCAGGAGTTTGTCTACCACCCACTCTTTGCAGGGTGCAGAAGACGGTGTGGTTCTCAACTGCCTTGGCGGTTGTCTAGCGTCGAGAGATTAACCCCTCAAGGCGCGTGTTAGCTGACACTTGAGTGTCAAAGGTGACCCTCGAGATCACTGAGGGCCACGAGATTATGGATACTACATATTACGCCATCGTTGCGACGACTTGCGTATACATGCAAGGTTAGTCCATTTAAGAAATCCCTACATTCGCGCAGTTTTATGGGTCAGTTACTAAAGGGACTATAAGTGTTTGTTTTGTGTAAGTGAACTAACTTTTGCTTTCGTGTGGTGTAAAGCGTGGTAAGAAGGATGCGTCCAAATCTCACACACTAACCAACTTACGCTCCGACTTCATCTGGTCCCCACTTCGTGAAACGTTGCATCGTATGTTCATCATCATTTGCAAAACGAATGACAAAAGCATATGTGTTGTCTAGCAGTTGCAACAACAAGGTAGTTCCTGCATAGATCAGGTTGCCCGTATGGATCCCTTCAGAAAGTCTAACTCTCGACTACCTGAATGCAATCCAACCTATTTCCTCGCTTACAACTGTCACCTGTGTTCTATGTCCTTCTTCTCCAATATCGTAACTAAGCAAGATAGAGTGACGCCGACTCGTGAAACCGTACCCAAGTAGTACTTCCCCTCAATTTTTATTTCTTACCTTTCATCATTACTTGCATATCTTGCGCATCCCCTTTTCGTCTTCACCTTGTTCATCGTTCTTACGCAAAAGAGGATGACGTCAACCAAGCTGCCTTCTTTCACAGTACTCCCGCCAAAATCTGACTTTCGTTTGACACTCCAAGACCATGACACCAATCCGCTACTCATAGCCGCCTCGCAACCTCGATTGTCGTGAGCTGACCTTACTCAGGAGTAGATCACATCAACAACATCCAGCATGTGCCCTTTTCCGAGTGACTCGTGTGAACCTGACTTTCCCCTTTTGAATGTGTTGCTCGTAGCCAGTGTTCAAGTCGCCTTCACCTTCTGTAGTACTCTCACAGATTCAACGCTTTTGTCCATGGTGCTGTGACCAGAGCGTGAGAGATGACGTTATTTGTAGGTCACGCATGTATATTCTTTATGGGAAACTCTCCTTCCCGGTCTCCCTTCTTCCCCAACGGGAATGAGCATCTCTCCTGATTATGGCGAAGGTAAAGTATGAAAAAGGAATGACCGTTGACGCTTGACGCGTGCACTAAGCAGGGTACGCATGATCACCGTTAGCAGGTGACGCTAACAAATAAGGAAAAGGCCCTGTCCTCTCTCATGCATTTGACTTCTCGTGTGTACCCTCTTTCACGCTCTCTTCTCCTCGATCATGACCACCCTGCTTGTCACGACCTCACCGTCTTAGTCACATTCCTTACCGCGAGCTGGCCTCTGGGCCGTCCTCCGCTAACTCATCAGGTGAGCGGTCCTGTAACCGCTGCCTCAGTCCGTGCAAGGATTGGGTCTCCGCATCCAGATCAATGGCTTCGCTCTCGGCCTCCGTGTCGCAGTCCAGATGCTCTTGCTCACGCTCTGTAGTCCCGTTAGAAGTCTCCACCTCGTGGTACACGACTCTCACCTGGATTTCCGTTGTAACGCCGTCCCTCGTGCACCTTCGCTTAGCTCGATTCTTCGCCTCCGTAACGGGCACATGTAGCCTCTGGGCTGTCCACATCTCCTCCTCTTTGGTCCCTTCAACATTTCTTTTTTGCTTGGCTTCATGGCCATAGCGGCTATAATCTAAGATAGTTGTAATCGTCGGGCCCTCCGCTGATACTCGTTCCCACCTCCAGATGAACCGGAGGTACTTCGGCCTATAGCCATGCAGGCCATTACGACACGCCGTAGCCACCTTCTCGGCTATACCCAGCACAGAGACCACTGCGGTTGCACCCTAGGCGCCAAACGCCAAGATTCAAAACTGGCCGTGGCCTCAGCACGTCGCGTTTTTCACAGCCATCCAGGACTAAAAATACACTAGTTGGCCGATCGTAGAATCTTTTATAGGTTCACGATACGTTGTGTCACCTATGCTCTAAACAAGACACTTAAGACCATTCCGGATTGGTAAAAGAAAATAAGATAAAATTTTGGACCTTATTAAAATGACACTTCAATCTTATAATAGTGAAAGAAATCAACGGTCATTTTAAATGGCCATAGTCCACAGTCATTTCAGCTCAACTTGAAAAGACTGTGGGCTCGGTGCACAGTGGTCCCATAACGGGATACCTACGGTCGCACACCTTTCTTCAAAGGGAGTCATTGAGCCATCCCTGATGGGTACCTGTGTCCGATGGCAAGGAGGGGGCTTATGACCCTCCTTGGAAGGTGATAAGTCCCCTACCGACGCGGCCGCAGGTGCTCCTATTGGGAATACTATAATGCAGCTTCTAGTAGATTGCTTCTACGGTAAACGAAACAGGAAGGACTGGCCGGTCTAGGCCACCCGCTTTCGGACACGGTTAGAAATCGAACCGTTCGCGTCTCCCCCCTTCCCCCCCCCCTCCCCCACCCCCGCGACATGATTGAAAGGGAGATTAAAATTTGAAAAGGACTGAATAAAATAAATTATTAATGATAAGAAATTGAAAAAGGGCGGAAAGAGGAAAAGTCCCTAAGGTCATGACTATCAAAGACGGTTCAATTTTACTTCTCCCAAAGTCTAGGCCTGGGTTCAAACGCAGATATGAAATACGGCACCTCTGCCTCATTTTTCCTCCTCTTTTGCTTTCTTTTTCTTAGCATTTTTCTTTTCTTTTTTTGAGCATTTACCCCATAACCCGACTACAGGAACTTGGCGCGTAGTTGAAAAGACCGCACAGGTCCTTCCACTTTCGCATCCCTGGGCGAGCCCGGCGCCTACCACGGCCATAGGCCGGTAGTGCTCTGCTGTACAGCAGGGCGCCGAGCCGGCGTGGACCAATGGAAAGTCCAGTGGCGCACCCCCTTCTTTTGCCAGGGCAAGCGCCAACTAGACCAGTCCACAACAGGGTACAACCCGGGTATGCGTAATACGCCGCAGAGATCCATAGGCAGGGAGGTTGGTACACCGCAGAGGTTCCTGAGCAGGCGACTGGTACGCAGCGGAGAGCCGGGACACCGCACCCTCCGACATTGCGATCTGGCAGCGGAGGGCTTAGCTTCAGTACGCTGGCTTATATTCTTCTGATTCTATCCGAGGGGTGCAATGATGGGTATATCCTACGTAGTGGACTGCGATGTGGGAAGGGAACAACATAGGTAGCATGCTTGGGACACTAATCTCTGCAGAGAGTAATAGCAGTAACCTGAGGCGGATCGGTATGAGGACGATGGGCGGTTGGTTATGGCTTCTGCTTGAGAGTTGTGGGAAATGCACGGGACATTTTGGTATGCTTGTGTATGGATGTTATATTCCCTGTCGCAGGATGCCAAAGCCCTCCCTCTCCCAGTACGAGTTCTTGCGTTCTGGCTAGACTTTCCCCATTGCGGATTTGGATGTTCAAAATGGTGAACGGTTTGGTTTGCTCAATGTGATTTGCAAGACTTGCGACTGTATCATTGTTATAGGTTGTGGTAATGCCTTGCAGAAAGGAGCAATAACATCCATGGTAGAATTCGAGAAGTTCGATAGGATTTCCATGGACTGATACACCCCTCGTTTGTTGTCGGCTTCTTCCTCTCTGCCTACGGTTTACCGGCCCGCTCTGTTTGATGATACATTGTCGAACAGATACATATATATATATATATATATATATACTCTCTGCCTACGGTTTACCGGGCAGTTCTGTTTGTGACGATATATATATGATATATATCGTCACAAACAGAACTGTCCGGTAAACCGTAGGCAGAGAGAGAGAAGAGGACAATAAACGAGGGGCTGTGGCAAACTATTTCGTCGGAGTTTCACCGACTCATCATATATATATATCTTAAGCAGCACTGGCCGCAGGAAGAAGGTCTATGGTCCGCTGCACGCCGGATTCGGGTTGTAGTTTTGGTGAGGGCCACCGGATGAAGGCTATCGAGGGCGTTGATGCTGATCAACATCACGGAGCAGAGCCATATGATATGTGATTGCGTGCAGGCGCCTTTTTTTTCTTCTTTTTTTTTCCCAGCCGACTGTTGTTTTGTGGCTCCCTTTTCCCTTTTCTTTTTCGCACCTGTGTTTTGTGGCCCCCTTTTCTTTTTTCCCTTTTCCCACCCGTCATTTTCTGGCCATTTCGTGGTTTGGTTGAATGAACGGTTTTGAGCATCTCGGAAGATTTTTCTGTGTATTCATGAGTGCTTCAGAGCAGCTTTGTCATGATTCTGTAGCTCCTTATCTACGATCCTTCTCCTCTTCTCCTCCTCGCTTTCTTCCCTTCCGCATCTCTTTTTCCCTTCCTCTGTTCCTCCCTCCCTCAATTCGCATTTCCTATTTTCTCCTCTCCTTTCCTCTATTCTCTCCTCTAGAGTTCCCGACTAACTCAAGACGAGATGTGTGTGCTTTGACATGCGCATGTAATACCATATCCTTTGTGTGATACAATATCCGACCACGGCATTCAGATACTTACAGGCAGCAGCAGAGAATGCTAGCTCAACCAACGAATGTTTCTTTTGCAAAAAGCCTTGATAGCCTTATCCCAGAGCATTCATTGGTTGAATCATTCTCCCCGCTCCTGCCTGTAAGAATCCGAATGCTGTGGTCGGATAAATCGCATGGATGGTGAATGTGATCGTATCAGATTGAGAATATTGTAGTACTTGTGTGTTTCCATGCACACACATCTCACACACCCACCCACACACACACACACGCACACACGCACAAGCGCACCCAAAGACGCATGCACCCCCACCCCCCCCATCAACTGAACGATTGCACTCAAGTTGATTAATGTTATGCATTCTGTGGTGGTATGTTGCATGGCTGCACGCCCAGATGACAATCGTCAACCAAGACTGTCGAAACCATACTCAAACTACTAGTATCTTTCTCAGCTATCGCTGCCGAGCGCAAACCTGCCCTGTGCGCCAAAAAAAAACGAACCAGTACGGGCCTCAATTTGGCTGGGGCCACCAGCCATTTCTCGCCGGTAGTCCCGAGCCTGCCCGCCTCCCGTGTTAACCGGCAGGCATTTTTTTTTTTAAGCAGGGAAAGGCACTGGTCGTTTAACCCGAGTCAGCCGGTTTTGATGACCATGCTAATATGATGCGAGGAGCACCATGACTAGCTCTTGCTTGGTGTAGGTTATAGGGGGGTGTCAGATGTCTTGTGAGGAGAGTGATTGTGTATCTTCTCCAAATATACTTGCCTTCAAGCGTCATATAGAGGTAACTTTAAACCATATACAACCAAAATCAGGGTCGTTCAGCGCAGCTGGTCTCACATACAGAATGTTGCTTGCGAGACAGTTTTGTGATGGTTGAAGCAGAGACATTGCTGCGTCATTTTAGACAAGCACCATTTTTTTCAAGAAAGCGAGTGACACCGCCATATTGCTGACGTGACACCATTTGACTGGTGCTGATTTTTCCCTGTTCGGTCTTCTAGATGGTTATCATCTGATACTAGATTTGGCAAGTGATGGTGGAGAAAACAGGGAAAAGGTGATTGGTTCAAAGAGCAACAGTGGGAGGAGAAGGGTTGTTCGGTGCTTTGGTGGATGATACTCGCCCTCCTCTGTGTTTTACTTATGTGACATGGACAACTTGCAAGCAAGAGACGACTAATAGAGAGTTTTACATCATAGGTGTGCTATGAACTTGGTTGTCTGACAATTCGTTTGCCACTCACACACAGAAGAACTCACACACGCCCATACATGCATGAGACAAAGGGGAGAAGTAGACAGAGTCCAACTGCACACAGACCAAAGATAAGCAGCGGAAGAACAATTATGCACAGAAGGGGAGAATCCACTCAGTGTTTCTCTCTCTCTCTGACACACTCCCAACAACCAATCACAATTGACACTGCGAAGATCACAATTGGAAAGTAACCCAGAGGATGAGCCAACTCAACACTATTAACCTCAATTATCGTTACAGAGTTCAACCCAGTGTCTCGCCACCTCAGTCCCACACACTCCACTCACTACTCCACTCTCAGAGTCTAGAGCTGCACTGAAACAGCCTCCCAGAGGCCAGCGCCATACACCCAGATGAAGGAGATGAATAGCGATGTAGTCCCTAGTGCCGATGAGTCACTCTGACGATGAAGAAGGCAGCTATGGCTGCCCAACTGCTACCACCGCAGCAGTACCCACATGTACTTAGTGAAGACCCCCCGATAGTCCTGCCCAAACGCAGATATCCCCTGGGGATAGATGCGCTGAGTACAGCCCCAGCTATGGCTGTCTCAGCTAGGCGTGCCTCACACAGCTGATGTCGCAGGTGCCGCTGTAGACATTCAGTGCTGCTAAACTTCCTTGGCCACAAACGCTGCACGCGAAAAATGAAAAGCCAAAAGTCCCTACCTGATTTTCCTCCCGCACTTATAGACTCCCTACTCTAACCTAGACCTAGACTGGACTGACTGGACCTACAGGTACCGTTGCTGTTTCGGCCTCTCGGCCTCTACCGGACCCGGCTATAGGCTATAGGACCGTATAGCAGTATAGGCCGCTTAGGACCTGTCTGTCCTAGGGGTAGCCCGGGCCTGCTATAGGCAGTTAGGGTAGCTGTAGAAATTCGGTTAGTACCGGGCCTGTATTTTCCCGGAATTGCAATTCTGTCCCTAACGAATTTCCAAACAGGCAGGTCTCTCGGTTAGCCCTCAGCCAAACAAATTGCGAATCTAACCCTACGGTTAGTGTACAACCTCGCAGTCAGTCTCGGCAGCAGAAATCAGCAAGTCGTTGCAGGCTTACCCTCCCCGGGAGCGAGGACCTCCGAGCTAGGGGTGTAGGTGGGGTGAGCGGCGGAGGTTACCCTTCTGGGCCGCTTCATACCGCAGAACAACAGACTTTGTTGTCTTGATCAGGTCTCTTCTGTAGAACCACCGGTTCTCAGAAGGGGGCTGGAACACAAACCTGACAAGATACTGTCGGTCAGGGCCTGTGCCCCACTCATCCTCAATCCACTCCATGTCATATCCCTTGCCAGGGATCGGTGGATCAAACTGAGGGGGCCGGTCTGGGAATGCATCAGCTGGTGTAAAAGGCAGCAACTTAGATGCATGAAAGACCGGATAGGTTCGTAGATGCAGCGGGACGTCGATGACACACGACGGACCGAAGGGATCGGCGCCCACTGTATCTAGGACCTGCCACGGACCCAGGTAGCGTGGCAACAGCTTGGGGGAGATATCCTCCTCCCTCGACAGCTCTGAACTGGCCACCCAAACATAGTCACCAGTGCGGATGGGGGAAGGCCGCCTGTGGCGGTTGGCTTGTTCAATCATGGCCTTTTGGGCCTTGAACAAGTTCGCCCGAGCTCTTTCCACATCCAGACGATAGCGTCTGGTGAACTCTGCAGTGCCTGGGGTAAGGTCAGGCTTAGCCTTATCGATGATATCATCGAGAGGCTGTCGTGGCTCACGTCCCCAATGTAACCGGTAGGGACTGAACCCTGTCGAGGAGTGGACAGACATGTTATACATGAGTTGTGCCCTCGCCAAGTGGAGATCCCAATCCTGTTGATCTGGAGAGATAACAGGACGCAGTAGCTGGAATAGGGCTTGGTTCATCACTTCAGCCAATCCATTTGGTTCAGGATGACGACCAGAAGTCATGTTCAGGCGTGAGTGCAGATAGTCCTTGCAGTAGGACTGCCATCATCGTTGCAAAATCAGGACCCACCTCTCAGAAAAGGCTGCTCTCACAGCCAGTACCCTGGCTACCTCTGGCAAGGGGATGAACTCTGCGTATTTGGAAAACATGTCCACGCAGACCATAACCTGACGCATGCCACGAGGGGTGGTCTTGCCTAAGTCTGTAAAGTCAATGGATACAGACTGTGCAGGGCCATCAGGTATGGGCAAGGGTTTGAGCAATCACAAAGGAGGTTTACGCTGAACCTTGTTCCTTTGGCAGAGCTCACAAGTGTCCACATAGCGCAACATATCACTCCGCATCTCCTTTCAGAAGAAGCGTTGCGATAGGGCTGCATACGACTTTAAGAACCCAAAGTGTCCACGAGCATCGTGACACTCTGACATCAACAGTGTCCTCAGTTGTTGATCCTCAGGGATGCACAAGCACTCCTCCCCTCTGCTGTAAGTATACAACAAATCTGAACTCAGTACATAGCCAGGTTCAGAATTGGGATCTGCTTGGAGATTCCTGACGATGGGTCCATAAGTCGGATCCTGAGGCAGTAGGCGAGTGATGATCTGACGGACCTCCTCTCCAAAGGAGTGAGTAGAGGAGATCAGCGCAAAAGAATCAGGCCTGCGAGAGAGGGCATCTGCTACTTTATTGTAGCAGCCCTTCTTGTGCTTCAGTTCAAAGTCAAACAGATCGATGAACTGAATGAAGCGTACCATCTTCTCATTCAACTCTCCCTGGGACTTCAACCATTGTAAGGTGGAATGATCAGAAACGATCTTGAAGTGCCTGCCCAGGAGAAAGTACTTCCAATGTTTCAGGGCACTGACAAGAGCATACAGCTCTTTCTTGTAGGTAGAGTCCTGAAGCTTCTAAGTCTTGATTTTCTTACTCATGAACTCGACAGGTCTCAGACCATTCCCATCGTCCTGCTGAAGTACTGCCCCAATGCCATACTGACTGGCGTCAGTGGTCAGGACAAATGGCAAAGTGGGGTCGGGTAGCTTCAAAACAGGTGCACGAGTCAAGGCCTGTTTGAGTCGTGCAAAGGCCATCTGRCAGTGAAGAGACCAAAGAAAGGAAGTGTCTTTCTTTGTGAGGTTAGTCAGGGGTGCAGCCACAACAGAAAAGTTCCTGACGAACTTCCTGTGGTACGAGGCCAGACCCAGGAAAGACCGGACATCTCTCACTGTCTGGGGTTGTGGCCAATGCTGAATAGCAGCAATCTTGGCTGCTTCAGGGGCCAAACCATCTCCAGAGATTACATGACCCAGGTAGATCACAGAGGGAACTCCAAAAGCGGATTTCTCTTTGTTGATCTTGTACTGGCTGTCACGTAATGACTGAAGAACCAGAGTCACGTGCTCCGCATGTTCCCTGATAGTTTTGTTGAATACCAGGATATCATGCAGGTAGACAACCATAAACTTATCCAGGTACGGCCTGAGTATGCGGTGCATCTCAGTCTGGAATGTGCCAGGTGCATTGCAAAGTCCAAATGGCATCACCAGGTACCCATAAGTACCATACCTGGTTTTGAAGGCCGTCTTGTGGACGTCCTCCTCTGCCATCTCAATCTGGTGATAGCCAGATTTGAGGTCGACTTTGCTGAAGATGGTACAGCCCTGGACCATATCCAGAAGGTCATCGATCCTAGGAAGTGGCTCTGTGCTCTTCCTAGTGATCTTGTTGAGACCCCTGTAACCGATGCACATTCTGAACTCACCACTCCCTTTGGAACAAAGAGGACTGGAGCACCGAATTCAGAAGTGTTGGGCCTGATTCAGCCCTTGCTGGTAAGGGTCTCAAGCTGTCGCCTGAGCTCCTCCAGCTCAGCAGGTGACATCCTGTAGATGCGGCCCTTGGGAGGGACCGCTCTAGGCAGCAGCTCAATATGATGCTTGGTTGGCCGGTTGGGTAACCCAAAGGACTCCTGCATCAGATCAACATACTTGTCAACTACCTGTTGTATCTCAGGAGGACAAGGAGTAGTGGGAGCATCTGTTTGTTTGACCAGCGCTATAAACAGACGCTCATGGTCGTACTGGCGTGAGAGAGCATAAAACTCTCTCGCTCTCAAGCAGAAGAAGGATGTCTTAGGGTGGTGATCAGCTGCAATCATACAAGGCTGATACACCCCCTTACTGTTTGGCAGCTCAACCTTGGGGATCTGCCAGTCGATCCTTGGGTTGACTGCTCTCAGCCACTGCATGGAGAAAACCAGGTCAAAGGGTAGATCAGGGAGTATGTAGAAGTTCAAACTATGTCTGGCTTCTCCAACGCTATCGAAGGTGACAGGAATACCCCTGACCTTCTCCCTGATGGTCAGAACAGTGGAGTCACCTATCCTATCCGGCAGCAGTTGCTGCAGCAGCACCACTTTCATGCTCAGATGCAGTTTTTTGACTGCACTGGGAGACATGAAATTTCGGGTGGCTCCACAGTCCAATAACCTCATGATCCTGCTGTGGTTGATCAGGGGCCAGAGAAGTATGAGGTCAAACTTGTTCTGCTTTTGTTCTTTCAGATGAAAGAAAAAAGCAGCAAGTGCCTGACACTCAGACTGGTCCGGTCCCTTATCCGGGTCAGGATCCTCATAGGTGAAGGATGTTGCCCGTGCAGTCCCCACACTAGGTAGGAAGGAACAAGTCTCAACTGAAGCTGCTGCAGCTGCAGATGCAGGTGCAGCACTGGAGGGAACTGCTGTCTCCAGGTTCAGCTTCAATTTTTTTGACTGAGCTTGGCTAGGCATGTAGGGAGAGTCCTTCAAAAAGTGTTGTCCCTCACACCTCAAGCAGACTCCCTTCTCCTTCCTTTTTCTCCACACCCCTTCCTGAATTTTTAAATCATGCCAGGGAAGGGTGTTGGGACTGAGGGGGTTTGCAGGAAAGCGGACATCACGTGGCAGGTTAGGGCGCCGGGCAGGGGTTGAAGAGCGACGCCCCTAGCTCTTCCCCTTGCTGCTGGAGGTTGTGCTGGAGGAAGACCCGGCCTTTTTGGAAGGCCCCCAGCGCAACCTGCAGCTGTTGTACGACTGCCGCAACATCCGGAACAGCAGCTGAACCAGTCCCAGTTGGCGGTGTACTAGGCTGGGAGCCTGTGTCAGAGGCTGATCCAGAGCTCGCATATGCAAGGGCTGCCTTTCCCCTTCTACCACCGCGAGGGAAGGCGCCCTTCCTCCTATCACTGGAGGGGGCCTGAACATGGAGCTTGGCCTCCATGCCCAGTGCTGCTCGTCCAAATGATCGCGAGTCTTTGTGTCCAGCGCTGTACAGAGAAATTGAAAATTTTTCAGGCGCAGCCCTGCAAAAGTTAGTCAATAAATCATCAACAGACATAACTAATCCAAGGGTGGAAGTCAGCTGCTCAAACTCAGCAAATAGGGCCTGCAGACTGCCGCTGTAACGCTGCTGCCCAGGCGTACAATCTTATCAGCAGCTTTGCGGGCTCTCTCTTTGTCTGCAAACCTATCTTCCAGGGCCTGCAAAAGTTTGTCAGCCCCCAGTGCCAATGCCCAGTCCTCCAAAGTCTGTGATTGGGCGCTGGCTGTAAAGGTAGCCCAATTATGGGTTGGCCCCTCCAGCAGCCCCACAACCGTTGCCACCTTTTGCTGTTCTGGGCACTGGAACCCCTTGAGATATGCCCGGGTTCCAGCTGCCCAGTCCCCAACGTCAATCTTGGGGTCCCTTTGAATTTGCTGGGGGCAAGGATGTTGGGGCCTCACTGGTCCCCAGCAACAACAGCAGCAAAGGTGGGAGGAGGTTTGGCTTTGGCCTGGGAGGAGACAGAGGGAGAAGTCTTATGAGAGGAGTGAGGGGATCCAGGAGATGAAGGAGGTGGATAAGGAGGCTTGGAAGGCTTCTTGGGTTTTAGAGAGGGGACCACAGGGACCAGCGGACTGATGACATTGGCTGCTGTTAACTGAGCAGTCACATTCTGGATAGAGTCCAGAATCTTAGACTGTTGAGTTCCCAGATCAGCCACTTTGGTCTCCAGCCGCTGGATCCTCTCATCGCAGTTAGTAAAGTGGCTGGCTGTGATCTTATTTTGCAAGATCACCAACTCAGCCAGGTCTCTAGTACTCTGGGCCACCCAGTTATCAGCAACAGTCTTCTCAGCCTGCTGCAGCAGATACTCCTTTCTGGAAGCATCTGTTGCAGCTTCCATTTCAGCAACCTCCTGTCTTTCTGCCTCTGCGAGCATCACCTGTCGCTCTCGCAGTTTCTCTTGGATCTCCTTCTTGCGCCGCTGCGCAGGGGTGAGAGGAGGAGGGGTAGAAGTAGAGGGGGAAGATTGCTCTTCCTCCTTGACTACTACCTCTACCTTCCCTGCACCTGAGTCAGCTGCATCAGACATTTTCCCTCTTTAGAACAACAAAAATAATACGTAAAACAACAGGAGGTGCAACGATTTACAGTTCCCACGAACGCTCAAAATTCGCTGCATTGCCAGTTCACAGAGTAGTGTGGGTTAGTGGGCACAAGCGATTAGGGTTGGAATTGAACCGCTGGAGTCAGGAATCAGGCTGACTGGGTGTCCAGTAAAATCATGCACTAATGATTTCCTATACCTAACACTGAACTTTCACTGAAGTTGCAAGATGCACATTCACGGCATTCCAGAGGTCACTAGCATTCCAAAGGCCATCAGAAAGCAGAGAGGATTAGTAGTATTGATGGAGGTAGGCAAGAATTGACTGAAACAGCACAGCAAGCAGTAGCGATACAGTAACCTATGCCCTGACAGCCTTAGACTCAAATTTCGCCACTGTTGACATCAACAGAAATACCCCCAGATATGGCGAATTTTAAGTTTTCACTGTAATGACCCAAATTCAATGATTCTGGACTAGCGCTTCAGCACAGATGACATAAATCAAATTGCGATTCACCCCAGACTGACAGACTTGAATTCAGACGGACAGATTTTGAGTTGTGACTGACCCTAGATAGCACAAACTATAAATAGACTCAGCGCAAAACTCAAATCCACAGTATCACTACTTTTCCTACATAGAATTCACAGTATGATCATACAGGATGCAGCGCAATATTGTCATATAGTCCCAGGACAATTTTGAGTCAGAACAGGTCAATAGA
Source organism: Chara braunii (assembly GCA_003427395.1). Taxonomy (NCBI): domain Eukaryota; kingdom Viridiplantae; phylum Streptophyta; class Charophyceae; order Charales; family Characeae; genus Chara; species Chara braunii. The sequence goes on from BFEA01000013.1 coordinate 5,063,386, forward strand.
TAGTGAGATATGAGTCAGGGTAAGGAGGAAGAAGATGGATATGGTTGTCTTGCAGTCTGACAATTTCACGATTGTGACCCTACTCACAGTCAGACCATCATTTCTAGTTTTACTGACTCTATACTAATCGCTACTCAGGGAGTCTCATGGAACACACTCACTTTAAGTATTTCACTCAGTGGGTGATGAAGCTCTAGCTATGGCTGCCAAACCCTGGTCTCGCCAGTACTTGCAGACACTCTTCCACAGTTTCCCACGTATAGAATCTCCTGAAACTTGTTGATCCGCTCCAATATGATGTGGCGATTCAGCCCCACCTCTCAGATTCACTGAATGTGGCTCAGTGGCGAGAGAAAACTCTCCTGAAGATATCTCGCCACTTCAAGGTATATGTCGTTGGTGCTAAATTTAGCCCTGAGTAGGGTTAATTTAGCAGGAGGTGATCCTGTGATCAATCCTCCCTCAGCGCTATACTGGGATTGAAGCCGCCACCCAGTTATCACTGGATTAGGGTGTCATTCGCCACCCTAATCCCAGTCATCAACTGAGGTCAGAAGGGTGGATGGCGAAGTATCCCTGTTCCCGCCACTTCCTTTCAGGCACACAGACAGGCTCAGAGTGCTTCATCAATCGCAAACTGATAGTCTGCAATCACCGCTTGTTTGGCTTCTCTTCCACTGGATCTTTATTGAAGATGAAAAACCACCATGGCACTTTTCGCCAGGTAGGGCCAGAAAGAGAAGTTGCCCCTGTTGCGGTCAACCCTCTGAGCTCCAAGTCCAATCTCCGCTCCGATACCAACTATTATGAACTTGGTTGTCTGACAATTCGTTTGCCACTCACACACAGAAGAACTCACACACGCCCATACATGCATGAGACAAAGGGGAGAAGGAGACAGAGTCCAACTGCACACAAACCAGAGATAAGCAGCGGAAGAACAATTATGCACAGAAGGGGAGAATCCACTTAGTGTTTCTCTCTCTCTGACACACTCCCAACAACCAATCACAATTGACACTGCGAAGATCACAATTGGAAAGTAACCCAGAGGATGAGCCAACTCAACACAATTAACCTCAATTATCGTTACAGAGTTCAACCCAGTCTCTCGCCACCTCAGTCCCACACACTCCACTCACTACTCCACTCTCAGAGTCTAGCGCTGCACTGAAACAGCCTCCCAGAGGCCAGCTCCATACACCCAGATGAAGGAGATGAATAGCGATGTAGTCCCTAGTGCCGATGAGTCACTCTGACGATGAAGAAGGCAGCCATGGCTGCCCAACTGCTACCACCGCAGCAGTACCCACGTGTACTCAGTGAAGACCCCCCGATAGTCCTGCCCAAACGCAGATATCCCCTGGGGATAGATGCGCTGAGTACAGCCCCAGCTATGGCTGTCTCAGCTAGGTGGGCTATGGCTGCCTCACACAGCTGATGTCGCAGGTGCCGCTGTAGACATTCAGCGCTGCTAAACTTCCTTGGCCACAAACGCCGCACATGAAAAATGAAAAGCCAAAAGTCCCTACCCGATTTTCCTCCCAGACTTATAGACTCCCTACTCTAACCTAGACCTAGACTGGACTGACTGGACCTACCGGTACCGTTGCTGTTTCGGCCTCTCGGCCTCTACTGGACCCGGCTATAGGCTATAGGACCGTATAGCAGTATAGGCCGCTTAGGGCCTGTCTGTCCTAGGGGTAGCCCGGGCCTGCTATAGGCAGTTAGGGTAGCTGTAGAAATTCGGTTATTACCGCGCCTGTATTTTCCCGGAATTGCAATTCTGTCCCTCACAAATTTCCAAACAGGCAGGTCTCTCGGTTAGCCCTCAGCCAAACAAATTGCGAATCTAACCCTACGGTTAGTGTACAGCCTCGCAGTCAGTCTCGGCAGCAGAAATCAGCAAGTCATTGCAGGTGCCTGACTTCTGGTCAATTAACCCCACTCCATGGTTGAGGGCCTGGTAGTTTGGTACACTCCCGGTATTCGGTTAATCATCTCTGCTTTGTAAGATGTGCTCGAATTTTAGAAAGGTGATGAATACATTTTGTAATTGTCGGTGCCTCTGATCCCTTCGGAAAGAAAGTTGGGTGACGTTTCAGGAGAGACGGTCACTTTTTGGGCACAGGACAAGCGGATTTGATTTGAGTTGATTTGAGTGGGGAGAGAGCGCCATCTTTTATTGCGGGATTTGAGATCAGCCGATTTCAGTTTTCAGGTTAACTCAGACGAGAGCATTACCCAAAAACTTGAGGGTTGAGGTTTCGAAACCTAACACCTCCTGGTTGTGTGCTTTGACATCAGCTCAATATTCTTGTTGATGTACTACCTAGTGCACTGGGCCTTTTGAGATAAATGAGAAATCCTGAAAAGAAAAATCAGA
>BFEA01000013.1:5070212-5080574 GCA_003427395.1 Chara braunii
GGTAAACCGTAGGCAGAGAGAGAGAAGAGGACAACAAACGAGGGGCTGTGACAAACTGTTTCGTTGGAGTTTCACATATACCGTCACAAACAGAACTGCCCGGTAAACCGTAGGCAGAGAGAGAAGAGGACAACAAACGAGGGGGGCTGTGACAAAGTTCCTAAAATTTCCAATTCTTTCATTCATATTTTAGGAATCCTATAGGGTTATTGCATATGTTTGAAAAGGCCCTGCTTTTCCAAATTGCGAACGGCATTTTGGTAAGTGTGTCATCAATAACTGTAGTCGGCTGGATCTGATCATTCCCGGAGGGTTAAACGGTAGGAAGGGGGTGGGGGGAGCTCTATCTTGCAGGGGCATCACAAGGTGGGGGGTGAATGTCTCAAAGAGGGTAGGGGCGGAGTAGGGGGTTGCGCAATTCTGGGGCAGGGGCTGGTGCGTGGGTCAACATCAGCCCCTGCGGAGGCAGAAATGGGCAAGGGGCGGGGGGGCATGCTTTAGGTGGGAACTGCGTGCTCCTGGGGAAATGGGCAAGGGGCGGGTGGGCATGCTTTAGGTTGAAACTGCGTGCTCCTGGGGAAAGGGGGGGTAGAGGGTTGGTCCTATATTGGGGGCCGAGGGAGAGTGGGCAACTCACCTCGGCGGAGGCAGTGTAGGGCTGAGGGGGGAGGGGTAGGGGGAGGGAGGGGCGATCTCTCTTGAACAAGTCTATCATCCAGTTTACTATTTCTTTCCATTTGGTTTGCCTCTCGAGGGGGTTGTAGGAATAGATGCTATCTGGCAAGTCGTCCGTGATCCTGCGAAGGGTGGTTGAAAATTCGGTGGCCCTCGAAGACTAATGCTGGAGCGACGCTGGCCGGAGCCGGAGTGGCGCAACTCTATGACCTAGCTTAGTGGGGGTGTGAGGCCTGGTAGAGAGCTCTGGGGGGCTGTTTGCAGGGGCAGTCTCAGTGGTCATCGGGGGTCGTAACTGGAGCAATGCTGGCCGGCGCTGGAGCAAGGTGGTGCAACTCTGTAACCTAACCTGATGGGAGCATAAGTCGTGCTGAAAACAGCCATGCTGGTGGTGGTCGTAGGTGGATTGAATAGGTTTCACCTATCTGATTCGTGGTTGGGAGGCTTTTTGACACACATTCTAGTGACTTGGTAGAGTTTAAATAGTGGAAAAAAAGAGTCGCTTGTTCTTATGAATGTCTTAAGGACTCTAGGGACTCTTAGCAACCCATCTTAGGCGGTTTCGATGTTGTAATACTCAGTGATCTGTGGCTGTTCGATGAGCTTGTCTTGCTCACAAGCTCTTGCCAGCGCAAGCAGCCTTGAGGCCCTTGGCGTACCAACCTCAGGTTTTTTTTTTTTTTTTTTTCCCAACAGAAGGGCAGCAGCCTTGAGATATCATCATTGAACTGACTGGCCCAGGTAATTCTCTTTTTTTTTTAACTGTTCGTCTAATTGCATCTTGATACGAACTTGGGTCTGTATGTCGACAGTGCATGGGTGAACCGACTGAGCTATGTAGGGTCGGTGTTTCAACCTCAGGCTTCATCACACAATCGAGTGCCCAACTTTTTGGGTATCAAGCCCTTCCCAGCACGATCTGCGATCTAACACCTGAGATCGGTGTTGGTACTTCAGTGCGCGGACTCTCTCACAGTGCCCTGGAATACCAGCGGGTCCAACATGAACCCCAGGATCCATTAGGATTCAGGAAGGATCATTAGTTTCTCACAGTCGCTTATTGAAAGCCAGATTCCACCTTTTTGGTGGAAGGTCGAAGTTGGCCTTGTGGGTTGCGCTGGCAACAAAATTGTGAGCACAGTGCCACCGTTTAGGTGTCACACAGACAGTACTACCAAATCAGGTTTTGGTTTTCAAGCCCGACAATGGCGGTGGTGCTCCGGCGTACCCATCGTGCCACGAGCACCACAACTCTCCCCTCTGTTCAAGACTTAAGAGACTGTGGACGACTGAGACTGCAATCTTTCCCAACGGTCACCATATCATCACAGGCTATCATGCTCTTATTCTCTTCTTTCATACTTACTGTTTGTTCGCTGTCTGCTCTTCAGATTAGCTCTGGAAACACCATTGCTCCCCACCGCCATGAGCACCGCAACTCTCCCCTCTGTTCAAGAGATAAGAGACTGCAAGCTTTTCCAACGGTCACCATATCGCACAGGCTATCACAAGGAAGATTTGCATCCAGCTTTCAACGAGTACCGCCAAGTTAAAAACTCCAGGGCAAAAAAAAAAAAAAAAAAAAAGGAACTCCAGGGCAATCGCCATGAATTGCCTATCCCACTACCAACAACTGCAGGGTCAAGTGCTTCAGTTTGGTGACCATTCTTGCTCACGCTGAACGTCAAATTCCACAGTGCCCACATTGTCTTGACAAACAGTTACAAGTGGGGATTACTCGTTAATCCCCAACATCAACGTGGACCACCAAATCTAAAATCTGGCACTAACAAGGAGGCCCGCCCAGACCGCAGAAACTATCAGAATATTTACCCTGAAGGACCTTAACACCATCAGAAGGTCGGTAGCCGACAGGCATAGCACTGGCTAACAGGCCGAACATTCACCTTGATGATTAATCAGTCAGTCAGTCTGTCTACCAACCAAAAAGAAAAGAACGTGAAATTTCATCTTGGAAGAATGGAAACAATGCAATGAAATGAGAAAGAAAAGCACCTGAAAACAATGATGTAATCAATTGACTCGCAGACGAGGGTCTCCCATCGCCCTACAGGTGTCATAGGCTGTCACACCGGACTGCTGTTCGCTCGCTCCATCCGTCCATCCGTCCGTCCGTCCATCAAATGCATGCATGAGTCCGTACACACTTCCTCGTCTCCATCACGAGAACGGCGACCCCCCCCTTCATCCGTCAGCAAGCCACATCACCTCCCACCTCTCCCACCTTTTCTCAATTGATTGACAGTTAAGCTGTTGTTAAGCAGTTCCAGTGCCAAAAAGCATTGCCAGACACGACAGAAGACATCTCTGCTACCTCCGGTACTCTGGTCCAACCTACAAGCCAAATACATTCAAACAGATGGCATAGAAAAGAGCGATGGCACATGGAAGAATAGATAAGCAAGATTGATTCACCAACGGTTGTGATCTCTGGATACGTCATGCATAATAGTTCGTGGTGAAAAGATGATGGTTGTAACCGATTGGCCAAACCAGAAAAACTGGCAGAAAGGAAATCCCTTCCCCCTCCCTACCAAAACGACAAATATGTGATGCTCCTGGGAATGTCTCGAATGCGTGGTTCCCCTATTACATGAACCCATTGGCAAAACAAATTCATTGACACAAAGAACTGTATGACAACCGCCGAAGTTCAATAAGCGAGACATGCACGAAAMAGGAAAAAAAAAAAAAAAAAAAAATCCACTCCTGCGAGACAWRMACGAAAMARAAAAAAAAAMAAAAAAGAATCCACTCCTGTGAAAGAAGAAAATCTACAAGTCCCGCTGCTCAAGGATGTACATGGTGAATGAATCCTCTGCACTCAGGGAGCTGACGAAAGGATCCGATAACTGCGAGTGGGTGGCAGAGCCCACTGCCATCTCAGGTTGTCATTGTCCAATCTCCTCTCAAATTAACTACTGAGTATGCCTCCCTGCTCAAGGGATATACCCAGTGAGCATTCCTTGCACAGGGGCGTGAAGTGGACAAGCATACATCGCCAACAACCTCCCTCTTGTAATACTCCGTCATCGATTGCCTCTCAAGCAACCCGAACCTGACACCGTCAGGAATTATGGCCCACCGGCCCCACCAAGCAAGATAAGAATGTGCTTCGCACATCCACACAATAACGGCAGCACCCACGCATCCCATCGACAAATGTAGCAGTGTTGTCTACAGCAATCCTGTACCCTCCCCGCGGTTGGCATTTTCTGCCAACATCAACTCCTCGACTACTACGTTCTCTGATGGCAACCTCACAAATATAATTTTTTTTGCTGTCCTGTCGCCAATATTTCCAGTGCAGCTGCCAGCTTGAGTCACTTCTGCCCCTTCATACGCACACCAGGGCATCCGTGCCACCGGCCATGACCTCTTTAAACAGTATTTACGCTTTCCTTGACATGACCTCTCTCCTCGTCTTATCATCAGTCTCCTTCAACCCTTTCTTCGCTTTGATGCATCCCTAAGAAGCGCCCTCTCAACACCATGATGTCCCTCACATTTTTTGGGGATTTCATTTCGCTCGTCCTTCACAAGACTGTTTACAATATCCTCCTTTAAACTTCCTCTATCGCCTCATCGCTCCCTGCGAATTCCCGCTCCTCAAACTTCCTCTACAATGCAGATTCGCATGTGGTTCCCTTGACTTGTACTCGACATCCTCGTACCGAAAAGAAACCCCAGCGAAGGTCACACGCATACAACGAGCCAGGGCCAGCAATCGCCAATCACGCCCCGAGCCCTTCTCCACCCAATCCCTCCCTCCCCACTGCCCCCTCCTCCCCTGTTCGCCCCACAACTCGTCAAACAGACTCGGCACATCAGAATGAACGCCGCTAGTCATACACTGTAACACGCAACCCTTATTACTCCAACTCGCCAGTACTTCCCTTGCAATTAACGTTCAGCGACGGTGGACTTGCTTGCTGATACTAACATAACCGTGGCAAATGTAAGATTGACCGGGTTGCTTATTCAACAAGCCACAGCAGTCGCCTTAGGCAGCAAGCAATTGCTGTTGCCCATAAAAAAAAATGAATCAAATCAATCAGTGACACCCACTTGCCCAGCTACTCTACCCTGATACCAAGAAATGATCCAGCCGCTGTCACAGACTATTACAAATTCGACAAAGTGATACAGACACTGCAGCGACCACCAACCCAACATTCCCATAAACGATTCAAAGTCCGACTGCAAGACATGGGGAAGATCGCTCAGCAATTTTGTGATCCCCCCTCGTCAGCAGGTCACTTAAACCACCTGTATTTATTGCCAAGCCTAGGAACGCCCTGAGCGCCAAAAACGAACAAACCGATGCGTTTTCTTATTTGGATGGCGCGGATCTCCATTTCGCTCCAGTAGGCCGCGCCCCAGAAGTAGTGCCAGCACGTTAACAGCCACGTGGGGAGAAACGGCTGGAAAACGTACTGGTGGTTCAAGTGCAGAGTTGCCACAACGTATGGGAAAAAATGTTCCGTGATGACATTGCCGATCGGCGGCAAACTCCACGACAGTCCACAACCAATTTGACTGCTGTTGCAAGTGTGCACTTCGGGGGCCTTGCCAATGGATTGGCATTGTCCACTCGTATGATGGATGACAAAGCACAACCATGTGCACGCAAGGGCGGTGCCATTTTCACACTTTGACAGGGAGAGGAACTTCACCCTGCAGGTCCATTATTCTATCACAACACTTCCCGCGCACCACCCCTCACCGTGGGGACCTCCTCAAGGGAAACACACTAGCCTAGCCTTCTCCCGTTCATCTCCCTCCTAGAACTCTACTTTCCGTGCTGCAAGTCCCAGTTCAGTTTTCTAGACCCTCTGCACTCCCCTTGGGAAACAAATCCTTATTATTAAATAATAATATCAAACATGATAATTCCATAATAGAATGATGAAAAACACTTCAAAACAGGTCCAAAATAATAGAACGAAAACATGTCCGTTATCCTGCTTCTCTTGCAATTCAACCTCCATCAAGCGCTCACTTCCCCACCAAGTGTAGTCGACCAGCCTTCACCACAAGCACCTTGTCTGTTTTGCATATTATGCGGCGTTCTCAAAGAGACCACTACACACACGCAGGCATGCAAATCACACAACTCACTCCCAAAGCAATGCATTCCATGGGAAGGAACCCTTCATGACACGAGTCAAAATTTCCCGCGTTTGGCTTTCATCCTATACTTGCACCGATCGGATTTTAAGGTCCTGGCTGTCGCTTCAATATTCAATGTGAGAAACAACTCCACACATTCTGATTCTCATCCTGCAAAACAAGCAACAGGATGCGACTGTCTTTTCACCTTGATTTTGTTCCAATCTCTGCCTCTATCTGACTCACCCGCATAAGTACCGACCCAGAAGAGCCCGAGTTTTTCTCCTTCTCGGGGACCTTTTTGCACTGACTCTTCTTCGTCCTCTCGCAAGCATCCTCGTCCACCTTCACAAAAGCCGTGACATTGAGCTTCCCAGGGGTTGTCCGGATGGGAGCGGCAGAAGGAGGGGGAGGAGGAGGAGGAGGAGGAGAAGAAGGCGGAGAAGGCGGAGAAGGCGGAGAAGGCAGTGGCCGTGCTACTTCTTTCAAATTCCACGCGCTGGTGTCGATTCTGGAGCTGGATTTGATGGTACTTCTGATGTCTTCTGATCCTTCAACTTCTGATTCGTAGTTCTCTGCACCATCATACGGCATCTCATAGTCTTCAATAGAAAGATCATCATCTTCATTGTACTGGACGGATCCCGAATCAACACTTCTCATCGACGTGCCAGTCAACCCAGAGAACGTATCCACCAGTTTGGACTCACAGTCATGATAATTCAGTCCAGATTCTTGAATAAGGCTCAGAAGCCGTTGCAGCTTGTCAAGGTTGTTCGGATCTCCTATCTTCTTCCTGCAGAACGCGAAGGGGGCCAAGAACACACAACAGACGGAGAAACCAGGGACAGAGGGACAGACGCAAGGTGAGCATTGTTCCTTCTGCTACAGAGAGTAACCACAACTGGAACAAACGCCCTGCGAACAACAACGTTCCATCATACACAGAATGTAACTACAATCAGAAATGAGTCAAATGACTGATTTGTTCCTCCCACCACATTCTGTTGTTCCTCCCACCACATTCTGTCCGACATTGGGAGAAGTGCCATTACATGAAATGTGCAAAATTGCCTCTACTTCAGTCATATCGAAACGGAACGACCTGGGGTCTGGGACGACGGAGCATGGATGACTTATTCTCAATCCATCCAACACAGCGATGCGAGGGCCCTCAGGAGGGAAAGGGCCATGCGTTCAAGTTCAGTCAGCACAAGGCATCCCTTGATACCTGTTTCGGCCATCCATTACTTAGCCAAAAGCCTTAAAGAGTATCACACCCCATATTTTACATTTTATTTTATTTATTTCCTCCTTTTTCATTCAGACCATTTATTGATTCATGCATCCTTGCACACCGTCCATGCTAATCTTCTTTGTATCGATTCCAGTTTTAACAGATGTCATAACCTTATTGCTCCGTCTTCACAGGCACAATTCTCCGGACAAAACAATAAACTCTCAGGATAAATAAGACGATACACAAATTGTCTTTCACAGGAATGAAGCCATGGATCAAAGTAAATGCACCAAGACATGCCTGGGTACGTTCCCCTATCATGCTGTCGTCCACCTGACTTCCTCCAGTCTCGAGGGCAGCCACAGAGAAGGTCAAGATTACGGGAATAGAGAATTGCTCTGTGTCTGCCTGAGTTGTCAGTAGAGAATTGCTCTGTGTCTGCCTGAATTGTCAGTATGTGCTACTCACATGTATTCCTTGTACTCTTCTAGCTGTTCCTGCTTTCGCAAGTTCTCCGCTTCAAGCTCCATCATCTGCAACACATAATATCAAACAAAAGAAGCTTAAGATATGACACAGAAGAAATCAGACTTTCATAAAAGCTCTTGCGCCAAGATTAAGAGCAACAGAGAAAGGCCACAAAGTACAAAAAGAAACACAGAGCAGGGACAACATATACCTTTGCTGATATCTTTCTTGCTGTTACCAAGACATGGGGCTATGTACTTGCCTGCTTTTTGGCTGTATAGATCTGGCAGCTTTTTAGTCAATTGCCGTGCCCAATCTTTGGCCGTTCTAAATCTGTCCACTTAACCTTCTACCAACGCTCCCTGCTTTCCAGGCCTGCAATCATCAGTTGGCTTGTCCACCTAAAGAACCTGTCCGCTTGTCAGTCTACCAGGGTCGACACCTTGTTAGTCTGCCGATCATCATCCGTACGCTCTGCATGGGTCCTGGAGACCATCTCACGCAAGTGTGTACATGTCACGCATCATCCTTGCACACAATGATCAAGAGTCTCACACATTAGACAAAGGTAGATGAGAAGAGAACCAAGTTGCACAACTTATATTATCAGAAATATGATTACAAAGAGTTTCATAGTTCCCCGAGTCCAGCGCTCATCAGCGGAATGCGGATCCTGCGTCCACTCATCAATGCGACTTCAATACATCAGCGCTACTTATGCAGATTGCACCCTGGTCATCAATGTGGTCACTACTCATCAGCGCCACCTCTGCAGTTCATACCAATCTCTGGTAAGTATGCCTCATAGCTGAACCTCGATGGAACACTCTCTCTGCCTCAGTCCCTTCCTCCTACAATGCATACACACTCTTCACTCACAAGGATCTACTCTGAATGCTACTCATAGCTAACTACTAACCCCCTAGTCTATACTAACTCGCTGGGCAGCTATGGCTGCATCCCTTCCAGCGCACAGTCTTCTTCCTCTCTCTTAGCGCATCTTCATCCTCCAGCGCTGCTCCTCCTGACTGGCGCACTAGTGCTTCAGCACTTCCACGCACAGAATGCCAGTGGAGATCTGCCGTGCAATGAGGCTGGCCGATTCCTTTATAGTGCTGGCCTCCACACGCTGGGTCTGCATTGGCTGCTTCAGGCCTTCCTTTGTCCCAGACCCTGCATTGCATGTGTCCCAATACTTGTCCCAATGAAAGTCAACTGTTGCTGAGGCCTCTCAGCCTAGATTTGGACTTGGACGTCTGGATCTGGACTGTCCTCTAGACTTAGACCAGATCTGGGACTCTGTTTATGCATTTGCTTTTAAACAGGCACAACTTCGGACGAACAGACACACTTCCTGCCTGAACAGACACTCGCACAGTGTGAACAGACATTTTCCCTTTGCACGAACAGACATACTGACTGCACGTACAGACACACCCTTATCCGAACAGACATGACATGTGCATCTCCTGGCGAACAGGTAAGTCCTTTAACAATGACCTTTGCTTTGGTTTAGGATGTGCCCGTTGATAGAGAACTTGACCTTTGACCTGCTTTCACGTTTCTGGGTCCTCGCGAGATACCCCTTCATGCTGCTTTACCTTCACAAGGCCTGTAACGGGTAAAGGCCCTTTTAGCTCAGTCCAACCTGGCACATTTAGCAAGGTAACTCGCCTTGCTTAATGTGCCAGGTTGGAATAGAGGTCGAGCAGGAGTGTTGCTTGAGTCAATAACGGTGTTCAGACGGGGAATCTACCTAATTGAAAAGCATGAGGTTAAGCGTGATGTTTGCTTTCCCCTGTTTACAAGGAAGCAACTATTTGGGAAGAGCATGATGTATAGTTTCTCCCGTTTCTGGGGAAAGAGCCTAATTGCGAAGCATAATCTTCTTTCACCTGTTTGAGAAAAAGCAACATATTTGAAAAGAGTGTGGTGTCTTCGTTCTCCCGTTTATGATTGACACAAATGTACTGAAGGACGGGCATCGGCACAGACAGACACCGAACAAAAGTGCAGGGGGTGAAGAACAAACTTATGTGGCCCTCTAGATGTCTGAGCACACTTAACCAGAGGTGGGGAAGGAACAAGCACCAGGGCTCGTTCCCAAAACTAAATGCCGTGTCTGCATTCTCCCGTTCATGATTGACACAATGTACTGAAGGACGGGCATCAGCACAGACAGACACCGAACAAACAGTGCAGGGAGTGAAGAACAAACTTGTGTGGCCCTCTAGATATGTGAGCACACTTAACCAGAGGTAGGGAAGGGACAAGCACCAGGACTCGTTCCCAAAACTAAATGCCGCTTAACTGAGCTCAAGTCATCGGCCCTACGGGCATCACTTCTTACTTGGGAAGTTAGCGCCGAATGCATCCTCATCGATAAGCAAGGGGGGCCATTTGCAGAATTGTGAGCTGACTGATTACGTGTGCTCTGCTTTTAGCCCAGGTATCCAGTCCTGCCCCACTTAAAACACAATTTGGAAAGACAGAGATACACACTCTGCTACTTCCCCCAAACATGCTAAGTAACAACCAGTGCCTGATTTTCTCCTCTTCACAATCATGCGGAGTCAGAATTGAGGAAAGACACTACGAACCAGGGTTGCCACCTCCCGGCCGGGAACCGGGGGCAGCAGGGGTGGAACCCCCAACCCCAGGGGGGAGGGGGGCAAAACTGACGGAACAAAAAAAGCACATGGACGAGTACGCAGCAGCACCGCGTTTCAATTGGCACAACCTGCATTTTCTGCAATTCTGGGGTGCCTGGGGGTCTGGCAGGGGCGGGGCCGCAGACGTGCCTGGGCCAGTCAGGGGCAAGGGCCAGGTTGCTCCAGGGGCGGGGG
>BFEA01000013.1:5080769-5100054 GCA_003427395.1 Chara braunii
GGGAAGCCGGGGTGGGGGTGCCAGGGTCTGGTGGTGGGGTTGCCGGGGTGCCGGGGTCCGGGGGCGGGGGGCGGTGACGTGGACCGGGGGTCATGTCAAGAAGGAAATAAATCCCACCCCTGATCGGGGATCGCCAGTGCCGGGGAATGGGGGTCAGCCACCTCCGGGCCAGGGTTCCGGAGGCGGGGATGGGGACCCCGGTTTCCGGGAGGGGAATAGTGCAAACCTTGCTCCTCTACTCGCTATATGAAAGATAATTCGATTGTCTAAAGAGCTCTCACTGCAAATTCGATTCAGCTGATGATACTCTTACTCACTATGTGAAAGACAATTTGCCCGTCTAAAGAGCTCTTCGCTGCAAATTCGATTCAGCTGATGATACGATGTTGATGCAGAAACAATTCTCCAAAAAGGGTGATGACACTAGTGAATTGGAAACCATTCCATTCCCCGAAGAAAAGCGTTGCGTTACTTCATGGTGAATATGGTCTGCTGGAATTTTATGTATCCCTACATCCATATGCCAAAGAAGCAGGATATTAACAAGACAAAAGTGGAAGCGTTTGCTAAAAGCACAGATCGAGCTGGAAAGACTTGCTAAAAGCATAGTTGGAACCCACTGATGATCAGTGTGGTGAGTAACTCAAACATGTCGGTCTTTTCCGCTGACTCCTTGTTGCTTTGGCCAACTATGCTTTCATGTAGGGCACTTCACGAGGGCTTGATTTCATGTTGAAACATCACATGCTTGCCGCTCCCCTGCTGGAGGGAGCGCAGGTGGCTTTCAGCTGCAAACATTTCAATCTGGCTGTGTTCATTGAATATAATTTTGCCCAATTGTCTGCTCGGGATTTAAGCGCCTTCACTCGTTCTAGATTGCGGTTTTACCGCATCTCTTCTCTATTACCCTCCCTCTAACCGCCATATCCGCCCACCCCGTCCCTCCCTCGCGTTCAGTACTTCCTACTCTTCATTCTTTCTTTCTTTCCCTTCCTTTCCCTTCCTTTCATATTCCGCTGTTCTCATTATCGATGCTCGTATAGTGCTCTGCAACATCGTTGCTGAGCACTGAGCCTCTCACTCACAAACGCGGATGCAGACAGGTGAGTTTTCTCACTCACACAAGGATGTCGCCAGGTGAGTTTGGGAAGCGCATGGGTCTCTTCTTTGTCTCACTGTTTGCTCTACCTTCTTTTCGCACCGTGAGCACAACTTCCACCTTCTAGACCCATTCATCGGGCAAATTTCCAGTTTTTACTTCTGCAAGATATTTTACTTCCAGGGGCATTGGATGTGACACTGGAAGCAGCCAGTTTGGGAAGCACATGGGTCTCTTCTTTGTCTCACTGTTTGCTCTACCTTCTTTTCGCACCGTGCGCACAACTTCCACCTTCTAGACCCATTCATCGGGCAAATTTCCAGTTTTGACTTCTGCAAGATATTTTACTTCCATGGTGCATTGGATGTGACACTGGAAGCACCCACTGCACAGTGGAAGCACTCGATGCAACCATTGCGCGATGCATACTGACAAATTGCATGAGCCTTTCATTTCAACTTGCGCCGCTTCTCGGTAACCTACATATAACCATTGAACTGAATTTGTTAGGACTGACTTCGATCTCCAGAACCCACTCCACAAACTGGGATTTGATTTTCGGGTTTCATCCAAGCAACAAGAGTCACCAGCAACCCACAAAGGTGTTCAAATTTGAGTAGCGACGTAGCTAACTACAACACGGATCCTGGTTTGGTGACATATTAAACACTGGTTTATTATGTGTCCACGTGCGTCTGGAGCATTAAAATCTGTTCTTGGGCCTTCCCCTTCCCCCCAAAGAACAATTCTGACTGATTTTTCTCATCACAGGCAGGCTGTCAGCCTATGTTCTGAAGCCGACTGTTCTTTGTCAAAAGGTTCTCTCCTTCAATGAATTATGTGAAAACAAATTGCGACCCGCCCGCAAAAGTAGGGATTTGGAAACCCTAAAAGAAGCCACCGTATCATCCTACCATCCATAAAACGATGGCTACAGACAAGAAGACTACTGTACTACACCTTTCATGTGTGCGGCGTCACAATGCAAAACAGCAGGAACATAAAAACTCGACTAAAAATGGCATACCAAGGCATCAAGAATTTTTTTATTGACCCTACAGCCCATCTTTAAATTGGGGTGAGCTCATCGTGACGGGAAATTCAACCAACCACCCTACGAGGACGTACTTCAAGATAAGGGCCATTGCCACCCACTTTTTCCAGTCTTCCCAGCCCAGTCCCCGCATTTGCCATAGCTGGAAATGGCTCTTACTTTGAAGTCCGCACCCCAAGGTCTCAGCTACACCATTCACCCACCGACGCAGGTATAATTGTCCGCTGACGCCTGGCACACTCGCTGACGAACAAGCAAATTTTGTACCGCGACCAGGGGTGGGACTGCTCATGTTTGTGGAGAGCAGAAAATCGCTATTGATCTGGTTTCACCATCTCTCTGCTTAAAAGTTAAGAACCCATCCAGGTTCAGGCGCTTCATCCAACCCGCTGGTGGGACCTCGCCCGGGACTACACGAGGGTTCCTTTTCAAAGTTTATCTTCTCCGTATCATACCAATTCTAGCAAATGTCCAGAAGGACGTCCTCAAGCATTTTCTATTCTTAGAATACGAGTGCATTAAATAATACAAGAACAAAAACTCTCCGCATAAAATCGCTCGCTCATCTCAGAAGTATTTTGGCCCAGAAGTGGGCGGTGTCTGGTTCGCAAGCCTCCTCCTCGTCAAACGGCAGAGGAATAACTACATTGCAGAACGCTTCGGGCGGAGGAAACCCAGCAATCCGGATCCATGACACAACGGGCGCCAACGCTGTAGATGGACAGACTTAGGGTCGCGACTTGGAACATGCGGGGCCTAGGGGACACTACGAAGAGAGCGAAAAAGACCAGACTTAAATCCTGGATGCACCGCCATAAAGTGCAGGTAATGCTGCTACAGGAAACCAAGTTGGGAGAGGAAAAGATCCTAGAACTAGGCTGTTGGTGGGACGGCCCACAGATTTGGGCACCGGCTATGGGCACCAGAGGAGGCACAGACAGTTGCAGGCCAGCATAGTAGATTACGAAGCAGACCTATGGGGGAAGTGGGCATGGGTGAAATTCGAGGACCAGCAGGCTTCCTGGGCAGTCATGACAGTGTATGCCCCGTTGGATAGAGCGGACAGAATTAATTTTTTCAAAGAACTGATGAACTGCACCCCGGATGTGGACAATCTATTAGTGGCAGGCGATTGGAACTACACATTGGATGATCTAGGAAATACAGCTTCAGGCACGGCAGATACAACGCTGCTACTGCAGCACATGATCGAGCTAGAACTCAATGACACTTTCCGCCTAATGTACCCGCATGACCCGGGTCACACGTGGTACTCCTCAGCGACAGTGGGACCGCAGGCTGGTGTCCATAGACGGTTAGATTATTTTTTAACTAGTCCGTGGTGGTCAGAATCGGTTCAGGAGGTCAGAGTAGTTCCAAACTCGATATCCGATCATAAACCAGTCCTAGCATCCTTCAAACTGGAGAGCTGCATAGACAGGGGCAAAGGTTACTACAGGCTGAACACCCTGCTGTTGAAAGACCCAGGCATATCAAGGTGGATTAACTCCTTTTGGGAAAAGCGGCCGGATTCCCACCATCTGTTCCCCGCACCAGGGGACTGGTGGGATCCCGGGTCTTTTATAACTGCAGGAGTCCTCAGTGTTTTTTCACGAATCATGGCTGCAAGAAGGAACAAGGAAGAGCTGGACATCAGAGCAAGACTAGAGGAAATTGAGAGAAGAATGGAGCTGCACCCCATATCAGCACAAGTTTGGGCAGAGGACAGAGCAAAAGTGTTGCTACAGTGGGATGAACTACAACTAAGAAGATCAGAAGAATGGGCAGACAGACTGAAGGTGAAGGGGATAACAGTGTATGACAGAATGACGCGCGAATCCTTCCAGARATTATCTCCGAAGAGCGCATCGCAGGGCATGAAAGCGTTACAACATCCATTCATGCCGGCTGCAARCATAGCTGAGACCAGCACAGAGATGTGCAGGTATGCAGTTCTGTATTTCAGAGACATTCTCACATCAAGACGGATAGGTGAARACMCTMATCTRGATCTAGCTGCCAACTCAACCCACTGGGATCACACAACTATAAAACTCAGCAATCTGGACAGCAACAGCCTGGAGAACCCCATCACCGAGGTGGAACTACGCGCAGCAGCAGACTCGATGGCAAAAGGAAAGGCACCAGGGAGCAAAGGTATACCAGTGGAATTCTATACAGCACACTGGAAGGTACTTGCTCCCCATCTATTGRAAATCTATAACGAAGTTTTGTCCGGAGGGTCTCTCTCTACAAATATGGCCTATGGAATCATTTCGGTAATCTACAAGAAAGGGAACAAGGAGGACATCAGGAATTGGAGACCGATCTCCCTCCTTGGCGTCTCCTACAAGATACTAGCTAAGGTACTAGCTAGAAGACTAGCGCAGGTGCTACCGGGACTAGTAGGAAGGGACCAAGCAGCATTCATCAGGGGCAGATAGATCTTTGATAATATTGTCACAGCGATGGAAGCTTTAGAGTTAGTGCAAAGAGAGAACCATGAAGTAGCTATACTTCTTCTAGATCTGGAAAAAGCCTACGATCGTGTGAATTGGGCGTATGTCCTCACAACGCTCAAACACCTAGGCTTTGGTCCCAAGTTTAGAAGCTGGGTAGTTGCTATGTACAGGCCTGCTAAATCTTCGGTTATGATCAATGGTCAGATCTCKGAGCCCTTCTCTCTTTSTAGRTCACTCCGTCAGGGTTGCCCTCTTGSCCCCCTSCTKTTTGTACTACAATTAGAGGTGATGCTCAACAATGTAAGAGRACACCCGGACATCCAGGGCCTRAARGTGCAGAACACGGAATGCAAAGTGAAGGCGSTAGCARATGACCTCCTTGCGATTTCAGCKAACACCCAGAGCTCYYTGGAGGGCCTCAAGAGTTGCTTAGTAGAGTACTCTCACCACTCGGAGGCAGCAGTAAATTGGAACAAGTCAGTCTTTTTCTTACCCGCTCAGTATGCTCCAGCGGTAGAATTCGGCATGAAAAGAATCACAGAGGGCGCGTCAGAGAGGTATTTGGGAGTACAAGTCGCCTTGGATAATTGCAATGGTACTCAAAATGAAATACTCCAACAGAAAATTATCCAGCATGTCTCCAGATGGGGAACAGCCCCGCACTTGTCACTGTTTGGAAGAGCCATGGTATTAAACGTTGCTTTATTTTCGCTCCTATGGTTTGTAGGGAGAGTGAAAATGCTCAGCAAGCAGCTCCTCAAATCAGTGAGGAACGCTGCAGCGAGATTCTTATGGAAGCCTTTCGGACAACTGGACGGTGGGTTCATTTCCAAAGTCGCCTGGGATACAATCTGCCATGGCAGAAAGGAGGGTGGCTTGGGTATGCTTGATCCTGGAAAACAAAACTTAGCGCTGTTAGCCCAGTGGATCATTAAGGCAATATCAGCTAACCACGAGGATCACTGGATCCTCATGGCGGAAGTTATTTTGGCGGAGGAATGGGACTTACCAAGAATGGAGGACGTCTGGGTCTGCTGCATGCTGGACTCTTATCTGCGCCGTCACATCAAGTCTCCTTTTTGGCACGGTGTACTGTACGCCTGGAACCAGATAAAGCCAAAACGGTGGTCCGAACCATCGACAAAAGAGGAGGTTTTGAACCAACCTATTTCCGATAACCCCTTCATTAAGGACCTCACGGACCTCTCCTTCTCAGCTGGCACAGGCACGGGAGCCTTTGGTAGGAACTGGATTCAGCGAGGAGTCCTCCGAATTTCAGACATCTGGGACGAGATTTGCGGACCCTGGGTATCCGGGCCGGAACTCAAAGAGAAGCTGGGAGGGCTAAGAGATGTGGAAGACAGACTCCAGGACTTGATTCAAGCCATTCCAGTGGACTGGAAACAGAGGCTGGACTGCACATCCACGGACCAGGTGCGTTCCTGGTATCAGACGCAGGTTCCAGAACAAGAGACGGTTTACTGGAAACTCGTTGGTATAGACGCAGAGGGCACCAGATCATTCCAGCAGTGGGAAAAACTTAGTCTATCATGTCCAGAACTATTCGAGGTTGAAAAGGAGGATGAGGAATCGCCCACTGGGCGAAGTCCACATCCGCTGGGCCCACTCACGCAAGTGAGAGTGCGAGAAGCCTGCACCGAGGACGGTGCCTGGACCTGTTATGTCTGGAAGGAGGGTACACCCATTAGGAAACTCAGATTGGACCCAGCAATGTGGAGATGGCAAAATCCACAGAGCTGGCTATCGGAGTATTCCTCTCAAAGAGGCTACAGAGAGCTTCAAGTGTCCTCCCCTCCAGTGGTCACAGCCGTACAGCGCTGGACTCAGGTAGTTGGAAAGGAACCTGAGGAGCTGGCGAATATCATTCCGATCTTGTGGGAGGTGATCCTGCAAATCCCCTCTCAACGAACAGCCTCCATCCTCTGGCTTCTATCACTACTTGTAACCCCTTCAGCTGTTTGGTTACATAGTAGGGGAATGAATATTACCTTGGTCTGTAAACGCTGTAAATGGCCATTCGAGTCAACAGTACATCTGTGGCTGTCTTGCCCTCCTGGTGGCAATCCCATTGGGCCAGGATTAGTGGGAACAGTCTGTCTTGGGACGACGATTGGATTCTTTTTGAGGTTCATTTGGGGGAGAATCCACGAGAGAGGAACTGGTGTTACATAGCTCAGGTGTACAGAGCGGTTATCTTTGAGGTCATTTGGGAAGAGAGAAACAGTATTGTCTTTAAAAACAAGTTCACCTCTGATCAAGCGCTGAAAAGCAGAGTCAAACGTCTGATGAGTTTGGAGATGCAAAGTGACTGGCGCAGGAAGGTGTTGAAATCTCATAACAAACTCGGAGGGTTTCGCAAAAACTGGGCCAGAAGTGATGAACTGGCAGTAGTTAAGGATGGGAAGTTGGTCCTGGGTGTATGGCTCAGTAGCAGTTAGACAGGACCTGGGTGCTCGGTCCGAATCTTCGCAGTAGAAGGGCAGTGACGGATTCTTGAGTTTGTGGTAGGAGCATCAGACAATGACGGACTCATTTAGAGTCCACTTACAAACGGCCGCCGATAGGCCAGAGGATGACCTGCACACTCGGTTTTAACTCCGCAGGAGGAGGGCAGTTGGTGGATGTTCCGGCGATGGAAAGAGTGTGATATCTACCAAGTGTCGTGGTAGACTCCAGGGCCTGTCTTAGGGCCTTTTGGCTAGAGAGTGGGATGGTTGTTTTAGACCACTAATGAAGAGGGAAGACTGTAAAATTTATAGTCGAATAGGTAGTGTAGGAGTAGATAGTCATTGTAGTCGAGGTAGGGTAGAGGTGGGCTCTAGCAGTCCCTAGAGCAAAATTGAAACTGTAGAAGTAGATTTAAAATTTGCAGGGATAGGAACTGTAGAAGTAGAATCAGAATTTGCAGCTTTAGAGCTGCTGGGTTGGAAAAGACCCGCAGGCACAGCCTGTAAGCTAAGCTGGATGATGCTTCCAGATACTTGTATCCGGGTGTAATGTAGAGGTCCCCGGCCTCTGATGTTATTTTGGAATGAAATTGAAATTGAACCAAAAAAAAATTCGCTCGCTCGTTTACCGCCGGGGATTCCGCTGACCTGGGGCCACCAAGACCACTCACTCGCGGTCAGACAAGCGTGGCTAGCCGAAGGGCTATTTGTAGGCCAGCCCGACACGCATACGTCCTAAGAGAACCTGACAGGCAGTACAACAAATGAGTGAAGTCGCAATTCTGTTCTTTTTTTTTTTCTTTTTTTTTCTGTTCTTTTTTTGGTATTTCGGATTCTCCGCATAGGGCGTTGACCAAATCAGTTACGACACCAGAAAATCAGACCGCACAACTTGCTTCCGGGCGTGATCTTCAGTGCCACAGGCGGCAGAACGAATAAGTGAAGTCGCAATTCTGTCCCTTCTTTTCCAATTTTGGATTCTCTGCATTGGGCGTTGACAGAACGAGGGAGCCGCTACAAGTAGTAGTCCCCTCCTAAATGAACAGGTCATGAATTCATGTCAGAAGGAAAATTTTGTCGAAAATTTTGTATAAACAGATAGATATACTATAATTACATATAATATCAAAGGAAGAAACTGTCCCATGCTGGTATGGAGTCCCCCCAAAACTGACCGTTTGAAAATGTTTGTGGCCGTCTTCAGCGTACTGGTGCGGACGGTCCATCTAGCTGTCTCCGCTGTGCTGGTACATTCCAGCAGCGACAGTCTGGAATTCAAGCCAAGAGCGACAGTCTTGGCGTTCTAGCGGAGCTTTTTTTTTTTTTTTTTTTTTTGGTCCGATGGACCACGGATCAGATATTAAACTGATCAGAACAGATACTACACTTGATCTTAGCCAAAAGGCCGAGAAAGGTACCGAGCGGAGCATTCGACCCTCAGAGCCGTTTCTATACCTTTTTTTTCCTTCTATTTCTGTAGGCTGGCCCCGCATTCAATTCACAGTTATCATCATTGTATTCTGGCACCACACCATGATGATAGTCGATTGGCCGAACGTGCAAAAGCGGGTCAGAACCGAGCACATATCTAGCTCAACTCTCATGTCTCGATGTCCTAAGCTAATCCGTTGGGTCAGAGCTACCGGCCCTCATGGCTGAGCGAGCAAAATAGCCCCTCGTCTGCAGTCACTACAGGGGTTCGGGGGCAGGCAATCCACCAAGCCCTCACGGGAAGGAACAAAAATAGTTCGCCGTATGTGGTCACTGCATCGTTCAGAGGCAGGACACCAAGCCCCCATGGGAAAGAACAAAAATAGCCCCCGCCGTATGTGGTCACTGCATCGTTCAGAGGCATGGCATGCCCTCGACACTGCCGAGCATGGGGTTAATTACGGCCGCGCTGTTTTTCTGGATATTTTTGGATCTCACCAGCGCGAGCCGGCTATATCCCACTTGCATTCGCGCACCGTGATAGCTCGTTTTGTTCAAGATGGCCAAGGAAAGAAAGGCCCGTGAGAATGCACCTGCACCGCTGCACATACCGTTTGTCGTCTTTTTCTGTGACACTTTAACCATACCGTTCGACGACTGCATTTCCAGGGTCATTCGCACAGCAGTGTTCATGCCTTCCTCCCCAAATCCAAACCAAGCCCCTTACCCACTTCTCCAGGGGCGAAGTCCTGCTTTTGCTTACCGCACATGCTTCATTCTCAACGATCGCTTGGGAAGATCGATACGCGGTACCGTCCGCCCGTCGTCTTCCCGAACCGTTGCCGCTGGGCTGCTGCCGTTGTCCAAATTGACTTCCCCTGGTGATCTGCTCATTATCATTAGCGGTACTACCCTTCCTTTGCGATACGCATGGGCAATCGTTACCTCGAGTACGCACTGCCATATTTTCTGCAAGGCCTTCGTAAGAAAATTTTAATTCCTCCTGAACGGAGACTGGTTCCACGGATCTACTGTTAGATCCCAGAGACCCGCATTAGGCCCGCGTAATACAATGCAAGTCTGAAAAAAAAACACGGACAACAAGATCGCCTCGCTCCGCAGCTCAACGAATGTCAGATACGGCGAGCACTGGATCTTCCAGCAAGATTCATTTAAGAACACTACCTAGCTGACCGCCCTATCATTTTCATTTCCTGAAAATTTAAGCACCACTATACTTTGCAAGCGGAAGGGTCCATTTTTTTTATATTAGGGTTAGCGCCGTACGTTTTTGTAGTGATCTGGATCTGAAGAGTGATAAGTCGTGTTGTGTGCACCATTCCTGAAAGTCAACGCCCCGGTCAAGTCCATGTCAGTGCCCACGACCGTTGACTACGTTGCAGTTTGTAGCGCACATGACCTGGAGCATCGAAGTTCTGTTTTATGTCCGAGGATCAGCGTGCCCGTTCGCCAGAAATGGTACGTATACGTTGTTACAATATTTCTCCTGTAATAGAAAACCGATACCGAACAGTGATGGGCAATACTAAAATGTTAGGGCTATGGGCCTCGCTCCACTACTCTCGACATGCGCAAAACGAGAGTGAATCTTCCGCTAGAACGTGGAAAGATACAACGCCACGGTTTTTGTCTTTTGTGCATGTCGAGAGTAGTGGAGCGACGCCCTATGCCCCAGCCTTTTTTCTTCCTTCATAGGCTGTTCACGTCTTACCTCCGCATCTGTTAGAACGGCGGTTTGCAGTGTAGGCCGGTTACTGTCAGAACCCGGCCCATGCGACTTCACTCGTTTGTCACATTACAAAAGATCGGAATTGGAGTAGAGGGGGGCCGAAAGCAGAAAAGAAAGGACAAATAGCAAGGGGAGACGCAGGACGGGCAGGACGGGAAGTCGGAGAAAAGCAAGCATAAGAGTCAACAGAACCAACATGGGAGGTTGGAAGAGGGACAAAATAAGTAAAGACAGAAGAGAGAGAACTGGAAGAATCACAGAGAGGAAAGACCGAGGGATAGGCCACTCAAAAAGTCAGCGAAAGAAAAGACGAGGAACACCAAAAGTCTCAAAAAAAACACACCTCTTCTTCAAGATAGTTGACTTGTTCTTCAAGTCGTTGGATCGCTCTTTCCCGCTCGCTCTTCTCTTTGATAACCTTCGTCTTTTCCGACATCAGGCTCTGAATCTGTTCGACAAGCTGCCATTCCTGGGTCGTCGGTTTCCCAGCAACGGCTTCAGTCCCGACGACAGGTACGGCAATGACCGCGGAACGAGGTGCACCAGAGGTAGGTGCGCTTGTCCCGTTGACACGGGTGGAAGACGCGTTGGCCGGGGCTCCGATTGGGGCGGAAGCGGGAGCCGGAACTTCCTCTTCCTCCTCGGCGTCTTCCTCCAAGCTCTCCGCAGACAGTGTACTATCCTCTGCATGGACCGCATTCTCCTGTGCATGAGCAGTCGGAGCGCCCGCCTTCTTCTTCGGCTCGACACCCAGCTCGCTCGACGATTTGATCTTTTCTCCCTTCTGGGTAGAAGAATCTTTAAGCGCAGAGTTCAATCCAAGACCACTGCACATAACCCCCTTCTCCTCGCATTCTTCGTGGTAGACGACTTTCAAAGCAGGCGGACCGAGAGAGAGCGCGGAAGACGGCCTTTCGACAGGGGGTGCAATGCCTGGCGGAGCGAAACCCGGCGGAGGGGGAGACCCTGGGGGGGTGTCGCAGGCCATCCCAGAACCCTCCGAGTTACCGACGGAAGGCGGCGACTTGGACACAACGCTGACAACACATTTGGAAGTGATTTCCGCCGCCAGTACGGAGGCAGCAGAGCAATACTGCTGATGGATGAATGCGGACCCTTTTCTCTGCGAGGAGAAGGATACACTGTCATCCTTTGCACCAACGTAGCGTCTATACACTCTGGTGGTTTCCTCCCGCGGTGTATGTCGAGCGGATTGCACGACTCGTCTAGTGACCACGCGTGCTTCCCTGGGATTAGTCGCCGCCGAGTTCAAGCTCCATCTCCTCTGCACGCGCGGACTCAGGTGCCCATCAAGGGGCTCCTCTGCGGCATGATAGGCCGCAGCTCTCATAGCCGCCATTCTCCGTTCTCTCTCTAGATCCCTGCTGTTGTACTGCCTCTCGCTCCTTTCGAACCGGCTCCCTCCTGCGAACAGATTGCGGCTGCTGCCCTGATGATGCAACGGCGGGAAATCGTAGTCGAAACCTCCTGCAATGACCCCTCGGCTCGCCTGACTCCACGACTGCCGTCTCTGGTGATGCATCTGATTCTGCGACGAACTGTACTGCTGCTGCTGCTGCTGCTGCTGCTGCTGGCTCTCCATCATCGTCATGTACGGCCGTCGCCCAACGCCTCCGCTCCCTACTACCTCGATGGCGGGCCATTTTCGACTGCTGCATTCACCGCCCCCTTGAAACCGCCGCCTACCACCGTCGATGGTGCCATCCATCGGTGGCGCCACCCTTCTCCGCCCGTTCACCATCACGTCTGTGTCCATTGGTACAGGCATAGCCTTCCGCTGTTGAGACCCACAGACTCGAGCGGACGATGTCTTCCGAAGCTGCTGATTGTGCTGCGGCAACTGTGAGTGGTGGCGCAGCTGCGCCTGCTGTTGCTGAACGTCCACTCCCAGTATCACTTCGTCTTGACCGAAGGACCATTGCGCTGACGTCGAGTGATGCCTCCGATGGTGGCCATGGTCGCCCGAGGACGCCGCAGAAATCGTCGTGGCATCGTCATATTCGTCATCCTCGTCGTCCTCTCCGTCTCCGCGCCCCACGTTGATTTGCACCGATTCGTCGGATAAACTCCGCTGATGCTGCTTCTCACACGACGATAGCTTCTCCCCTGCCCCTTTGCCGCCCTGCCCGAACCCGTCTGCCATGGACGATTCTTGCTCCTCTCCTCGGCCGAAAGAAGACGGAGATGGGGTCGCTATGCCAGGAGGTAAGGATCGACGCGACCTGTTACTGTGCGATGACGACAACGGTAATGATCCGGAATCGCCCGGGCGACAGCCGCCGCCAGACGCTGAAGAGGCTAGTGCTCCCACGGACGAAGCGGCTGCCGCGCCGCAGCAGCAACTGCTCTGTTGAGCCGAAGGCGTCGACGACGAAGACGACGGTGGTGATGGCGTGGAAGACGACATCACGTTATATGAGCTCTGCCTCTTCAACTTCCCATCGTCACCTCCCCGTTGATCACCGCCCATAGTCGAATACGGCGGCATAGCCGCGAGGGACCCCTGCCTCTTCAGCTTGTTGTCATCCCCTCCACGCTGGTCCCCTCCGCTCATCGAATATGACATCGTCGACAGAGAGCCCTGCCTCTTCAGCTTACCGTCATCCGTTCCTCCACGCCGATCCATGGCGCCGGCCGAATACGACAACGACGACGTTGACGTGCCATTTCCCGACGACCCGATCTCGCCGCCACGTGCTTCGATATGCCCCCCTCCTCCCGTGAACATACCCCCTTGATCGAACTTAGAGCCGCAGCCGTTACTACGACTGGCGACAATACCCCCCGGTCTCCACCCACCTACCTGGACCTCCAACCTTCGCTCCTTAATTGCCGCTTCTGAAGCCATCGCTATCAGACTTCTATACTTCACGGATCGCGCCTGCTCTGCCGCCGGATCGGAGGGTACTTTTCGAACCAAGGTGGCAGCGACCGCCATACAACCAACCAAGAGGAGAACGAGTGCACCAAGGGGAGAGCGACCCGAGTCTCGCCTGCCTCAACGCTCGGATAGACAGACACACTTACGAGACCGACGCTTCTGTTCGCAAAGATTCACCAAGAAGCCGGAGGCGTAAGCAATCGCAGACAACGCACCACAAATACAGACATTCAGACAAGGCAAAAAGAAGCGATCCAGAGCCAAACGCAAACCGAAAACTCGCTCCACTACTCAACGCATGCACAAAAGACAAAAAAATATAGCTGTGTACTTTTCCACGTTCTAGGGGAAGAGAATGAATACAGACATTCATACAAGGCAAAAAGAACGGATCCAGAGCCAAACGAAAACCGAAAATATGGCTATCTATATTTCCACATTCTAGAGGAAGAGTCATTCTCACTTTGCGCACTTGGTGAGTAATGGAGCGAGGCCCGTATGCAAAAAAATCACAGGAATATGGTGGTGTATCCTCCCGCGATTTGTTGCAAGATTCATTTTCATTTTGCATATTTTTATTTTGCGTTTTGGTGATGTACTAGCCAGTATACGCAGAAAAGAGCGAAAGTATGGCTTCATAGCTTTCCATGGCCCCATTGTGTGTGTGTGTGTGTGTGTTGTCAGCTCGCTATACACTACACAAAAAAAAGCATGACTGTGCCAGGCCGTTTCGTCAGACTTTCACTGACTCACCAGAGGAGAGAGAGAGATTAAGAGAGAGAGATTACTCAAGCTCACAGGCGAACCGGGAAACGACCGGCGAACACGGACGATGGCATCCCCAGTGTACCACAATCGTGATCATCACCATGATCTTCATCCGAGAAACTGCCTCCCGCTCAAGCTCACAGGCCGCCTCTCTCCCACATACTCACAGACAAGAGCTTCCCTCTAGTACCACCATCATCAACGATGTCAAGGGAAACCAAAAAAAAAAAACAACGAAGAACAAGAAGAGATCCACTCAAGCAGACCGTAATGGCTCCGACCGTCTATCTCGAGGAAGGGAATGCGAGAGACAGCCGGGCTGAAGTTGAGATGGTGACGTGAACATTTGAGCTGACGGCGGCAGGAGTCAAGAGAGGAGCATGATCGTGCACACTGTTGCAAAAAAAGGAATGATTCGCGCGAAGGCTGGACGTTGCCTCTCAGCAGAGGAACAAGCAGGGGCAGGAGAGAGAGAGAGAGAGAGAGAGAGAGAGAGAGAGAGTCCGGCCGTGACAAGGGATAAAGAAGATCGGATGTCTTTTTTTGTTTTTTTTGGAACGCGAGACGGCCTTTTGATATCATGATTGAACTGACCAATCCCAGGTAATTGAGAATTGTTTTATTCTGTTTATCTGACTGTGTCTAGATTCAAACTTGGGTCTGTATTTCAACACAGTTCATGGCTGTAACAGCTGAGCTAGGCCCGTTGGTCACGTCTTTCTCTCATGTATAACCAACATGACAACATACACGAGCATGTCAACACACACAAACACAAAGAACGGAGAACCTGAGGAGAAGGACGGGACTCCATGGGACCAGGGTGTGTGTGTGCGTGTGAAAGAGAGAGAGAGAGAGAGAGGGAGAGGGTCATGGAACTGACCCCAGGTAATTGAGAACTGTTTTATTCTGTTTATCTTACTGCATCTCGATTCGAACTTGGGTAAGTATTTCAACAGTCCATGGCTGCACCAACTGAGCTAGGCCCGTTGGTCACATTTCCTTTTCTGATGTATAACCGACATGACAACATCCACGAGCATGACAACACACACAAACACAGAAGGGAGAACCTGAAGAGAAGGACGGGACTCACCAGGCTGTGTGTGTGCGTATGCGATAGAGAGAGAGAGGATGGAGAGA
The DNA here is from genome assembly GCA_003427395.1 of Chara braunii. NCBI lineage: Eukaryota > Viridiplantae > Streptophyta > Charophyceae > Charales > Characeae > Chara > Chara braunii. Next base: position 5,095,847 of record BFEA01000013.1, read on the forward strand.
GAGGATCATCGAAGGGCGGGAGTGCTTTCTGACTTCCTCTCCGTCGCTTTTCTTTGTTTAACATACCATCAGCCTTAGACATGGGTGATTTCAAGGTTCGCGAAAAGGTTTCTTTACGTGCTAGGAGAGATAGGGAATGCAGTGGCGTAAAGCCCACAGCGTAAAGGAGTTGTGGACTGAGGAAGAGCACGACCTATGTCCCGCTCGGGGGCAAGGGGTGGTGGAGGGCGTTCCTCCGCAACAGCGGGCTGCTTGCGCAAGGCAGCGCGGTAGGGATAAGACACGTGGCGTGGGCGGGAAAGACACGCCGAGCATCCCGTGATCTTCCCCCTGTCCCCGGACAGACTACGGCTTCCCGGTACGAGGAGGCGATCGCCATCCGCCTCGTGGCCCACGTGTCGCCTGACTGTTTGGGTGCTGCCACGTCAGACAGTAAACGTCATTCCCAGTTGCCCAGGAAAGGGACATGGGATGATCGCCTGAAATGGAGATGCTAAAATTATCTCTGCGCGAGGAGGAGGTGGAGGAGGAGGTGGAGGAGGAGGAGAAGGGGGAGGAGGAAGGGGGGCAGGATAACGACGAGAAGGAGAGGAAAGACGTGCCGGGCCATCGCTAGGGCTGCGGATTGCCATGGGTGACAGAGTCGTGGAGCGCCGTTGTTCGTCTCCTTGTCGTCCCTGCCTTCCGCAACGTTGTCCATGTGCTTCGTCCTTCCATCCATCTACATCAATGAAAATGGTCGATGGATAAATCAGAAGGATCGAGGAGAAGCTAAAAGGACGGAAGGGGATCCGTACATCTCCGAGAGAGACAAAAGTCTGGAAGTTAATACCTGGCGGATGAGACACTTCGCACTCGTGGATCCGAAAAAAAAAAAACGGGATCAAAAGATCAACCAATCAATCATTCAAAAAGGGAGTCGGATGGCAGACCAGCACTTTCAGGGCGTACTCGCAGAAGCACTGTCTTAAGGGTATCCGACCACATTCACGGCCAAACCTGGATGCTTCTGGCCGCAATTCCGTCCAGTGAGTAAAATAGTTGTAATGCGAGTATGCCCTCAGGTGGCCCGGTAAATCGTTGACATACGGATCTACGGCATTATTTCAATACGGAGGATGGCAAACGAGAGACGAGACGTTATATAAGTCGCCGCCCCTCCCACCTACATTCCTGCCGAATTTTACTCTACCGCGGCCCACCAAGCTGGCCACCCGCCCGCGGAACAACTTGCTTCTCTGCGTGCATCGAACTTGATTCCTCGTGCGGTACAAGGCGAAATAATCCACCAGAAAGACGCTCTACTTCCAAGTGTCGACAAGTGCGGAGGCACTACTCCGCCCTGCACGCAACGCACTCCAGCGCAGCCAGCGGGTGGTGGAAAATCAAGCTAGAGCTCTCCTCCGCGTTCCTAGCAAGAAGGAGCGGGCGCTAGCCGAGGAGGCGGAGGGGGAGCTGGCCCGAGCTCAGAGCGACCACAAGAACAGAGTACTTGGCTGGCGACTCGGCGAAGATAGAATGAGGAGGCCCATTCAGTCGCTGACGGATCGGATTCAGGAACTGGAACAACAACTGTGCCGGCAGGGAGAGAGGTGGGCGGTAACACACAGGGAGGGAAGGAGAAGGGAGAGCGTGGAGAGAAAGGGAGGAGAGGGACGGTGCGTGGCAAACGAGTGGAAATATGATGGTGAAGGGTATGTTGGAGGAGCAAGGAATGGCGAGAGGCGGCAGCGGCAGAGGTCGTGAACATAACGCCAGGCAACCCGATCGGAGAAACGTCACTCAAAGCCTTGGCCGATAGCGACTTGGTGCTCGAGCACGAATCAAAGCAACGACGAGAGAATGGGCTGGGAGTCACCAAGAGCGGGAAGGCGACGACTTAACTGCCCGGTGAAAAGGAGGAGACGCCAGGAGAGAGGAAAGCGGGGTGGAGACAATGTTGGGAAGCGCGTCAGATACCCACAGATTTTATTTCACAGTAAATGAAAAATGGACATACGTACTCTTTCGATCGCTCATCCCGAAGGAGCCCATAGCTGATCGCGATCGAGAAAACCGAAGCGGTCGCGACGGGGCAAGAACGCAGCTGCGGCCTACTTCCCAACCACAGTTGATGGATTAAGGGAACAAAGATCAATACTCAATCATCCACCACCACCACCACCACACCGCGCAGCCGGCACCAGGATGCCTCTCTCTCTCTCTCTCTCTCTCTCTCTCTCTCTCTCTCTCTCTCTCTCTCTCTCTCTCAAGTTCAACCACCGCCCGTCCCGCCTCGCCTGTCTCTTTCGTCAGTCCCTACGGAAGGATGGTTGAAGGAAGCACGGAGAGCTAGAGAATCAACTAGAAAAGAGAGAATTTTTTTGAGAACAATTTCTCAAGGGCGACGAAGACCTGATCAGGTGGTGCCTGCGGCTCCTCCAGCCCTTCCGCTTCCTCTTCCTACTTCCGCTGCACCGCGAACCGATCCGGCCAAAACCACCACGACCCTATTCCACCACCAGCACCACCAGCACCATGCGATCACCTCCACACTCCACCACTCCACCGTACGCACAGAGCGCAGTAACCTCCCTTACGTATATCGGGGCTCCAATTTCAGCCTGGTCGCCAATATCTGGCCTGCTCCGGCGGGTGATCCGCTGGTCAGTGCTCGGGGCCAGAAACAGCGAGGCGTAACCAGCCGAGACGGAAGTCACAGAGACGCGCGTACAGGTCAGCCCTTGCCGCCAAAACGACAGAGACACTTGGACTTTGCCTGGCATGGCAATCGTACAGACAGGACAGAACCTGCGTGTCAGTACGTCCGGAATTCTCGAAACTAACCACCACCACAGTCGCCTCTCCGTGTACACTGGACGCCTCTCCGTGTACACTGGACCACCTTCCCGACGAGCGACACCACTGCTGTTGTCAGCTCAGCCCACTCATGGGCAGTGAGCAGGTATATCCGCTTCTGTGTTGCTAGACGCTGATGCCTTGATATCTTACGGTCAACAATAGAACCAAGTATCCGGGGAAGTGGGACCTCTCTGCCGCACATAGCCTTCATGCAGCTGTCGAACCCCGGCAAAACAAAAAAGAAACCAGCGGAGGCCGGGGGCGGGGGCGAGGGCGCGGGAAAGAGCCGAAGAATCGAATGCTACCCGCCAAAAGCAGACATCGGGGTCGGCGCGGAAGACCAGGCCGGACCCGCGGGAACTGGCTTTTGCGGGAATTGGACAAATTTGTCCTTTTGCGTCTTTCCTTTTCTTCCCATTGGACTCGTGGCCCCGTTTTCCTAAAATAAAATACTTGTTCGTTTTCATTGGACAGGAGTCCCCTCACAAAAGTACGACAAGCGGGCGCGGGAAACAGAACAGAGAACAAATGACCGTAAAAAGCAAGGCATGCCGCATCAGCGCGCCCCCGTTCGAATTTCAAATCAAATGAGCCCTGCGTAGCCCTACTCAATCTAGTTCCACGTTTACCACCGTCGATTGCGCAGATCAATGGCCCAAAATCACTGGTTTCCTCGACAGGACCAACCCCAAGCCCCTTCTCCTTCGGGCCGATGAGTCTGTTTTTACTTCTTTTTTTTTGGGGAATTATAACTTTTATTGCAAATATGGATAGAGGCCGGGAATCTGGGGCTATTACCCAGTTTAGGCTTGTGCTGGAAACCGGGTCCAGGGTCCAGGAGGTATCCAATCTAAAAACAGTCGTTCTAAATAAAACTCATGGAATCTGAATAGTCTTCCTAGTGTTCGCAGCCCGTCAGGGCTGCGTTTTCCCCCCCTGAGATTTTCAATGTCACTCAGATTTCAACGTCGGTGGTTGTCGGGAGGGTGGGCATTTTGAGGTTTTGGGGCTTTCAAGGGCCAGGAACGCGAAGGACCGGTAGCTCCCCGTAGGAGGCCGAGGAGGCCGCGGTCCTTAAGCCTTTTCCGAAAATTGAAACGGTGCGGGTACACTCGTCTCGAATAGCAGATTTCCTCGAGTAGAAAACGTACACCTTGTATTTGAAYACAACATGTACCCTTTCTWTTCAGATTTCCAAAAGMAAAAMYYYTKKWWTYCMAMWMMAWTWMYTTTTTTTTTSGAGGTCAGCGCCTGCCCTTGTGCTCCCCGCTACTGACATGCTGCATGCTGCAGGTCTCTCTCTCTCTCTCTCTCTCTCTCTCTCTCTCTCTCTCTCTCTCTCTCTCTCTCTCTCTCTCTCTCTCTCT
>BFEA01000013.1:5103126-5120319 GCA_003427395.1 Chara braunii
TCTCTCTCTCTCTCTCTCTCTCTCTCTCTCTCTCTCTCTCTCTCTCTCTCTCTCTCTCTCTCTCTTTGTTGCCGAAAAACAACCACCCTCTGTGTCACTGATAAGTTGCTCTCTCTCTCTCTCTGTTGTCGGCAAGCAACCGCCCTCTGTGTCACTGATAAGCTGCTTTCTCTGTGTGTGTGTGTGTGTGTGTGTGTGTGTGTGTGTGTGTGTGTGTGCGCGCGCGAAGGTGCTTTTGGCAGTCAAGAAAGTGGCGCGACCAAGAACGTGGAAGTAAGTTCAAGCCACTCACCAAAGCCTCGCTGCTACGGTGGTCACAGAGACAAAAAAGATAAAAAAAGGTTGTATCTTTTCATGTTATAGGAGAAGATTCATTCTTATTTTGCACATTTGCTGAGGAGTGGAGCGAGGCCCCAAGTAGGGGAAAAAAATTAATGTATGAACAAAACATTGAAAGGTACTGTAACATCGTTATTTTTCTTTCACTCATTTTTTCAAGGCTCTGAGGCCCTTAGTTGTGGTCCAAAACTAAGCCTACTCAGCATGGACCTGACCCCCTTGTGAAGGTAAAGTTGGTCATGTTCACTTAAATATAGCGCATATGTGGTATAAACGAATACAATGCACGGTATGCGTTGTATTCGTTTACAAGGCATATGCGTTATGTTCGGGGGAAAACAGTAGCTGGTTCAGAATTCCTCATGTTTCTTTGAACCATCTCAGGCCGGTGGGCTTGTCTAGGTTCCTCATAACCTTACGGTGCCAATCGGCCTTGATGGTTCGTCTAATGGCTATTTTGATTATGGCTTGTAGTTCAAATAAAGAGCAAGATTTGTTATTGAACACCATAGGATTCCTTGCAAGCCAGATTTCCCATGGGATGATGCCTCTTACAGATTGGGTCACGTATCCTATGCCCTTTTTTAGGCAGAGGTCCTCCGACAGGAGTCCGAGTGTTATCCACTGCACCGTCTAGGTTAATGTAGCGCCAGTAAGTTGTTTCCAGTGGTGTTGCCACCATCCCAAGACACTGTTCGATTGAGGGCAGTCAATCCATTTGTGATAGGTTGTTTCCCATGGCCAGTCGCATATGGCACACTTGGAATTTACTTCTATATGTTTGCTCCTATATGTTTGCTCTGTAGCCAGATTGCTGACAGTACCACTCAGAGTGTTTGTAGCCATAGAAGGCGTACTGCTTTCTGGGAAGGTACCAGAGTGAGTTGGCTCCAAAGTGTTTGCACCCTGTTCTCCAAGTTCTGAAGTTTTGTTGCTTTATTAATCCGTTTCACCGCTAACAAAGTTGGGTCATTCTGTCGTCGAACTCGGAGCCGTGTGACACCTAATTTGGACGTTTATTGGTGCAGTTCTACCTCTTTCCCTATCGGGGAGCACTATTTGAACATACCGGGGTCAACTCTCAATTGTATGAGTGGTGTGGCTCCAACATGTACCTGTATTGTGAATTTACTTTTTTTTGTCGTCTCCCACATTCTGACTTCTTTTGCAGACCATGCAAATGGTCAGTTGAACTCTTATTTCAAAGTTGGGATGATCGTATTGCTGCTCTGGTTCGTTGTCAATTGCATTATTGGATCCGTTTGTAGTAATTTGCGTCCACTAAGATCACTTTCGACAGAGAATTGGTGGTGAGCTCGTTGCAAGGCTTGTACCATAGGCCTGGTGGGTATGATTCCGCATTGCTAATCAGTTCCCACCAGTCTTGTGGTATTGCTTCTGTGATCGACCGCCTGTACTGTTTCGCATGCAATAGCCGTCCAAGGGATTGTCTGAGTTCATATTTCCTCTTCCATCGATTTTCCTCTTCGTGCCATATATTTTCTACTCGTACCACTCCTCTCTCGATCCACCGTTTGCCAAAGCCTCGTCTATTTGTCGAAGCTCCAAAGGGGAGGTTGTCTGATCCAGTGATCCTCGGGTTCTCGAAGATTGGCTGCATTAGAACTTCTCCTCTCGATACCGGTTTGGTGAAGATAGGTGGTCTCACCTTGTCTCAAGATGACAGGATATTCTTCCACACCTTCGATTTTGGTCGGAGTCTACTATAAGCGGGGAGCAAGAAGCAGAGCCAGACGTCTGATGGCGTGGACAAGTTTCATTCCTTGCCTAAGATATCCTCAGCTAATGTTATCCAGGATGAAAGGTCACTCTGGAGGGCCGCCTTGAGAGGCCACTCGACCATCATTGCTATTATTTGGTCCTCTAGGTCTAGAATGCCTAGACACCCTGCTTTTCGTAGATGGCAGATGGTCTTCCAGGTGACCTTGTATACGAACGACTGACCTTCTTTTGCTGATGGTTTCCAGACGAAGCGCACCGTTTTTTTTCTCAGTTGCTTGTAGGCTCCTTCGCTCAGCCCTCTCAGCGCACCAGCGTACCATAGTTGGGAGAATGCTAGTGCGGTGAGGATGAGAGTCCTCCCTATCAGTGAAAGTGACAGGGTATGACAACATTTGTTCATACATGTTGTAATTCTTTCTATAAGAATAACATTTTGAAATTGAGTGGTTCTCTTGGTTGATATCTACACTCCAAACAACCACGTTAAGGTGTCTATAGGGGTGCGCTTCATGCCCCATGAAACAACAACCTCGTAGGAAGGTAGTAGAATGTATACCAATTTGGTCCAATTAATGGATGCCTTTGACGCCTCGGAATAGGTTAGTAAACATTGCTTGAGTTCTTTTAGGTCTTGTCTTAAGTCTTTACATATCGCAAGTAGGGCATCATCCAATGCGCCTCCTTTGCATTGTTTGTCTGAGGTGGGTAGACCTCTGACTTTATTGTTTGTCTTAATATTATTCAGAGGGATTCCTATTTGTAGTACAAATAAAAGGGGTGTTAGTGGGCACCCTTGTCGTAGTGATCTGGTTAAATTGAAGGGTGTTGATATTTTCCCATTGATCATTACAGATGCAGTTGAGAAGGTATACAAACTGATTACTCATTTTATGTAGTTAACTCCGAAGTTCATATGTTGTAGAGTGGTCAGAACAAAGTACCAACCTACTTTGTTGTTCGCCTTCTCAAGGTCTCGAAGTAAAAGTGCATAGTTTATGTTTTGTTCGCTAATAATTTATATGGCTTCTATGACCGTCATTGTGTTATCATAGATGGAGTGACCTTGAACAAATGTGCCTTGTTCCGGGCCCACCAGGTCAGGGAGGTGTCTCCCTAGCCTGATTGCTAACGTTTTGGCTAGGAGTTTGTAGGGCATATTTAGCAAAGAAATGAGGCGCCAGTTCCGGATATTAGTTTTCTCCCCTTTTTTATATAGCAGTGAGATAATATCATGTGTCACACCCTTAGCCAGTTTTCCTCCTGAAAGGATTGAGTTGTAGATTTCAACCAAGGGTGGTCCTAGGGCTGGCCAAAAGGTGGAGTAAAATTCCACCGGCAGACCATCATACCCCGGGGCTTTTCCGATTGCCATTTGTTTTTTGGCGTGTGTGCTCGCCTCTAGTGTTACTGGCTTGTATAAATCCAAGCGAGCTGTGGTTGAAAATCTTGTCCTAGTAGCTTCCCAAAATGGTAAGAAATTTGAGAACTCGGGGTCTTCCTCCAGTGGGGGTCTTCTGAAAGCAAGGGTGTCCTAAAAATAAATTCTTGCATATTCATACATGGTGTTGAGGTATGTTGATAACTGAGTCGTTCTGCAAAATGGGTGATCTAGTTCTTTCATATGTGTACTGTTTCTTCGAGGGAGGTATCTCTAAAATTGTTCCCTGGTTAATCCGTCAGTTGTTATCAACGTGTGAAATTCTTAACAAAGTTCCAATCCATAATGCCAGACTCTCTCAATTTGATCACTGGGGGCGATTGGAACACCATTATAAACCTTGGACTTGACTCACAAACAACAAAACGCATAAGAAAAAACACCACACTCTTATCTACAATCATTGAATCAGAAAACTTGGTAGATCCATACAGACTAACACACCCATCAGACCCTGGTTTTACCTGGTATTCTTCCCAACTCTCATAGAACCAAGTCCCCATTCGCAGAAGACTGAACTACTTCTTGCTAAAATAGGAAGTCTGGCACCAACTGAGAACTTTGGATGTATCCCCCAGCCCAATGCCCGACCACAACCCAGTCACAACCGACTTTTTCTTACAGAACAAATTGGATTGGGGTCCTGGTTTCTTCCGTCTAAACACATCAATACTTCAAGACCTCAGAATCTTTCAGTGGGTTAACAATCAGATGACGCAATGAAAGAAAATGAAGACAAAATTTAACACACTGGTGGATTGGTTAAATGTAGGGTTAAGGATAATATCCAACGAACAAGATGTTCTATTTAAATTAAATCACTGCAAAACAAGAAAGAGGAGGAAAAATATACTAACATAATAAAAAAAGCAGAACAAGCATGCAAGGTCACCCAGTGTCAGTGACCTACTGGGCACTGCAGAGGACGGGATACATGACCCATCTTGACGACATCCAATGCAAAAAGGAGGATGAGTCGGTTTGGGGGGATCATGGACGCACTGGCCCGTGTAGACTCAGGTGTCCAAAGAATAGCTCTTTCGAAAATCACGTTGTTAAATACATGTTCCATAACCGCACTATTTGTCCATATATGACATTCCAACAGGGTCATTACAACCATTCCATGACTATAGGAGGTTAAGTCAAACCTAACCTTTATTCAGACTTTGTATCTACAGTTTTCCTTCTGACGTACCCCTCAAAGTTTGCCTATTTACTCCAATGCCAAGCGAATTTCATTATTTCGCCATACACCTTCCGACGCCAATCCAAATTTGTAGGAAACAGAATGTGTTGGTTTGGGCCTATAAACTTTTTCTATGACCCCAGTAATGCCCAACCAAATTTATCTAGTACCACGATCGTAACCCCCACAAGGCCCACTAGTTTAAATTTGTGAAACTCCTCAGGTCTGGCTAAAGTTTGCCCAATGGAAGAGGGTTTTGACACAAACTTCCAAATGGACCATACGCATGGAACAAATATTGAAAGTTACACGCGCATGAAACAAAATATGATAATTTTAGGGGTATCATGCAAACTTGTTATTTTCTTGATTCTTATAAAATAACCAGGTTATTACTTTGTGTGTGTGTGTGTGTGTGTGTGTGTGTGTGTGTGTGTGTGTGTGTGTGTGTGTGTGCGTATGTGTGTGTGCGCGTGTGTGTGTGTGTATCTTTTTTTTTTTTTTTTACACAACTAAAATTAAGTAAATCTCTTAATCCCCGAAGTGCGTCTCTGTAACGAAACACCGAATGTACACTCGGATATTAGTCATAAAAAGACTAAGTAAATCTCGAAAATACCAATGTGCATTTCGGTAATGAAACACCGACTGCGCACTCGGATATAACTCCCCCCAAAAACCAAGTACATCCCGAAAACCCCGAAGTGTGTTCCGGTAACAAAACACTGAATGCGCACTTGGATATTAGTGTTAAAACGACTAAGTATATCCTGAAAACCATGAAGTGTGTTTCGGCAGCGAAACACCGAATATGCACTCAAATATTAGTCCTAAAAAATACTAAGTAAATCCCCAAAACCCCGAAGCGCGTTTTGGTAACGAGACACCAAATGTGCACTCGAATATTAGTCCCCCAAAAACTAAGTAAACCCCGAGAACCCAGAAGTGTGTTGTCGGGGCAAATACCCTTACAAGGGTATTTGTCCTCATTTTTATAGTTGACATAACCTTGAGACCGATCGCCATGATGCTACCGAACAGGAATGAACCATGCACGCAATGCTTCAGGTAGCTTTAAGTAACGGACATCCCGGCCGAAGCACGCCAAAAGTTTGTAAACAAATAAACTGGTTTGTGGCGCAGTGACTAAGAAGTCATATAAATCGGTCGTACAACAACACGCACTGACACGCCGCATGCTAATAATAATTTGGATACCCCCTTCGTCAAAAACGTTAACTGACTCAAGGTAGGTAGCACGCACCTCGGCGTGATACGTTGAAACCACTATGACCACTAAGGCTGAAGCGTAGTGGGCTAAGAATAACCAGAAAGAGTCAGGGCGGCATGAACCGTCGACGCAATAAAAATACGTTTAGGAAATAGGATGTCGATGGGCCTAGAACCCGATGACGTTTTATAGTCTCCATATGACAACACCCGATATTGGGACCGGGGTGATTAAGGTAAATAAAACACGAGCACGTGTGTCAGACGAACACAAGAATAACAAAATTAATAAAGACCCCGGGCACACGACCAGGGGTAAAACGAGGCAAAGTAGTAACTTGGTGTGAAGGGCCTATAAATTTGTACATAAGGCTAGTTGCCCTGCTTCAAACCAAAGCAGGAGCTAGCTCGGTAGGTAATGAATTCACTTGATATGCCGCATGCTTAAGGATCGAATATGTGCCACACCACTGGACGAACTTCTTTTACAATAAGCCTCCTTTCAGTTTTTCACTCACTCATAAGGAATGAGACATGATCCCGCGACCATCCTAATAGGAGAGATTGAGGCTGCAACGGGTTACTTCCTCGTTGAAACAGTTGGCACAACGAGGTGCCAAGAAATTAGAGCCTATAATATTTTTTTCTTTTTTTCTTTTAGTTTATTTGCCTTTTTTCTTTGTTTCCTCCGCAAAAGAACGCATGGAAAAATGGAGATCACTCCGCTTGGGAGTTAGATTTCATACTATGGATTAGTTATCCGTTTTTTTAAGAGTCGAGTTCTTGCATTTCTCTTTCTACCTCCTCACGATTGAAAGTTTTTTAGGAAAACCATTTGGAATTCGTCCCGAAATTATGGACAAATTCATCGTAACCGCTAAAAATAAACCACGTATACTAAGTCCTTACTAACCATAGACAAGAGTTGCTCTGAATCTAGATGAGCTTCTGGGTAGGATGCAGGAAATTTAGTTTTGTTGGGAGAGCTTGATTCTTGATTACGCTATCGAAGTAGGCAAATTGGGTGAAGTAGCAGGCGAGCGCCAAAACGAGCTAAAACACTTGATTGAAAATCACGAGCCACATAGGAAAACAAACGCGTTTAAAAGTGGAGGAACGCAAAGGCGGCCGTGAGCAAAACGGGATTACAAGACGGGAAACAAGAGGAGAAGCGAGTGAGAAGCAGGCTTGCATCAACGATCGCAAAGGAAGTCGAACACTAAGCAATCAAGGCGACAAACAAGATAGCAAAACGCGCCGTTGGCAGTACAGATGGGGAGAAAACGAAAAGATGAAGCAGCAGGTACACGAGTACGGACACGGGGTGAATAATGCAACTAGAGGAAAACGAGAGTGAGAAGTAAGATAACAGAAGGGGCACGTAGGGGGAAAGTGATAGAATAAAAGAGAGAAAAAAAATAGAGAAACGAAAGGAAACTCGAAGAGAGGAAGAGAGGAGAAGGAAGAGGAGTTAGAGAAGAAGAACGGTGAGGCGACTACGAAAAACACAACAACCATCTCTTTCCTAACACAACACTTTACATATGGACTGTACTTAACCCATAATGTAAAGTAGTTACATTCAAGAGCAAGGGACGACGCCTAGTTTAGAGAGCCAAATAGGAAGCGGGGAAGTAGTTGAAAAAATGAGGGGAGGAATGAAGAGAAAGGAGTAAAAAGGGCTAGGAGGGGAGAAACTCACCTGATAGGAGTCGAAGGAGTCTTCGAATGCAAAAGCAGAGCAGCGAATGAGAAAGGCGTGCCAGATCTCAATTAGAAGAAGTTTTTTCGACTCGATCGTGAGCAAATGGCCAACGAATAGCGAATGGGAAGACTGACACAAACAACGAATTGTGGGAGAATAAACACGAATGAAACCATGAACGGGGATGAAGGAAGATGAGCTAGAGAAGAAGAAGGGTGAGGCGACTACGAAAAGCACAACAACCATCTCTTTCCTAACACAACAGTTTACATATGGACTATACTTAACCCAGAAAAAAAAAAAATGTAAAGTTGCTACATTCAAGAGCAAGGGACGACGCCTAGCTTAGAGAGCCAAATAGGAAGTGCGGAAGTAGTTGAAAAAATGAGGGGAGGAATAGAGAGAAAGGAGTAAAAAGGGCTAGGAGAGGAGAAACTCACCTGATAGCAGTCGAAGGAGTTTTCGAATGCAAAAGCAGAGCAACGAATGAGAAAGGTGTGCCAGATCTGAACTAGAAGAAGGTTTTTCGACTTGATCGTAAGCAAATGGCCGAATGAATAGCGATGGGAAGACTGACACAAACAACGAATTGTGGGAGATTAAACACGAATGAAACCATGTTGTCCAGGACGTCCCAGGTTCTAGGCTTAGCACGGAAGGGATCACCCCCCGCGTGGAGGTTGAGTTACTTGCCCACACGATGCTGTGCCTGGGATACAGGAGCGCAGTGAGGATGAGGGACTGTCCCCCAGCAACCCAGTCCGACGGGGTGCTCACGTTTTCTTCTGGTAACGTTAAAGGTTTTTTTTCTTTCTCACCCTTTCTTTTTCTTAGTCATGGTTATGCTTCCGCTTGCCTTGGCRCGTYTTTCTCGATCACTCGCTCATCCCCGTTCATGGTTTCATTCGTGTTTATTCTCCCACAATTCGTTGTTTGTGTCAGTCTTCCCATTCGCTATTCGTTCGGCCATTTGCTCACGATCAAGTCGAAAAACCTTYTTCTAGTTGAGATTTGGCACGCCTTTCTCATTTGCTGCTCTGCTTTTGCATTCGAGGACTCCTTCGACTGCTATCAGGTGAGTTTCTTCCCTCCTCGCCCTTCTTACTYCTTTCTCTCCATTCCTCCCCTCATTTTTTCAACTGCTTCCCCGCTTCCTGTGTGGCTCTCTAAGTTAGGCGTCGTCCCTTGCTCTTGAATGTAGCTACTTTACATTCTAGGTTAAGTACAGTCCATATGTAAAGTGTTGTGTTAGGAAAGAGATGGTTGTTGTGCTTTTCGTAGTCGCCTCACCCTTCTTCTTCTCTAGCGCGACTACGAAAAGCACAACAACCATCTCTTTCCTAACACAACACTTTACATATGGACTGTACTTAACCTAGAATGTAAAGTAGCTACATTCAAGAGCAAGGGACGACGCCTAACTTAGAGAGCCACACAGGAAGCGGGGAAGCAGTTGAAAAAATGAGGGGAGGAATGGAGAGAAAGRAGTAAGAAGGGCGAGGAGGGAAGAAACTCACCTGATAGCAGTCGAAGGAGTCCTCGAATGCAAAAGCAGAGCAGCAAATGAGAAAGGCGTGCCAAATCTCAACTAGAARAAGGTTTTTCGACTTGATCGTGAGCAAATGGCCGAACGAATAGCGAATGGGAAGACTGACACAAACAACGAATTGTGGGAGAATAAACACGAATGAAACCATGAACGGGGATGAGCGAGTGATCGAGAAAGACGCGCCAAGGCAAGCGGAAGCATAACACTGACTAAGAAAAAGAAAGGGTGAGAGAGAGAGAGAAGCACTAGATGAATGAGATTGGGCTGGTCGCGGCAACCGACTTCTCCCAAACACAACGCGCCATCATTTTCGACTGTGATAGACCGGTTTCACAACACATGTTTGGTGGGATCTTGCTAAGTGGAAAGAAGAGGATAACATGGTAAGAGAAATGAAGGATAGAATGGGAAAGAGAGAAGGAAGAAGGGAAGAAGTAAGAAATTTATGGGAAAAGCTTGTTGATGATATGGGAAACCAGGCGAAACATAGGTTGAGAAAATGGTATTCTCACTTGCTATGGAGAATGTTGTTCTGCCGCTACGTTGCTAAGGACACAGACTGCTGACTTTCCTTCAACCCGAGAGAGCGAAAGCAGGCTGCAACTTGAAGAGGTAGACCAATATTGGATTCCCTTTCTCCTAATCATCTCGTCTCCACAAAGATCCTCGTTTCTCGACCTTCCATTTATACTATGGACTGAGAACAATCTGCTAGCACACATTGGGAGGATATAAGGGCTTCATCTATTCTGTGTTATGTGCCAATCAGATGAGTTTTCAATCCAGTTAAATTTAACTTGTAAGAGGTCACTGACTGAAGCTGACAATTGGGAGGCAGATTGGGATAAACTAAAGGGGGGAAGGAAGAGCCAAGGAAGCTTTGTGTTTTTTCCTCGTTAGCTCTTTCTGTTCCTTTTACACACATTGTGAAATGATCCGGCAAAGCCAACTGGACCCAAAAACAAGTAGGAAAGGTGAGTTGTGACAATTGATTAATTAACCTGTCATAAGCAGAAGTACTGTACACATATTAGACTGAGCAACACCAAGGCTACTTCCACACTCGGAAAGGGGACTCTATTAGTATGCTGTATCTTTCGGTAGCTGCGTCTCTCACCCACCTTTCCGATTAAAGGACAGAGACTCTTGTAGCAGTCCCCCTGACGCGTACTACTCATGCAGTCGTTTGGAATGGCAGAACCCTCCGATATCTCGACAATAGGAGTAATGTGGAATGCTATGATGATATGGCCAGAAGGTGTCGACATAGTCGTTCAAATTCATTGAAGTACTCTTATTTTGAATGATCCCTTGGTACAATGTACTCTCTACCTAGTACGAACTACAACCGACTGCACTGCATGGACAATTGTCTATTCTGCTGCTTTTTGACTAACTTTCATTTGGCTTAAATGACACCAATTGAGGCAAGTTGTAGTATGATATGAGCTAGGGGATAGTAATAATGTTCACTATAGTCTATAATAGTGGAACCATGCATCACAATGCTAGGAAGGAGTGTGCTCTATGGCCTAACGATCATAAAGAGCATGAGGTGGTAAGAGGGAGCAGGGAGAAGGGGGCAAGAATAATGGAGTAGGGAATTCAAATAGTACTGTGAAAAATCGCCCCACAACCTTATTTCAATACTCTTAATGATTTATTTTATGTCTAAGGTAGTGCTTCTTACAACGAACCTTGGCTTCAGAAGATCCGGTGAGTGTAGCAACAATCTACCACATAAAAAAACAGCAGATTGTCGTTAGTAAGGTCAACGAATACACAAGCTGAAGACGCTAACGACCTCTGAGTTTTATCGCCAGAACAAAGATCTTGCTAAGGGTCCTGCGTCTTTCTGAGTATGAGGGCATATTGATCTACGTGCCTGTTTGAAGACGTGTCGGATTGTGTGTGTGTGTGTGACTTGCAAGGACAATTGTTTATGGTAATCCCGCACAACTCATACTTACATCTGACCACGACCTTTTAGGATGACAGTGGGGAAAACACTCAGGTAGCCTAAATAAGCCCCAAAGCTTGGTACAACAGGGAAAACACTCAAATAGCTAGAATGGGATGCATGAGAGTTCGGTAGCCTGTGTGGGTGTGTGGCTGATAGAGTAGTTAGGCGAGTTGCTGCGGTCGCCAGTTATTGGTAATTACCACCACCAACAACAACGGATTAACACTAATATGACTTGTTAATACTCGGACTGAGAACATAACTAATTTATGAGTTTCACTGCTGGAATGAATGTCTTGGTGAAATGCCCGTTTTTTTGTTGAGTTTCTCAGTCTGTGTGTATGAGCACTTGGTGGTTTGTGTGCCTACTTAAGTGCTAGTTGGTCTGAGTATGTATGTGCCCTGCACAGACATCTAGTTGAGAGGAGACGTCAAAGTGCCGATACATACCTGTGGCAGTGGATGTGAGGGAAGTAGGAGTAGGCCCAACACACCTATAATAGTGATAATAAACACTCAAGTAGCTAGACTGCGATCGAACCTGTCTCCTTCTTTCGCGGCGTGCGTGCAAAACAAATGACGATCAAACTGGCGCGCAACCCCCACGCAAATTTCATAGATAAACGATGCTAGGAATACAGTTTAGATTTTAACTTATCTAAGATGGCAATGACGCATGAACACCCAACAACAATTCCCACCCAATCATCTGTATCATCCAATGACTTGTTCACCTACACATACTTCGGATCACCCTGGATGACGCTTGCACACACACACACACACTATATGCTAACCTCCCAACTGACAACTATAGTTGTCGTCCACATCCTTCTACTAACAAGCGGCTATGGCCGAGTTTCCCTCCTCTCAGCCACTTTATCTGTTGGCCACTACAGACCTCCGTAAACAGGACTCACAGACAATGCTTCCGCACGGATCAAAGACCAGCGGCCATACTATTTACGATAACTGGGCGAGTTATAGCTAGTACTTATCATTGGTAATTACGATCACCAACAACAACAGAGTATCCCAGATGTGATCTGTCGAAATATGGACTAAGTAAAATGATTGGTATATGAGCTTTGCCACCGGAATAGGCGTCTTGCTGAGATACCCGTTATTTGACAAATCTTTTAAGTCTGTGTGAGAGTGTGAAGCTGGTGTTTGCGTCCCTATCTGAACGCGTGATGGTTTGTGGATGTGAGTCACGGGCATTCTGCTAGACCAATACGCACCTATGACCGTAAGCTTGAGGGAAACAACGAGAAAAACTCTAAAGTAGTGGGATTAGACCGCGACAAGGAGACCAATGCAAAAAAACATTCAAAAATAACGGGAAGATACGCTCGCAACACTTGGAGCCGCGAAACAAATTCTCAAAAATGGCAAGAGTAGACCCTCGACGCTCCGATATAGGCCGCGACACTCATAAATGGTTGGAGGAAAAATATTCTCGTCACAGGAAGGTCGGACGGCTCAGAGGTAAGAAAGAGTGAAAATCCGTTGGAATTGGTACCAAAGCATCAGAAGTAGGTAAGAGTTTTCAAGTATCTATGAAGAAAAGTTTGTGCAGTCTAGCAGGGCAAGTTTATAATATTACAGTAGTAGGTCTCGGGGACGTCCGAAAAACTACCGAATTTGCAGCAAACAGGCCGGTACTGGTCTGAAGTTGTCCAAGTCAAGTCAAGTTAGGTCAAGTCTCACACTTAGTTGCTACAGCGTCACGGCGCATCACTTGTACAAGCGCAACAAAAATGAAGGTACTATGGGTAGGCTGTAGGGCAGAGAGACTTGGATACTCCTCATCGGAAAAAGGAAATTAGTTTTTGCGCTGCAAGGCAGAGTCAGACAATGGTAACCTATGTAACAACCCACACTATTGTTTTGCGCAACTGGGCAAAAAACTTTAGTATCCCACCATAACCTCGGTCTAATTAAGAAGGAAGGGAGTGGAGGCCAAAGCTATGGAGGACTTCTAGTTATACCAAATAGTAGAAACAAAAGTCAAATTTAGATTTTAGTTCGACCACTCACCATCCTTGTTGCTAATGATAACTTGAGTAGGAGAAAGAGAGAGGTAAGGAAAAACTACGAAATGAAGAAAGGTGGCCACATTAAGTAGAAGAAGAAATTACATACCTGGTTGAGACCGTTGGAAGGTTCATTTTCAAAACCCATATACAATTAAGACCTGAAAGATGGCGTAATATGATCACTAAATGAAGAACTGAAAGTTCACACTAATAGAGTGTTTCCATCATTTAGTTTTGATATGGATTTTCAGAAGGGTTTCTTTATATGAAAGGTGAATCTAACTAATCATTGCACATGCAGTTCCTTATAGATTCTTCTGTAATTCTTTCCTGGTATGATGTAATATGTAGGCATAGCATAGTCCAAAACAAACTTAACTTCTCCTTTTCCGTACAATGATCCAAAAATTTTCCTCTATACAGCGTGGCTCAGAGATTGTAACTATCGAAAACTTTCGTCCTGCCTCTAACCTTAGTTTGTTGCAAGGTTGTCGCCTCACGGTTTGGGTAATGGACAATAGTTTAGACAAAAGGGCAGGCCTCATGGAGCCTAACTCCTCCTATCACCTTTGCAATTTTCCTCTGAAGAATTCCGCCATCTTACTTCAACTTCCGCATCTTTGAAGTAAGGGCACTTTCATATCCTAGATCATTCGGAAGTCTTAAAGTCAGGTGAGTAAGCCATACGAGACTTATGCCTCATGATTGAGGCAACCCACAACAAGGTAGTTCACACGATAACTTCCTCTTTACTATGCACCTAAAAGATCCTCCGACTGATTTGTGACCCGTGTTAGTTTAAATTCAAGAAGATGCAAGTGTTAGTTAGGTATATTACAAGGAAAAGGTTAGTCAAGGTTTTTGATCAATATCAAAAAATTTCAACAATTGTAACCATACACAATCCCACAATCTTTATGGTGTCCATCCGAACTCACCGTGAAACCATCTTATCCATATCAAGGTGGTCTATTAAGTAAGGCAAGACTTCACAGAGTCCATTCCCTTGCTGCCATATTTCCCCATAAATAAACATGCACATAGTGAGACAGTTCACATAGGAATTTATCGTTCTTACTATGTTTTTCACAAATAATTCGTCATGCACAATCCATACCCAGATCCCTTCTCACACAACCAAATTTTCTTTACACTGAGGTTTCCTTCTCCTTTAGCACTCTAAGTTCTTCATACAGGCAATCCCACTTCTCTTAGCTTGAGCTTTTAATCCTAAAAAAATATATGGAAACAATAATACCCTCTTTACTGATAAAAGCACAGACAATCATGTAAAGGTCATAACTTTTAAGGGTTTTAGGATTTAGATTTGGAGCATGCGTACCTTCTATTCCCTGCCTCCAGAGTTCCGCCTGAACTCCAGAAGCCATCGCCCTGTTACCCGGATGTGTCTCAACCGAGCAAATATTTAAGGGCATTGAAGTCCCTGATGGTTCAGACTTTCCCTCAAAGAGCCAATTGAAAGTAACGTTTTGCAACCATTGTTCGAAAAATTGAGTGTACGAGAGGATTAGACATGAAATAATGGAGAAGGATGGAGGAGGTAGACTTTGTCACTATGGATAATGACCCTCTCCCCTCCAATACCTCGCACCAATTTTCATCTCTGACCCATATCCTAGCATGTTATGCCAGAAATAATAACAATAATAATAATAACTAGCAAAGTGCCCGCGATGCGGGCGGTGCTGGCAATGCCCGCAAAAAAAAAAAAAAAAAAAAAAAAAAAAAGGCATAAACCAACTGCTAAATTTCAGCACTACTAATGAATTCAAGAAACGGAACACGCATAGAGAGACAGAGAAAGGGAGAGAGAAAGAGAGAGGAAGAGATGGAGAGAGGAGGGAGAGAGATAGAGAGACACAAATATAGAGGGATAGAGAAAAAAGAAAAGAAGAATGTGAATAACAAGGACATAAGAACACCATTCAAGTATGGAACAACGTGCAGGCGCTTGAAGTGGAACGGCCGTCGCTCGGTAGCTGCTTGGAATAGCTCGGTCGATAGGTGCTTGAAGTGACTCGGTCGGTAGGTGCTTGGAGTAGCTCGGTCGCTAGGTGCTTGGAGTGGCCCAGTCGGTAGGTGTTTGGAGTGGTTCGATGGATAGGTGCTTGAAGTGGCTCGGTCGCTAGGTACTTGGAGTAGCTCGGTCGGTAGATGCTTGGAGTGGCTCGGTCGGTAGGTGCTTGAAGTGGCTCAGTCGGTACGTGTTTAGAGTGCCTCGGTCGGAATAGGTGCTTTGTGTGCCTTGGTCGGAGAGATGGTTAACGGGTGCATATATTTTTAGGTCTCCTTTCCAGGCAGTTCAACCACTTTAGGTTACTACACCACTTTCAAATTGTGTGTGGATCTATACATGGGGTTGTCTGAAACCGCCTTCAGGCAGTTCAACCACTTCAGGTTGATACACCACTTTCAGCTTGCCTACAAAGCCATTTCAAATGGTGGGATGTGGGTACCTGAAACCCCTTTCAGAAGCTTCAGGCACTTCAGCAGTTTCAGGTCCCCACCTGAAATTCCTGAAATGACATGAAGTGGCTGAAGCTTCTCAAAGAGGTTTCAGATACCCCCATCCAACCATTTGGATGGGGGTACCTGAAACCCCTTTCAGAAGCTACAGCCACTTCAGCGGTTTCAAGTCCCCACCTAAAATTCCTGAAATGACCTGAAGTGCTTGAAGCTTCTGTAAGGGGTTTCAGGTACCCCCATCCAGATGGTTGGATGGGGGTACCTGAAACCCCTTTCAGAAGCTTAAGCCACTTCAGCGGTTTCAGGTCCCCACCTGAAATTCCTGAAATGACTTGAAGTGGCTGAAGCTTCTGAAAGAGGTTTCATGTACCCCCATCCAACCATTTGGATGGGGGTACCTGAAACCCCTTTCAGAAGCTTCAACCACTTCAGCGGTTTCAGGTTCCCACCTGACATTCTTAAAATGACATGAAATTCCTAAAATGACCTGAAGTGGCTGAAGCGTCTGAAAGGGGTTTCAGGTACCTTCATCCAACCATTTGGATGGGGGTACCTGAAACCCCATTCAGAAGCTTCAGCCGCTTCAGCGGATTCAGGTCCCCACCTGAAATTCCTGAAATAACCTAAAGTGGCTGAAAAAACAGGCAGAAAAAAAAACAACAACATAAAACTTGTCCTGCAAACCACCCGAAACTTCTGAAATGACCTGAAGTGTCTTCAAACCATTTCGACGGTTTCAGACCATTTCAGAATCATTCATTCTGAAATTTCAAGTGGTCATTAACCGCGAGTGCTTGGTCGGTATAGGTGCTTGGAGCCTCGGTCGGTAAGTGCTTGGAGTGGCTCGGTGGGTAGCTACTTGGAGTAACTCGGTTGGTAGGTGCTTGGAGTGGCTTCGCGGGTAGGTGCTTCGAGTGGAACAGCCGGTAGGTGTTTGGAATGGTTAAGTCGATAGGTGCCTGGAGTGGCTTAAGGTGCTTGGAGTGACTCACTTGGTAGGTGCTTGGAGTAGCTCGGTCGATAGGTGCTTGGAGTGGCTCAGTCGGTAGGTGTTTGGAGTAGCTCAATGGGTAGGTGCTTGGAGTGGATTGGTCGGTAGGTGCTTGGAGTGACTCGGTCGGTAGGTGCTTGGAGTGGCTCGGTTGATAGGTGCTTAGAGTGCCTCGGTCGGTAGGTGCTTGGAGTGCCTCGGTCGGTATAAGTGCTTTGAGTGCCTCGGTCGGAATAGGTGCTTGCAGTCCTCGGTCGGTAGGTGCTTGGACTGGCTAGGTGGGTAGCTGCTTGGAGTAGCTCAGTTGGTAGGTGCTTGGAGTGGCTTGGCGGGTAGGTGCTTGGAATGGAACGGTCGGTACGTGTTTGGAGTGGCTCGGTCGATAGGTGCTTGGAGTGGGTTAAGGTGCTTGGAGTGGCTCAGTCGGTAGGTGCTTGGAGTAGCTCGGTCGATAGGTGCTTGGAGTGGCTCAGTCGATAGATGTTTGGAGTGGCTCGATGGGTAGGTGCTTGGAGTGGCT
>BFEA01000013.1:5123714-5138398 GCA_003427395.1 Chara braunii
TGCTTGGAGTGACTCAGGGTGTAGGTGCTTGGAGTGGCTCGGGGTGTAGGTGCTTGGAGTCGCTCCGGGTATAGGTGTTTGGAGTGGCTCGGTCGGTAAGTGCTTGGAGTGGTTTGGTCGGTAAGTGCTTGGAGTGGTTTGGTGGGTAGGTGCTTGAGTCGCTCGGTCGGAGTTGGTAGGTGCTCAAAAGGTATGTGCTTGGAGTGGCTCGATGGGAATGTGCTTGGAGTGGCTCTGCGGGTAGGTGCGAGGGGTGGGTAGGTGCTTAGAGTGGCTCGGTGCGAAGGTGCTTGGAGTGATTTAGTGGGTAGGTGTTTGGAGTGGTCCTGTGGGTAGGTGCTTGGAGTGGCTCGATGGGTAGGTGCTTGGAGTGGCTCGATGGGTAGGTGTCTGGAGTGGCTCGGTGGGTAAATGCTTGGAGTGGCTTGGCGGGTAGGTTCTTGGAGTGGCTTGGCGGGTAGGTGCTTGGAGTGGAACGGTCGGTAGGTGCTTGGAGTGGATCCCTGAGTGGAGAGTAACTGTAAAGTGTAGTTGCAGTGATATTAAGTTCAGAGAACTCGCAGCTGTGGTACAAGAGTAACCAGTCTTGATGAGGAGAAAACCTAACGGGCATAAAATACGTTTGGCTCTACCTGACTAGAGAGTTGTCAGTGGAGGGACTTCGTGTCTTCTGACTAAGTTGTCTGTCCAAGAGAGCTATCAAGAAGATAGGCATCATCCTTGCTTGACGAGAGAGTTGTCAGCATGGGGACTTCGTGTTTCTTGACTAAGTTGCCTACTTTTGTTCCAAATGAGGGAAGGGACCTCTCTGGGGTCTGTATTCCAATACTTCCTTGAGGCTGATGGGAGGTCTCTTAAGTATTCTCAGATGAGGGAAGGGACCGCTCTGGGATCATCACTTTGTATTTCCTGAGGCTGAAGTGAGGTCTCAAGGAGGTGCATTGTCGGCTGTCGTTTGTTGCTATTCAGTGCCTCTTGAGACCGAAGGGACGTCTCTTGAGGAATATTTGTTTTGTTATCTGGGGCCTGAATTGTCTGACTGTGAGTATGAGATGTTTGTTGGTTGTCTGTGCTTGGGGTTTTCTTCTCCAACCTAAAGACGCACTGATTGTCGGGGCTATCCAGAGCCTTACCGCACTAGGTTGCAATCTGGTGGGGTCAGCAAATCCCCGACGCGAGTGTCGAAGTCCGTAGTTGACTGAGGCTAAGACTCCGGGAATCTGGCCTGTGAGGTCATAGGGGGTCAGTTGGAACCCTACCGCAGTCAGAGGTTGCAATCCAGTGAGGTTCACCAGAGCCTAAAACCGTGGTTAGACCAGGTTCCACGTTCAAAAATTTGGGCGGGGCAGCCAGCGCCCTAGGCCAAAAACTGGTGGGTGAGCCGGTCCCCGACCACAGTGGCGAAATCTGGGTACGGGATAGTCTGACCGACGGGAGGTCTACTGTCATAAGGTGACCAGACCCTATATATTCTGGGTATCCTGGCGAGAATGCCAAAGGGGCACCATACTTGAGTAGTGGGTATGGTGATCCTGACCTGGAGGCRGGTTAAAGAGGCCGTCAAGACAAATGGTCTGATTGGTCATGGCTTGAGACGGATTGAGTAAGGTATGTCAGACCGACGGGAGGTCTGTCATTCCTGGCTAGTGGTGGGCCAAAACCAAGGCAATCAATAACTCTTGGGCGTGAAGAACTGTTTATGTTTACTTATTATTTTATTATGGGTCTCTATATTTAGTTGTTCCATTTAATTACTGTTTGATGACCGCTTGTCAGGGAGCCTGTATGTTGGGATTGTGGGATTTGCTTTTT
Source organism: Chara braunii (assembly GCA_003427395.1). NCBI lineage: Eukaryota > Viridiplantae > Streptophyta > Charophyceae > Charales > Characeae > Chara > Chara braunii. Next base: position 5,125,527 of record BFEA01000013.1, read on the forward strand.
TGCAGGATCATGTAGACACTTCAGGAGCTTGAAGGCCAGAACAAGAAAAAGGGTTTAGTATCCCCCTTTATTTGGATGAGAAGTGAGGATGCGCCTCTCTCAGACCAGAGAAAAAGAACGGGGTTTGGTGTCCCCTTAGTTGCTTGAGAAGTTGAGAAGGCGTCTCACTCAGGTCAGAGAACATGAAAAGGGTTTGTTGGTATACCCTATCCCCAGTATGGCAGAGAGAATAAGTGTCCTCAACGTTAAAGTCAATGAGACAAATATCCCGGGCAACACTATCAAGACAAGGAACAAGGTAACTTCATAGCTGAAAAGGTTCAGCGGCAAGTCAAGCCAGCAACAGATGAGAAATCCTTCTTTGGTGGCTGACAGAGCGGTCTGGTTCACAGGGAACCTGCATCCCCGGCCTCAAGGTATTCAGACTCTTAAGCCTGAGATACTATAAAGTGTGTTATGAACAGGAGATTTGAAAGAAAGAAAAAAATATATTCAGAAATTCGAGAAAAAGTCGCGCTTATACAGGATGTAGAAGACATCCATGAACTCAATCTGAAGTAAGGAAAGAAGAAAGAAGATGCAAAGAAGAGTGCAGTTATTAAGATGAGAAGAGGGAGAAACAGTACACGGAACAGAGGGTGACGGTACAGTCACTAGGGCCCTGCTTGCCGTGGGAGTAGTGGGTGCTCCAGGGGAGTACGAAGGAGAGGAGAGGTTTGGGGCGTCATAGCGCTCGTCAAACTTTTTCTGAAAATACTCCATCTTGGTCGGCGATGAAGTTCTTTCGTGTCAGCTAGCAAGTGAGTGACGCGAGTATCGTTTGGTGCAGCCATATCCTCAAACCTCCTCCTCTTCCTCCTCTGTGTTGTACTCACGCCTTGCGCCAGGTGGCGGTTGTTCCCTCGCTTTCCCTCCTCTACACCTCTTCCTCTTCCCTATCCACGACGTGCCTCAAGCATGGTGCAAGAAAAAGAAGCAAAGGTACACCTCGACAAAGGGAGCATAGAGGGGGTTTGAGAATGTGAAAGACCAGGTTACTAGAGAAGAGAGGGGAGAACGGATACGCGGATCATGCAGAGTAGCCGGGCGAGAGAAGAAAGAAGGAGGCCGTATGCGTTGTCGGGAGGCGTGAGAGTGACAGCTAGCACAAAAGCGCAATGAGGGACTTCACTACAGTACACTGTAGAAATGAGTGAAGGAGCATTTGATTTCTACTGTTTTATACTCGTCGGCCACCGCTCTTTGGGCCCAGCGGGGACGCTAGGTAGGGGTTCGGTATCATGTCGGAGGGCGCGGTGTCTCGGCCCTTCGCTGCGTACCAGTCCATCCGCTCACTTACCTCCACTGTGCACTAATCGCCAACTCAAGAACCCCCGTAGTGCACGAAGCCTCTAAACCGACAATCCTCTGTAGCATAGTGGGCCGTACCTGAGGTGCACCCTGTTGTGGGACCTATCCGTTCGACGCTTCCTTGGGTAAGAGAATGGGTTTGTCTCTGGGTTTTTAGTTCGTCCACGCGGGCTCGGCACCCAGCCGTGCTGCTGGGTGAAATCGGTGTGTCGTAGCAGTCATCGGGCTCACCCATGAGCATGATAGCGAAAACCGGATTGGTCTTCTCAGGCGCGGATTGAGCCTCTGTAGTTGGGTTATAGGGTAGGTGTGGTGGCGATGGTCACCGTCAGTAAAAAGGAAAATACAAAAAGAAAGGGAAGGAGAAAGGTTGAGCGGTGAGCTTAGGATCCGTGCTTAGACTTGGATCGTTGTCCTAGCGTCTCGGTGTCTGATGGGTTTTAGTGAGATCGCGGCGTAAGAGAACTTTGAAACACCATTTTTTTCCTCTTCTGCTGATCTAATCGTCATTATTATTATTATTATTATTATTATTATTATTATTATTATCAGCTCTCTTATTTTGATCTCCTCCTTCAGTCGTTTCACGAGGAGTCAACGGTTCGTTTATGAACCTTGAGTGCAAATTGGTGGCCTAGACTGCCCGACCTCTCGTTTATCGCCTTGTGTCTGAACTGTCCGGTTGAGCTCCGCGCAGTGGGATTCCAAAAGAGGGGCAGCCCGCGACCGCTTTGGTAGGAAGCCTATCACCCCTTGGTGGGAGGTCACAGGCCCCCTCCTTACCATCGGATACACCTACCCGTTAGGGGTAGTCTGGCGATGTGTTTTGAAGAAAGGAGGCTGGTCGTCAGTATTCCATTACGGGACCACCGCGTTGGGCTCGCAGTCACGTCATGGCAAGACGAAGGGACGAGGACCTACAGCGGAAGGCCCGCGTGTACGCGTGTACTATGACCGTTGGTATTTCGTCTCTCGTTTCGTTCCTCCTTGTTTTATTTCTGACTTATTTTATTTATTATTTTCAGGATCACAGGCCGCTTATAAGCCGAATTTCAAAGGCTACTCGAGTTCCCTGTTCAGGGCATGGGGATCGCGACAAGTAGCGATCCTATAAAAAGAAAGGGGGACTGGTCTTTGGAAAAACTGCGGCATGAGTGATCTCGCTACGCTGAGTACTTGCGAACTAAGGAGAGGAGGCCGGGCGGCGTGGCGAGTGCGGGAGATTGTTCGTGTGCTCGTGCTCATGCTCTTAGTGGTCGACCTCGACTATTCCAGGATCTGCAGCCTGATAACAAATACTTTCCACAGAGACTCACCATGGTATGGAGCAGCGGGCTATACGGCTATAGGCCAAGATGCCTCCAGTTCCTCTGGAAGTGGGAGCGGATGTCAGAAGAAGGGCCTACAGTGAGGGTTGTACTAGACTACAGCCACAGTAGGCAGGAGGCGAAACTAAGGGTGAACGTAGAATAGGGAAAAAAAGAAGAAATGAGGCCAGACCAAGGTTTGCAGATGACAATTACGGAGGCTAAGGACCGTGCCAAAAGAAGGTGAAGGCGGGATGGGGTCACCGACGAAATCATGGTGACTGTCTCGTACCTGGAGGCAGAGACCTCTACAGATACTGCGGAGAGGGAGCAACGTCACTTGGACCGTGATACTGAAGCAGAGAGCGACTCGAGCGACTTGGAGGCCACGACCCAGTCCTGGCACGGTCTGGACCAGTGGTGACAGGACCACCCTTCGACTTGATCAGCGGAAGATGGCCCAGAGGCCAGTTCGTGACGACGACGTGACCAAGGGCGCAGTCACGAGACAGAAGGAGGGCGCGAGGCAATTACAGCCAGAGAGAGAGAGAGAGAGAGAGAGAGAGAGAGAGAGAGAGAGAGAGAGAGAGAGAGAGAGAGAGAGAGAGAGAGAGAGAGTCTGTTGCCGAGGACCCTCTGAGAGAGAAAATGGTTGCCTACGGGGGCTGTTGACGTCAGCCTAAGTGGCCATACGGAGGGAGACAATAACTCAAGGCGGAGATGACAAAGACGGAGAACGAGAGGCGGTTGCAGTGTGACGCGCGTGATAGTCACTCTTGAGAGTGAGAGGGAGGACAGGCTCGTGACTCAAGGTTGGTTGACCGGTCACAAGAGAAGGAGACGAGTAGTTACGGACGCGAAAAAGAAGAAGAAAACGATCAAGAGGGAGAACCCGCAATGAAGCGCGACTCAAGAGGGAGAGGGTTCTAGCTGACGTCAACCAGGTTGGTGCCATGTCTCAGTTGGTCGAGGAGGAAGAGATAACCACCAGCAAGCTGCCACTGACAGAGACTGGTAGAGGCACACGAGAGGGGGAGAGAGAGCAAGAGGGCACGTGCAAAAGTCAGATTGGGGGAAAAGATCAGGATCATCTCGCACAGTGATCGATACATTTAGAAGCAAGCTCTCCCGTGTGTGCGTTGGGTTTCATTGCCACTACCTTCCTTGACGAGCAGATGTGGAAAGCTTTGTGCACACATCTTTGGGGAGTGCGTGCATGATCGCCGTAACAATGCACATGCCATCACATATGAGGTTAACAGCGAAGGGGGGGAGACTGGTGTGTGAAGGAGCTCTTCCGACTCGCCGTTTGACTTTGAGACGGTAAGAAAAAGGTTTCCCACTAACCTCTCACTCGGCTCGTGTGATCTAGGTCACGCCTCGCTACCTGGAGATTATTTGGGAAAAAAACGCAGGTCAAGATTGGGCCCCGTATGTGTAACCTGTTTCGAGAACGAGGATGCGTGTGCATGGGGACCTTATAGGGGGCACTTGTCCTTGCTAACGCCTTCCGTCTAGCGCAGTCGGCTTCGTCGCATGCTGAGATGGGATCTCATCAAGTTAGGTAGCTACGTAGAGTAACGAGGGGAATACGAGTTTGCGTGGGTACTCCTTAGGAGGAAGAGATCCTCTAAAAAGCCACACTTAGTAGAAAGGCTATCACTCGCTTTCCCGGTCCAGTTCCAGGGTGAAGAGTGCCACGAGAAAACCATGTGAACGAGTTTGTGGTTGTGTATGCAGGGGGAAATGAGTATCTGTACGAGTGTTATGTCGCAGGCAAGTTTGAGTGCGGTGCTAGACATACTTAGGGAAAGACAAAGGGAAGCGGTCCTGTTGATATCATCATTACCTTGGTTTGGGGCATCGCTCATTGTCTCTGGTATTGCCCTCCTCAAGGTAGAGTGAGCGTGAGCCAGCGAAGTAAAGAGATCTATTGCCGCCAAAAGCCCGAGAGTCTAACGACTAGTGCTACTAAGCAGTTGTGTTCGAGGTCACTCGTCGCTGCTCGTGGTTAGCAACTAGTGACCTTGTTCGTCTCCTTTCTGCCAGATTTAGATGTGAGAACAGACAAGAAGGATCTCAACATCTTTTTATGAATATGGGACATGAAAACAGTTGTGCCAACTACCATTAATAGGTGAGAGAGAGAGAGAGGGAGGGGCCTAGCCCTTGTGACAAATCTGCGAATCCATGTAAGCACGACTGTCAAAAGGGTTGACCGACAATAACAATTCTGATCGTCCGTATTTTGCACTTGTTTTAGTTCTTGGCGATGAAGAGGAAAACTCGCCAGACAGGCCGAAAATAGTTTTGTCTAATATAACCAATCTGAGGTCGCCCTACATGTGATCGTGTAATGTAGATAAGTGTCTGCAGTGGCTGAAGAACTAAAGAGTTGTTTAGTTGGACTAAATCGATCTCTATCATTATAGATTGTGATCTCCCCATAAGTCCTGTGTCACTCTGAAGCAAATTGAGTCGACTCTATGCTTTCGCTCAACTCCTCTGTGGATTTGTCTATGACGTATGATTGTTGATCTCCGCGTGGATTATTTGTAACTGGAAGCTTGTGAGTTTGTGGACTAATTGGTTCAAGAGCAAATTATTAAATATAAATTGACGGTGCTACAAGTTTTCAAGTTCACCCCACGCGTACGTGGTGAGGGGGAAATTGACCGACCTTGAGAGATGGACGAACCACTCCGTAAAACGAGTTTTGTGTAGGGGATGTTTTTCTCTGGTCTTCAAACCCTTTCTCGTCATTACTCCTCATGGGTACCAGATTGCCCGCGTTGAGGAGGATAACCTATTTTCTGGCAAAGTACCTGCTAGATGGTGATTAATTTTCTTTGACCTCAACGTGCGCACAGAGGTAACAAACTCAGTAAAAAGTGTCTGGGTACGCAAGAAAAAGGGGAGGGGTCAGTGATATGAAGGAAGGAGCCCATGCACCACAAATGAATCTTAGAACAACATAGTACGATCACCCTTGTCATGTGTCAAATGATATTCCGTCAGGGCATATTGATGCGAGTCGTGTGTGAATCCTCGAAAGTGAGTATCAAGGGACGCTACGCTTTGAAAAGTCGCCTTCTGTATTATTGCAGCAATCTTATGAAACATTTGGCCCATGTTTGAATTGATATCTTTTCTCTGTGTGGCGGTGAGGGAGTCGATCTGAAAGACTGTGCGCCATTCGTGATTAGGAGTCTTATTGGGCAGTACTTTACGTGTTATCCAAGTTGGGTTTGTCACCCAAAATACTACACATGATAATGTTAACAAAATATGTGATGCTTTGACCCGCGCTAATTCATGAAGACCCCTATGCAAATTTTCGTACGGACGTCCGTCCTTATATGCTCTGTGACGAGTTGTATTAAGAGGGTGATCGTTTAAATTTTCGTAAAGTTTGGGGTAGAGAAAATCTCAGCTAACTCACTCTAGGAGATGACTATTAGTCGATATCAAAGAAGCTTACCTGTAGTGGCAGACCAGGGTAAACCCATATGAGCATATGTAAGGACCTAGACCTACTTCGAAGGACTCTACTCAAATAACACTTATTACTCATTACCTTTATGAGAGGTGACCAAAATTACTGAGACAGGTTCATGTCCCCCGAGTTGTTGGTTCCCATCCTATGTACTGTTATTTCAATCATTACATAGTCACACCGACAGATCAATGTTATTTAACGAACACAACCATTAGTAACTTCCCGTCTTAAGCTTAGACTTTTAATGAGAACATGTAGGGGATCACATTCGACAACAGTATGCGCCGATAAAACTAGGTGACAGGCAGTATTCACCTAGATGTGTTCCCTAGCACGAAGTTCGGAATCTGGCAGATGTACCACTAAGTGAAAACCGCTGGCAACCAATCTTGGCATAGAGGACCAAATGGAGTCCGTTAACCCACGTGTGAATGGCATTCACGCTTGTTTGTAGGCAAGCCCACTGGTTAAGTACCGCCACAGACTGAGACTGCAAACCTCAACAGCAAGTGATAATCAGCCGACTCGAAAAACTTACGGTGACCCTCGTGAGGGCTTGATTCCTACTCCACCCACTACAATTTCTTCTTCCCAAGAATTATCCCACTCATCAGTACAGATCACACAAAAAAAGGCAGTCGTATTATCGAATCAGTCTGTTAGACAGGTTTCGAAGCGGCCTCGATCGGGCCGTGATTCGCCAGGCGATCAGAGCAGCATCAATACTAATACCAAAATGTGAAAAGGAAGTTGGTCTTCGCAGATCGGCGCCAATGATCATGCTGCAGGTCAGCCCTTGAAGGGTGAGTCTAGCATCAACCTTTGATTAAAAGAGCAGACGTGACACTCTAATTAACTCTAACACCCTTGAGCTCCAGAACGACCTTCCTTTCCGTGTGTGGAACCTCTCCAAAGTTACCGGTGGCCCAACCTACTCTTTGCTTGAGATCTGGGGTGTGTTGGAATCATGACGGAAGAAGAGGTCCTGGTGATGAAATGCGGTGTTACTTTGGGAAAATATAAACATTGAAAAAACGAGGCTATTTTAAGTACGGAGTATCAGAAAACGACCTTGAGAGAGAGTGCAGTCCTAAGAGTTAAGAAAAAGTCTTTCATTGAAAACGTGTTTTATTTCCAAGATCATAATGGTAAATTGCATATCACCGACTCGTCTATAGAATCGGTGCAACAGGCCAGGTCAAAGATCGTGTAAATGCGGGAGATGCCCAAGCTTTTCTCTTGTGGTTTCCATCAGCACCTTAGCCAACGAAAGTCTCTCAGCAATCATACCCAATCAATAAGCAACACTCAATTGTTTACATCTCCTCACTCTGTGTCGCGCTATCAAGTGAACAGTATTGTTTCATGCCGTCAAGTAGGCAGTACTCAATGCCCCATAACAGGGAAACAATATTCAATATCTTGCAGAGTAATTGGCACTCGGCGACCTATCAGTTTCACAACATCAAGTCGTAGGAGAAAGTTATCGGAAAACTTCGATCAACGTCAATTTTTATTCAGTCGTTTCTGGGTTTTTCTTTCATTAATTGTGCTGGAGATGAGTGTCAATCAGACAGTATTCCCAACGGAAGACACGAGTATGGTTCAGTCGTCCAAATTACCTAAAACTCGCGATCAGAACTAATCAACACCAGTCATTTTCGTTTTCCTCATAAATCAGGGGTAGACCGCACAACATTTTCACCTAAGAACAAACCAGTCTCAAGACCCAGCATTAGCCCATGTGTGCAGTTCAACTGTTCCCCGTCAGCGAATCGATTTTGACCAGCTGCAACAGAATAGCCCTCAAAGATGTTATCCAGTATCAGTATGTCAGTGTCGTTGGTTTCAGTTAAGGGGGTCTGTCAATCTTTGTTATTCTCACTAGCTTCGCGAAAGGCATTATCCACGACCTGAGGCCCTACATGAAGAAAGGCAAGGAGGCTCATGAATGGTTTGACTTTGTGTCGATTTCAGCAGCCGAATACCTTAAAAAGAGAGAGAGCGAGTTTGATGAAAGTGGTACGACGCTGATCCATAGCTTCGGACCCAAACTCTACTCTGATTATCCCAAGCCTCCAGTACCCTTCCCTCTGACGGATGGCTGGTGGATTTAGCCAAGAGGTATATTTCTCTTGTGGTGATTGATTACGAGGCATTGACAGAACCCCCAGAGTTCCGGCATCTCAGACGAGGGATTTTCTCTCATCCATATCTTCCTACTTTATGGGAGGAGTTTTGTGCTATGGTTGACTTTCGCATCATGGGATTTGGATGAAAATGCTAAGAACTAGTACGCTTCAGGTGACTCTACATCGAGAGACCACAACCTCAGAGGGTACAAAGACTCGGTCGGAAGTACAAGAGACATACAACAAAATGAGAAATTGAGTGTGTGAACCAGGGGGATGAGTGGGGACTCTTGACTAGTGTTGGCCATGTTTCTCCCCATGTGTACTCTCTGAGATTATCATTGACCATGTTTCTCTTCATGTCTACTCTCTGAGATTGTTAAGACTTCTCTTTCTTCCCTAACCTAACTTTGTCATTGCTCGAGTCGATCAACCTTGCTTCTTTGCATTGCTTTTGCTTCATGCTTGCGTTCTCTAATTATCCTCTCACAGTTCTCAAAATTAAAAAATCAAAAAAATTGATGCATGCATGACATACCAGAGTTTTATGATTATTATTTGCATGATTCTCTGCTGTTCCGAATCAAAATAAAAGATTCATATGACCGAAGACCGGCGAAGATCGCAATTGAAAGGTCTCACTCGGAGCCTAACACACTCAACAGGAAGGGATTTGCTTTATTTAAATTTATTTATTTATTGCAAACATTATTCAAATCCTGCGTGACAGCCTGTTGGCTTCTAGTCGCCCGAAGCGATCCGACTAGAAAAAGTTTGACACCGTGTCTTTTTGGATGTGGATTCGAACTTGAGTTGTCAATGCCCTATGGCACCATGAGGTGCCCTACCTTCTTGGCCTGGCCATGAACAAGGGGAAAACGGGCAGCAACTGTATAAGAAGCATCCTCCCCCACTCGCCTGGTGGTATATGAATTTGAACTTTAATTTGTATTTCACCAGTTTGTGGGTACATCAAGCCACGAGACTGCACTGCCTCGTTTGCAAGGCTACAACTGACACAAGCCCCCTCTTTGGACAATGCCCTGTTCCACCCGGATTCACACTAGGGTCTGCGTTTCAACAGTTTGTGGGATGCATTCGGCCCCCACTAAAAACGTAGGTTTCCTTTTCTTCCTTTTTTTTTTTTTTTTTTTTTTTCTTTTGACCTAGCTTCGTTTCCGACCACGTGCATTAGCCCCTTTCTGAATGCATGGTAGAAAGCAGTAACGGGGTAGACCTGAACGCGACCGTATAGGTGGTAAGGGGCATTTAGTAAGTGCGTGTGCAGATTTACAAGGGAATGTTATGATGCAGCTATTTCTTGATGCACGCGGCATAGGAAAAAAACAGGTATGACGGGGTTTTGAAGGACCCTGGTCTTTAAAAAGGGAGCCGATGCACTTGAGAACGCATGTAGGGACAAACTCGTGTGGCTGACCTGACGCTTTCTCTATTTAGATTAAGGATCGATGGTGTCTTGTCAGGACTAGTTGATTGATGATTGCATAGTGACTAGACATTGTACTGACATCAAGTGTACCCCCCCACCCGCTATAATAACGTGACATTGGGAAGGTACTGGTCCACCATGGAATTTGACACTTGATCAAATTAACTGGATGTGAATCAGAGTTCACAACTAGGATTTTTAGGAATACTTGTACTTGACCTAACCACACCCTCTTTAAGAACCAACCACCCATACCCACTGTATAGTTAGCCTGCCGGACCTTTACCCATCTCCACCTGCTAAAAAGAAAAAGAAAGTATACCCAGACATACCTTACCTGAACCTCTTCAGCATGTAACTGGCCATACCTACCCATGAACATATTTTTTCAAAACCACCCATGGCCACCTGAACCCAAACCGTTTGTTAACCACCCACTACCCTACCCAAGTTTCCTTTCCCAGTACCCACCCGTACCTACCCATAATTGTAGGCACCCTCCCACAACCACCCGTGCTCATCGCCCACCATCCCCTAACCGCCCATAACCTCCCTTTACTGTCCCTAACTGCCCCTGACTGTCCCTGACCCCCCCTAATTGTCCCTGACTATCCCTAACCGCGCCTAACCCCTGATTGTCCTTGACAGCCTCCAACTGTCCCCAGCCCATTGGACGTCACAGGATTGACATGGTTATTTTATTATTGTTAATTTTTTTTTATTTTTTTTTTCGAGATGCCGCAGCTGCTTCAGCTACTGCCGCAACAGCAATAATTGTTACATTTGGTCACACTGATGCTGCTATGGATGCATCTGGTGCTACAGCAGCCTATGCAACCTGTATATCATCTGCAAATGCAACAACCCTCGGTCTGTCGCACACATATACACTCACACACACACACACACACACACACACACACACACACACACACACGCATGCGACACACACATATAAATGTTACATACACAGGGTTACACACATATGAAAACAGTCTGAAATTCTGAAAAACAAAAAATAAAAAATTGAAGAGAGATAAAATTCACCCTTGCGATTGCGAGAAAAACTGTTTGCTTCATGGGAAAGCAAAAAATTTCGAATATGAGAACAGTGTTATGCTTGAGCAAAAATACAAAGCCTGCAAAGCCACAAGACTCACATCGGGTATACCACGGTTACCCGATGGGAATCTCTACCCGCTCGTACCCACTCCTTTTTTCTTTTTGCCCACCCGTACCTGCCCATACCTGTCTATTTTTTTTTCTGGCCGCCCATACCCGTTTTTATTTTTCTTACCCCTACCCCTACCTGCCCCTACCCACCCTTGATCTCCAAAAAGGACAATTGTGCCCCCCTAACAACCACCACCTTTTGTTTGTGCCTGCCCATACCCAACTTCCCCTTCGGAAAGGGTACCCATACCCGCCCATAACCAGGCGGTTACAGTTGGGTACGGCCGGGTATGGGCAATGGTTACCCATTTGCGCTCTCTGATGTGAACGTCTGAAATTCCTGATGCAACACTTTTTCCGTCACCCTCGGTCGGACCTTCCTGTTTTCCCTCTCCAAACAGGGGAAGAACGGCTCTGTGAGTTCGAACAGGTTCTGGATCGAAGTTGTTAACCCACTCAGTACCTCGACTCGCAGACGTTGCAGGTATATACGGACTCCGGGTTTGTCATCATTGAAACTTAGTTTCCCCCTCGCTTTCTTATACTCCCATAGTTTCCCCCTCGCTTTCTTATACTCCCATACCACAATCTAACCGTCATCCCTTGGCCAGCGATTGCTCCCTTCGGGCTGCACACCCTGTGCTACACTCCGCCGCCCGAGGTAGGTCCACACCCACCAAAAAGAAAACTGAGGCCTTCACTCCATCACCCACCAAATGTAGAAAAGGAGAATGAACCTGCCGCTGGAACACGGTAAGATAAGCCGTCAGGTCTTTTGTCTTCTGTGCAAGTGGTAACAGAGCGAAGGTCTAACTTGTCCATCGGCCTCGCTCCACTACTCTCCGCAGGCACAAAAGATAAAACAATTGATGATGTATCTTTCCATCTTCAAGCAGAAGATTCATTCTTATTTCACACAATTGGTGAGTAGTGGAGCACGATCCCATTTCACAACAAATGTGCCTTTGCTGAAACGGCACAGAAAAACAGATAAAACTGACACAGGCCTAGTGCCTCGTTAGGCACTCCCCAGGGATGCGATTACAAGGATTTCGTTGTCGTTCCACCTGTTCTTGGAGATGATATCGGAAAAGAAAACGCGAAAACACTCTTAGAGCCTGCCCATTTCTTCCTTGAGCCCAAGGGAAGTATCCCTGTTTCACGGACAGGAGAGGGCATGCACGTAGTGGTACGTTACAACCAAGAATCCGGGTTGTGGCTGCATCCTATTGGCTGAAAGCCTGAAACGCAACCGTTTTTGTTGTTTTTTCTGACATCTCTCTTAGGATTAGTCCTAAAGCCGCACTCCAAGGATGAGTCGAATGAAGATGATCCTCTGGCACTTAGGATGCTCTTAAGAATGTCCAACTAAACCCCTAGACATGGCTCCCGTGCAATTTTTTTCTTTTCTTTGTACTCCTCTGCACCCCATGAGTACAAAAACCCTGTTGTACTCGTTTGTACTCTACCTGCGAACGAATTGCTCACCGGATTTACGGGGCTAAAAATAAAAACAAAAACATGGGGTGCACCGTGGCAGTCCCTGAAGTCTATTACACGATAAAAAATCACAAAGAAAACATATGAAACTTTCTTGGTGTGTTTTTATTTTTTTTAATGCATAGTACTTTTTCTGGCAGGGGGAGAGAGAGAGAGAGAGAGAGAGAGAGAGAGAGAGAGAGAGAGAGAGAGAGAGAGAGAGAGAGAGAGAGAGAGAGAGAGAACTGCCTTCCCGAGCACTACACAATGCACTGGACCAGAAAGATAGGTTGTATACATTCGGGGTCATGGTGCACCCCGATAACTAAGGTATACAAGCTATCTTCCCAGTCCAATGCAAGACAAAATGATGGCGCATCGGTGGAAGCGCGGAGAGAGAGAGAGAGAGAGAGAGAGAGAGAGAGAGAGAGAGAGAGAGAGAGAGAGAGAGAGAGAGAGAGAGAGAGAGAGAGAGAGAGAGA
>BFEA01000013.1:5161391-5175380 GCA_003427395.1 Chara braunii
AGAGAGAGAGAGAGAGAGAGAGAAAGAGAGAGAGCGAGAGAGAGAGAGAGAGAGAGAGAGAGAGAGAGAGAGAGAGAAAGAAAGAGAGAGAGAGATCGGGCCCACCGATGGCAGGCAGAGCGGAGGCAAGCGGGCGATTGCGGGTCGACATGGTCCGAGGCGGACGCGCGCGGGTACGCGAGAGAGAGAGAGAGAGAGAGAGAGAGAGAGAGAGAGAGAGAGAGAGAGAGCGGACGGGCATGGGTACTCTCTCTCGCTCTCTCACACACACACAAAAAAAAAGGGTGTAAGTGTACATTTCCATGTTCTAGCCGTAGATTCATTGATTTGCTCACCCTACCGATGGAAGTAGCGCAAGGCCAGCCACGAGAATGAAGGCTTACCTGTTTTCTCTCTCTCTCTCTCTCTCTCTCTCTCTCTCTCTCTCTCTCTCACACACACACACACACACTCTCTCTCTCTCTCTCTCTCTCTCACACACACACACACACACACACGGCGGGACCCAATCTCGGTCGCACTTTGTCAAGTCAACAAGCACCATGTGGGACTGTGTGCACCCTAGGCTTAGGAACCGAAGGCAGACCATTGACAATCCGAGGTATAAATCAAGAGGCAGCGTCAAGTCAAATATTCATTCTGCTTATGAGCCATGCGGAAGCGCTGCCTGAGCGTCTTGTGCAAGGAGGTCTGCAGGTGCCCGAAGGAGAAGACGGCTAAGAGGAGGAAGATCGGCCATAGCCGAGGTGTTAGTGGTAGGAGGGTGACGGCGACCATAACCGCCACGTGAGCATGTCAATAGGGTGTTAGCGAGTGAGGTGTGTGTGTGTGTGTGTGTGTTGGGACATCCAGGGAGATCCAGGGCGTGTGTACGAACAAGTTGTTGAGTGTGGAAGTGTCAGTCATAGTTGGCCAGGACAAGTTTGAATCTGAGTTGCGTTCTTGGCTTTATTATCTCTGAGATTTATGTGGACACCACTCGCTAACCTGATCGTCATCTGTTTGTACTCATTCTGAAGGTTGAAGGCTGTGAGTCTGGTTGCATTGGTATTGGAGCTGGTTCCCGTTGTCCTACCGATCGCCGCTGTTGCGATCGTCGTCATCGTCTTCATCATCATCGTCGCCGCCAGGAGAGAGAGCCGGAGGAGGTGCCACGTTAGCACCGAAGAAGAAGGGTGCCACGTCATCGTCGGTGCGGAGGAAGGGAAGGGCACCAGCTAAGCGCCCCGTCAGCAGCGCCTGTCGGCAGAGAGACGCACCCCGCTATACGCTTCGCATCCTTGTGGAAGTGTGTGCCGCTAACATAACATCGCGTTGCTCCCACACTACATCGCTCGCTGCTGACCACGCGCCGTCACTGCATCGTGCACTAAGTTTCCCACGCAAACTGCTGCGCACCAGTTCCCGCGGACCCTGCTGCCTGCTGAGCGCGCCCGCTGGTTCCCGCGCACCCGCTGCATCGTGCATCCATTATCGGAGCACTTGGCTGCCACGCGCTGCTGCGAGCTTGGTACCGCTACGCGCCTGCTTATTGTGCGCGACTACACGTTGCCGTCGCTGCCTCGCTAAACATCACGCGCTGAGCAAAGTGCCGCACGCCGTTTGCCGATCGCACACCCGATTGCGAGTAAAGGAACGCCTACGCGCGACATAGAGAACGGGGAAGTCCGCCAGGTGGGAAGGGGGGCCACTGCGCGTTGAAGGAGGAGCCGCCATGTGACGAAGTAGAGAGAGAGAGAGAGAGAGAGAGAGAGAGAGAGAGAGAGAGAGAGAGAGAGAGAGAGAGAGAGAGAGAGAGAGAAAAAGAGGGGTACACCACGCACACCTGGGTGGAAGACATTCGAGAGAGAGAGAGAGAGAGAGAGAGAGAGAGAGAGAGAGAGAGAGAGAGAGAGAGAGAGAGAGAGAGAGAGAGAGAGAGAGAGAGAGAGAGAGAGAGAGAGACAAGATTGGTTGTTGCAGCCGAGAGAGAAAGGTGGCGGCCATAGCCGCCGAGCTCGAGTTGAAGAAGGAGACAACCGGGTGGGAAGACGAAGTGACGAAGAAGTGGAGACAAGAAGCAAGGAGGACGGAGAGACGAAGGGGGAGAAAGAAGCCATAGCAAGGAGGGGCAAGGAGAAGAGAGAAGCGGGGAGGGGAAAGAAGACATTGGCGAAGAAGGAGAAGGTCGACAGCCATAGCCGGCGTCAGGGGAGTTGACCGGAGGTTGACCAAGTTTCCCGGTGTTGACGGAGGCCGTTGACCACGAATTTGACCAAGCTCGAGTTGGTATAATCTGGCCAAGCCTTCAGCCTAACCCCTCACCCTATGGATGTGCACTCACCCCATGGTCCTTGCTGAGTTTGTGCATCTTCTTTCTGCACCGAGTTAGTCTTGTCCAAGTGATAGGACTCGGTGCATGAGGTCGTAGAGTTGTGTTGACCAAACCCACACGGGCTGAGTAAGGCTGCTCTCCATGCCTGATGACTGACACGTCCCGGAGGCCTAACCCTCCCAAGGACCGGTACAGACCGGCGGGATGCTCAGTGTTGCATGGTTGGCCCAAAATCCGAGTTGTGGGCTGCACAACCAGCTATCTAAGTGTTGAGAGGACTGCGCTGATCACGTCGTCCTGTTTGCGATGTTAAAGAATTCTTGAGTTATGGGGGATCTCATTAATTGCCTCTTGATCATCATTGAAGTCCTATCGTGACAGTCGTTGTAGGAGGTCCAGGCTAGAGGCCATAGCTAACGGGATCACGCAAGGATTTTGTGGTCCTTAGAGAGTCCGTGAATCGGTCTGTGGGAGGAGTGGAACAGTCACTTGTTGTGCACCATTCACCATGGATGACTACCACATGTACTCCTTGATCGTGGGGTTCTCCCTGTGGCGAAACCTCTGGCGCCTCCTGTTTCCACTGGTTTTTGGCACACGTTTTCGTGTAGAGTTCTGAGGAGGGGCAGTACAGGGACCACTCCTTACTGTTGAGGGCGCGGCAAGAGCAATTTCGTCGTCAGAGGGGCCACGATATCGCCCTGCAGTCCATACACTTAGGATTTAATGACTTTGCATGTCATATGATGTTGCATGTGACCAAAGAAGTGCAAGCAAGATTAGATAACACAGGAAAGTTTTGCACAGGTGCTATAGAAGCCGCCAAGATAACGCCCCCAAACTTCCCCGTAGAGAGCACATTAAACCACTAGTACCTCCCAACCTCTTTTTGCCAACCCTGAATTTCACTGTGCACCGAAAGTTGTCGAGCCTGCGTCCCACTGTGTTTTCTTTTATGCTTCCCTTGGAAAATCGGCAAAAAAAAAAAAAAATCAACTATGTTAGGGACGTGAAAGCAGCCGGATGCAGATTCTCGGGTGCATGCGAGAGTATGCACCTTCAACGGGCATTACAGCTCTGTTGAAATCACCGCAGCAGGAACAAACAAAAGAAAAAAAGCAAAAATTCAGCAACAACTCTTTGGACGTGAAAGCAGCTAGATACAAAAATTTGGAGTACCTGTGACAGTATGCCCTCCCAATGGCCATTGCAGCCCTGTTGTAATCACGACAGCAGAAAAAAAAGAAAGAAAAAGAAAACAAAAAAGCAACAACACTTTGGACGTGAAAGCATCTAGATACAGAATCTGAAGAACGGGTGAGAATGCGCCCCCGGTTGCAAATTGTCAGCTGCCCGTGGAATGCACCTTGCCTCTCGTTGGAAGGGCACTAAACGCGGATCACCAAAAAAATAAAGCAAAACACATACAAAAAACGAAACTGGCGATGTTGCTGGGTAGATGCGTTCCTTTGAGTTTTGATGTGAGCACATCTCCTTCACGGCCTTCCCCGACGTCCTTTCTTTCTTTTCTTCTCTTTTTTTTTTTTTTGGTAATGAGAAATACAACTGATGTCGAGCCTGTGGTACCTCCGAACTCTTCGAGGAAAATGGGAAAACGTCCACTTTTACCTAATTTCCCAACCCAGGTGGAGGTACTACTGGTTTAAGGTGAAGTTCCCTGATTCCTACAGTGGGAAAAAGGGAGAGAACTTCGACAACTGGGAGGCAAACATAAAGTCTTGTGTCTCATGTTCACCTCCAGCATATCATCCCCAACGAACAAGTCCTCGTTACCTTCCACGCCCTCAAACACGAGGCATCAAGCTTCGCCAGATCATTAGCCCGCGCCACCAAGTGTGATAATGGCATGGTAATGTATTCCATGATCACACCCCTGAGTGAATTTCTCAAAGCCCTTCGCGAGCGATTTGCAGATGTTACTAGGGGCCTCAAGGCCTCTGACAAACTGCAAGCAATCCACTCTTGACCGTGGAAGAGTGTCAGGGCACTCAAAGGCGCCCTGGTCGAACTTGTCGCCATCCCTAACCATGGGGTTACTAAGCCCCAACTAGTCCAGTTGTTCTTTCGTACCATGCTCGAAAGTCTACACAGGCACTTCTTTGACAAGAAGCAACAACCTAATATGACGTATGATCAGCTGAGTAGAGAAGTTGTTGGTTACGAGGCCCAGTCCACGCAAGTTACCACTTTTTGACACAAGGACCTCGACAAAGGGAAACAGTGGAAGGATCATACCATCTCAGGCCAAGGATCATCTAATCCTCACCTTAGATGAAGGTGGTATAGAAGAGGTCCCATATAGCGAGATAAAGAGGGGCCTCGATGAGGAAGGCAGTACCATTGGCCAAGGAAGTACCTATGTTGTTGTCGCGGCCGGAGGGAGGTCGCAAGGTAGAGGAAGAGGCCAGGCCTCTGGTGGTCAAGGAAAGGACAGCCAGGGGGTTGGTGGTAGAGGTAACCGCCAAGAGGGAGGAAGGGTTCAAGGTTCCCCGCAAAACCGTCCGCGATCTAATTGATCACCTCCCGGGAAGGGTGAATGGCACCCTGGGAATCGTTGGGCATGGAACAAACTGTTTGGCAAAGGAGAAAACATGAGGGTCACTGCATTTATTGGGGTGACCCGGGCCACATCATCAAATATTGCCCCAAGTACAGAGATGCCCGACGAGCTGCTGCAAAGGCAGTAAAAGGCAACCACCAGTAGGGGTAGTAGCGACCCTTCCCCTAGACCATGTGGGGAAGAGTGTGTGCACCACATAGAAATGCCCAAACCACGTGTCTATGGCAGAGGTTGTTGGCCAGCGCCTAGTGAGCTGTTCAAAGACTGCTTGTGTTAGACTCTCTCTAGGCGCTTCCCTCACAGGCTTGGCAGAAGAGTTAAAAAGAGAGGATGCCAGCCTGGGCCAAGATGAAGAAGGATGGGAAAGGACAACTATTGCTAATAGATGTAGAGGTCTTTAGAGGTAAATAGGGGTCCTAATAGATAGTGGGCCCACTCGCAGCTATATTAGTCGTAGAGCGGTGCAGAAGCTGAAGTTGAGTTTGAAAGTCCAAGAGCTAGAAGAACCTATAGTCAATCTCCTCGCAGACAATTGCACTCTATGAATCAAGGATTACATCGAGGGAGTCCAGTCGTACTTTCGCCTGGAGAAAGATGGGAAGGTTGAGAGAGTTCTCCATTCCCTGACTCTCCTCGTAGAGGACAATCTCCACTTTGATATGGTCCTAGGAATGGACTGGGGAAAGGCAGCACGGGCCACACTAGACTTGGGAGACCATGAGTGTAGGCTTCCTAGTCCTTCAGGTGAGGTCAATACTGCCCGCCTGTTCCATGTGTCAGGAGTAGATAATCCTATGGCTCATTGCTGTCTTAGTGCTAGTGCTCCCGCATTTGCACGATTAGTAAAGAAGCAGCAATTAGAAGAGCAGGTCTTTATAGCCTATGGTAGGCCAAACACTGAGCCTAACAAAGAGGAGCCCACCAACCCAGTTATTGCAAAGTTGTTGGAAGAATACGCAGATCTGTCAGAGTCTTCTTCAGGAGTAGTTCCTCATCCCATCCAGCACCGCATTGAGATAGAACCTAACAGTAAAACTCCCAAGGGAGNTCTGTCAGAGTCTTCTTCAGGAGTAGTTCCTCATCCCATCCAGCACCGCATTGAGATAGAACCTAACAGTAAAACTCCCAAGGGAGCAGTGTATAGGATGTCTCCCAAGGGAGCAGAACCACAGTACGAAAGCTAATCAATTGCAATCGCAGAGGTGGACCAGCCGAGGGCGTTTGTCGTTTGTTGTAGCATAGGGGGTACGCGCGATTTTAAGCCTCTATCGAACCCGCACGAGAACCGACGCCTTCGGGGGCTGAGGTCCCAACCGTGAGTCGTCGTCGGTCGACTAGGACGCATCCCGCACACCACTCGTACACCACACTAAGAACATAAAAATTAAAATACGCACACACACACACACACACACACACACACAATCCTAGTCCCTTCAGTAGCCATCCCATAACTCTCCGATGAGGAAATCGGATAGGCGTCGCCTGACACTTAGTATAAAACTGCGCGGACGTACGGTCTTCTCATATCGACTAACAATGTATGAAATACGCAAGCAGTCAGAATGATGCCGTACTGTGTAGTGCCCATAATCATGCGGTCCATCGTAGTTTCGAGGGTCGCATTCAACACTCAAGTGTTGGTTGACACGCGCCTTGACGGTTAATCTCTAGACGCTGGACAACCGGTAAGGGCGATTGATTACCACACCCTCTTCTGCGCCCTGCGAAGCGGGTGGTAGACAGGTTTTGCCCTGTCGTGGCGGCCAGGGTTCTATTGCCCTGGAGACCAGCTCCCTCAACAGGGGTTTGCCAGCAGGTCAAAGGGTTTGACTTTGAGGATTGCCACGGACTACAACGTCCAACCATAAAAAAATCAACAAGCAAAATCACTCAATAAATAAACAGGCATCCCAATACCCATATTAAATCAGAACTCGACATAAAATAAAATAACAGGAGGTAAACCCATCAGGTGTGCAGATCGTGCGTCACATGGTTGTCATTCTCACTGTCTCCAAGGTACGGCTCATATACCAAGCTCCAAAATACTAACCTACATAAAACACAGGCACACACAACAGTCATATTGCCATAAACCAATGTGGTCAACTTTACTGTTCTCTATAACTCACACTACACCTCACACACTCAAGCCCCATCCATGACCATTAAAAGAAGTTTGGTTAAAACACTCAAAGAAACATATCAAATCTCAGGGCTAAGACATCAGGTTGAGGTACAGGTGTAAGCAAAGTTGTGTCATGAGCCGACAAGTCGACGATCAACCAACCGACCTGTTGTCAAAGTTAACAAAAGAGAATCCTCGTAAGATTAAGCTGAAACTTAGTCCAATCGTGATTCGAAATGTCCTCAAAGGACCTGTGACACGAGACAGGTCAATGCCCAGACTAACTTATAAGTGTACGAAAAATAAATCTCCATATCATGTTCTCACTCAAAATCCTTTTGTGAACTAAGTTTAAGTCTACCTCTAAGTTACTGCCCAAGAAAGATAGACTTATGACAAAATTTTCCCCATATAGAGTTGACCACCAAATTCGCCACCTGTCGAAATATAATCTTAAACCACCAGTACCTCCGAGCCTGTTATTGTCGACCCTGATTTTCATTGCCCTCCGAGTTTTGTCGAGCCTGGGTACCACTCCATTGCTTTATGGTACTCTCACGGGAAGAGAAAAAAAAAAAAACAAAAAAAAAACAAAGCTCTGGGCGTGATTGCAGTTGTATACATTATCGGAAGTGTAAGTGTGAGTGTGCCCTCAGTGAGGGCATCTCGGCCCCGTGACCAGGTTGTCAGATTTCAAAAACTCGACAAAAAAAAAAAAGACAGAAACATGGATTCGACCGTGAAAATGGCAAAATACATTCCCGTAAGTGCCAGTGTGATCAGGGTTACAATCCTCTGAGTGAACACAGCTCGAGCATATCACGGATTCAGATTGTCAGAGTCCAAAAAATGAAAACAAGAAAAAAAAAACGAAAACATAGATTCAGCCTTGAAAACGGCTGGGTACATCAGTGTTACAATCATCTGAGGAAACAATACTACAGCAGATCACAGATTCCGCCCTGCCTCGTTGGCAGGGTACTCATAACAAACAAATACAAAAGAAAAAAAGAAAACAAAACTTTGAAAACGTGACCGTTTTTGTTGTAAGATGCATGCAAGACTGTGAGCACGGTCTCCTAGACATCCCTGCACGACATCATTGCAGTACGAAGGCCCGTTATTTTTCCTTTCCCTTTCGTGCACGGGCAAAAATAAAAAATACGACTTTTGGGACATTGCCGACCCTCTGTCCGATCCCCGAAAACTTCGGGTACTAGCCAGCATCTCGTATTTTCCCAACATTGGGAAAGGTACTGGTGGTTTAACCCTTTTAAACTAAGAAAATTTTCGTCAGCGCTTCCCGTAGGAAATGTGTCTTTTCAGTATTTATACTAACTCAAATAAGAAAACTGAAATCATCTATAAGCTTCCGAAGTCAAATTTTGTTTAACTCCCTGAATTAGTAAAAATTTGGACAGCACTCCCTTCAGAAAGGGAAACTTCCCAGATTTATACTAAGTCAGATATGAACTCGAAAACAAAACTTGAGTTCAACAAAGACAAAATTTAGCTAACTCCTCAGATTTGTAAAAATTTCGACAACACTCCCTTTAGAAAAGTGTTATCCCAAGATTTATACAAAGCTAAGTTCATAATCTAAAAATAACTTTAATTTCTCAAGGTCCAATTTTGTCTCACTCCTTGAATTAGCAAAAATTTGGGCAAAACTCCCTTTAGAGAAGAGGACTTTCCATATTTTTACCAAGTCATATATAAAATTTAAACAAATTGAACTTTGAGAAGGCAAAATTTGACTATCTTCTTGGATTTGCAAAAATTTCGGCAACGCTTCCCGAAGAGAAAGTAGCTTACCAAGATTTATACGAAGTATAAAAAATGATCCCAGAAAATGCGAGAATTAACCCAAGTAAAACAAAGTTAGCTCAGAAAAGGCAAAAATTGAACTAACTCATATCGCTCTAGCACGTGGCGAGCAACTAAAGCCACTACCTGTCAAACTGAAAGTCAGACTAAGTAGCAATCTCACTCAGCCACATGCAAGGCCAATCCGCAAACGTAAGTACTCTCACCAGCCCCAAAGTCAATCCTTGTCAAACAATAGTTCGTAGTATTTCAGTGATTTGTCCCTATATACCCAGCTTACATAAGGCATAAAGCTACACCACCCAAACCTATGGAACAGTGTCTAACTCAGCCATTGAGTATATACAAACAGAGGGCACAACTCTCTTCTTTCTGGTATGTGACTAGGCCGCCCTAATCGCCCTGAACTTGTTTAAGATAGCCAAGTTATATATAATTGTTTGCACTTAGTCTTTTAAGGTAGCATATGATTGAACCGATCATCTTAGCTCGAGGTTCAGCCTGCCCCTTCTTACCACAAGTTTATTCTTCATTAATACTCTCTTCCGTTTGTGATAAGCTATAGTCAGACCACCGAAACTTATGGGACAGTGTCTAACTACCTGTTCATAGGTAAAGTAGTAGTAAAATATAGCCAAGTTATAACCTTTTGGTTCCAACATGTGCGTGGCGTTGGACCAAGACCACCCAAACTTATGAAACATGTCTGGTCCTCTGCCCGATTCATTCCCTTAATAATAAAGCAGGAAAACGTTGCGCCACCCAAACTTATGGGGGTCAAGTGCCTGGTCATGCACGCAGGAGAAGGTTGCCATAAAAATCTTAGGGAACATGCAGACCCCCTCATTCAAAACCGAAAGAAACCGAGAAAACCCAAAATAAGCATGGCAACCAAGCCACCCAAACTTATGGGACAATGATTGGTCCCTAAAAAGTCAACCACAAGCAGCCCTCGCAAGTCAGAGCAACCACACCACCCAAACTTAGGGAACATTTATGATTCTCCAGGCAACTCAAAAATAAACATAGCACTGGGTCTCCCCAACTTATGGAGACTTTCCCAGCCTTTGATTGACCCAGTCAAACGCAAACAATACTACCTTCCTCCCATCCTTCCCCAAATGCAATCCCTTTCCACAATCTGCTATCAATCAAACAATAAAATTGAAACTGAAGTTATACAACCGTTCTTTTACTCACGTTTGACCTATGTCCTAAAAGTCAAATTGAAAGTCAAAGTAGGGATGCACGCAATATACTAAGCCAGACTTCTAATGGGAAATACAGATATTGTTTGTACCTGGGTTTATAAACGGAAAACAAGACCTTTACCTCTCAGTTCCCTGCCTCCAGAACTCCCCCAGAGTCCTAGCAGAGCTCCCGCAATCGGTGGGCCGACTCCCCACAGAGTCTTGCTGCGGTCCTACAGGTTGTAATCCCACCTGCCGCCTTCCTCTCTGAACAAGGAAGGCAGAAGATGAGGGGTTTCAAACTCTCGAGATACAGGAGAGGGACTGACTCAACTCTAAGGAGAGGGCCTTGAAACCTTCGTGCGCCTGAGGGTCCCACAATGATGGCCAAAATGCGCAGCAGCCTTGGTCAATCAAGGGTCAAAACTACCACTTGTTCACTTTCTGGCAACTCTCCAATTCGCAGCAGATACCCCCACCTTCTAACTACTCAGCTCCCTTCATAGCTCCATCCTTGCCAGGTAAGCACCTCCTTCCTTGCTTTTCTTCTTGTAGTCTGTAGCTAGCGTATTTTTAATGGAACAAGCGGCACACCCGTCACCATGTGAGTTTTTAAACCTTCTGCTTGCTCCTCACCACTTCACTTCAACAGGTTGAGCAGCTCATCGACCAGCCGGTAGACCTACAACTTCCACGGCTGGTCTCCTTGCTGCTCCGGCTGATGGGACGAGCGGCATACCAGCCAACAGGTAAATCTGCAGTCCCACAACTTCTTCCTTGATTGGCTTGCTTTGCACCGCACGGACCTCCTTACTTATGCATCCGCAAAACCGTGACCAGATATATCCTCTCCTTGCTAGGCCCCCCTTTTTTCCTGCTGATATCCCATTTTGTTGAATCTGCCTTTGACCTTGGCCAAATACCGACAATTATAGATAAGCCCGTATCGGCCTTTCACTCGGTAGAAAAAAAAAAAAAGAATATTGCACAGCTTTTACTCTAGAAGTCGGGATATGTTGCACGTTTTTACTCTAGAAATACTCGGCTATCCGAGTAGCAAGGAGATCTCCAACAACACTAGCCAATTCGGTGAGCCATTCACAGTTCGACGACGCAGTATGCTCATACTTGGTCGTACACGGCTTAGTCTGCCAAACGAGCAGTGATTGCTGGCAGGATCAACCAGGTTGCGTGTGTGGTAGCAAACACACTTGCACCCTGCGGACAACCCCCGATTTCTACCCAAAGCACAAAACAGAATCCAATCCTCCGCCGAAACTTTGTCAGACACGGGTCAGGCGAATGCGCATCGCTTCCTCTCTCTCTCTCTCTCTCTCTCTCTCTCTCTCTCTCTCTCTCTCTCTCTCTCTCTCTCTCTCTCTCTCTCTCTCTCGTCAGCCGCTCCCTATCCTATGCATCCGGCCTTCCTCAACTACTCCGCTCTCGTTCCGCTCATAGCTCTTGCACCCAACCACTATTACTGCCTGTCTCTTATACACATCTAGATGTGTATAAGAGACAGGTCCTATGCATCCGGCCTTCCTCAACTACTCCGCTCTCGTTCCGCTCATAGCTCTTGCACCCAACCACTATTACTGCTGACCTCAATTTGACATGATCGACCCTCTGTTCGCCAAAAATCTGCAGAAGAACGCTCGAGTAAACCCTCCTTCGCCTTGCATTATTTTTTTCCCCTTGCTGTTCTTCCAAACGCTCACCCCTCCCTTTTTGATATGCCACTTCCACCGAATTTGGCCATGACCTTGGCCAGATACGGGCAACCTGAAAGTGCATCCGAATAACCCGAGAAATATTTTGCGCATTGGATCACCAATGTGACAAGGTCCACTGCCATAGTCACCTCGACCCCGACGGTGAGCACGATAAAGAAGTACCCATTCGATCACGATGATAACGAAGGCCAACCCAATGTACTAAGACCTGATTGGCAAACACGACGACGGAGGTGATGATGGACACAGTCGGGGCCGGTGCACTGCTTACCGAATGCGCAAAATCACATGGACCTCTCCACAATTCGCGGGTAGGTGCATCGACCCTTCCTTCACAATAACTGGGCGTTCAAATCTCGAGCAACCGCCCTGGCCAAGTAATCATGTGTCCTCCTTTTTGCTTTCCTCCTCACCTTCTTTGGCCCCATAGTCCTTCCTCACTGAATGCACCTGGCCATGAACCCGCCCGGGTGCATCTCCCCCTCCCTCTATAGCTTCCTCGTTCTTTTGCACGCAGCTCCTACACCTTATACTGTCAAGACTGCCGCCCGAACTCCGATTTCGACCCCGCCATCACACTCGCAACACCCAAAACCCCTGTTCAACACTTGGGTTCGCCCGTTTCTGTTAAGAAACGAGCGAGATCTGTTCCCTCTGCCCCACCCTGTGCACCATCTTCTTCCCTCCGCACAACAGTTTTTCCTACTTACTATCTACTAACTTTCTAACTAAACTAACTTCAGAATCGGGGTCGCCTGTCCCGAAAACCCCCGATTCGAGCCCTCCCTCGCCCGATTTAGTACAGAAACGAGCGAGATACGACTTTTCCCTTTCTCTTCTCCTTCGGTTCCGCCATCTCCCATGCACAACTTGTTCTCCCTATCTCCCACTACACTCCACCATCCCCCGTTCTGTCTTCACCCCTGCGTTCGCCCTGCCCCAAAACTTCGAAAATGAGTCTTGGTTTGCCCGATTCTCTAGAGAATCGGGCGAACTGTTCGTTTTTTAATCCTCCTTCCTCTCGTTTCCTCATCTCCCTCTCGTTTGCATGCACCCAGCTCAATTTCCCGTTCGGTCCATTCCCTCTTTTCAATACCTTTGCCCCACCTCTGTGCCAAACTGCGTGCTAACGCAGGCACCGTCTGACCAATACAGACAGCGGTAAAATGGTCATTGAAGTTGAAATCCGCTAAGTAACAGCTTCACCCTGTTGGGTCAATCAGCCCCAATAGTGGCTGGCACCAAGGCACATAGTCTATGCAGGGTTGTCGGGGCAACTTCAACCCCTCGATGAGTAGGCGGGGGCACAGGTCTTGCTACGCAGCCTGTAGTCACGACCCTAGAGGAGCAGGCCCCGGTGCAAATCTTGGTGGTTGTAGCAAATATTCAAATGCCAGCTTTGAAGGCGGGTTCCATCTGGCTTGCTGCTGGGACACCCTGCCACGCAGCTAAAACTGCGGCAGCCTTCTACCGGTGCCCACTGGCCCCACCCAGCTCAAACATAATTCACCATCTTCAGTGTCCCAACGGATGCACACACCTCAAACCTCTCACAGCAGATCGTGGATGGCGGACAGTGAACCCCCAGTTGTGTCATCCCCTTTAAACAATGCCTTTCGCTTGGATTGTACAAGCCACAAGGGCCCGCGCCTCGGACCGGGTGACTCGAGCAAGACCTCGGCTTCCCCTTGCGATGTTAATACCAATAAAAATAAATAGTGGTGGTATTTCACTTGCGTCATAAAGCTCCCGGTCGTCCTAATCGCCCGACTGCAGCAGGACTTTGAACTTGGCCCTGTATTTCGACGGTCCACCGGTGTACCAACCGAACTAAAACCCATCAGCTCCGCCGCGGGTCTCGAAACCAACACCAATCAAAGGCTAAAGATTTAAAACAATCAATAAAATAAAAATTTCAAATATAAAATCAAGAAAATGTGGCGATAGACAAAGGAAGGCCTTGCATCCGGACTGTGACGCCACGCCCCCTCTGACTCCGGACGTCCTCGCTTTGCCCACCACACTGCCCACACCAGTCTCATGCGGGCGTGGACTTATCTTCTCCCCTCGCTCGCGCCGTTAACCACTCACGAGGCCGCACTATGTGCGACTTGTAAAAAGCACGCCAAATACTGAGAAAGTCTCTCTCCCTCACCCTCTCTCTCTCTCTCTCTCTCTCTCTCTCTCTCTCTCTCTCTCTCTCTCTCTCTCTC
>BFEA01000013.1:5181208-5193305 GCA_003427395.1 Chara braunii
CACTGGGATCTCTCTCCCCTGTCCCTCTCGCTATCTCTTTCTCCCTCACTATTCCCATTCTCTTGCTATTCTCCCCTCCGTCAATCTCTCTTGCGTCAGGGGGTGCCTTCGGTCATTTACAATTGTCAATTGCCCTCTCTCTCTCTCTCTCTCTCTCTCTCTCTCTCTCTGTCTCTGTGTGTGTGTGTGTGTGTGTGTGTGTGTGTGTCTCTGTCTCTCTGTCTTCTCTCCCCCCCCCCCAACCGCTTGCCATTTTCCCTTTCTTCCTTTCCCATTGCCTCCCTTCCGCCTGGCCGATTCCATCTTTCAACTTGCGCCCTCCATCCCCCTCCAGATCTTCCCCCCACCAATCCACTTTTCCTCATGCTCCTCTCCTTGTCCTGTGTCAGTCGCCTCTCCTTTCCCCTCTTTCTCCACGCATTTCTCTCCTAAGTTGGGATCCTCTTCGAGATCCTCTCTGGCCCGTGCAGATCTGGTCTGTCCCTTCATCTCTTCCTCTGTCTGTCGCTCTTTCTCTCTTCATTGCCCTCTCTCCATCACCTGCATATCCACCTTTACCCTATCCCTCTCGTCATTCCCTTTCCTTACCTATTCCCTCCCTTCTGCTCTCAGATCCTCTTCCTGCCTTGCAATCTCTTATTCCCTACCTTGTTCGGATCCCCCCTACATCCTCACCCAGATTGCCTGACATTCCGTCCTCCTCTCTATCCCACATCCTGATCGGCTTGCCTCTCCATCCACGCTACCCATCCCCTTTAGGTCCCCGACCTACATCCTCCTCCGTCTTCCTCCTCCACAACCTCCTCAACCACAGTAAACTTACCCTGTATGCTTGATGACCCTCCTGCTTTCTCTGGAGCATCCCGTGCTGACCGATCAAAACCCCGCTCTCTCATCCTCCTGATCCCGCATCGTCACCCTCCCCCTTCTCCCTTCTCCTGCTACTCCAGCTTTCTCAAGATTTTTATGGCAACCTTCTCCTGCCTGCATGACCAGACACTTGACCCCCTAGTGTTCCTTCTTCCCCTGCCTCTCCACACTCACGGGACGATCCCCAGTCCTTCCGATAGTGGCCGTTCACAAATCCAGTTCCACTTGCAACATGGCAACCTACAAAAATGGAGTTGCAGCCCTAAACGTGGGTGGAGGAAGGAGGAAAGGAGGGATGTGGGGAGGGAGGGAGGGGTAGAGAGAGAGAGGGTGCACTTACACGCCAGGCCAACCCACCTATTTGGTTTTGGGGCCAAGTGTAGGAAACCTCCACCTCTTCGTGCACAACGCCGCAAGAGAAAGAGGGAGCGAGGGAGAGGGCGGGAGGGAGAGATGGAGGGAGGGAGGGAAGGAGAGAGGGTGCACTTCACTACGCCGCGGGACCTATTTCCTTCTTTGGCCGAGTGTAAGTGAAACACTCCACATCTTCAGGCAGACCACCGCAGGTACAGAGAGGGAAAGCCAGAGCCAGCGAGCGAGCGAGCGAGAGAGAGAGAGAGAGAGAGAGAGAGAGAGATTAGCCATGAGGACGGCTGTTTGAACACAGCCCGACGGCGCGTTCAAACCACCGTCGCAATTTGCCAGAGGCGGAATCCCGACGCGTTGTTTCTTCGCTCACATCGGGATTTTCCTCTCGGCAGCACCCACCCCGTCTGATATTTGCACAACTCAGTTAGCACACCCATGTACTTTTGCAATTCAGACCTAAGTTCGAATCCACATGCAATCAGATGAGCACGATCCGGCCCACAATACCCTATGCAGCAATGATATTGGCCATTAGATGTGCCAGTGACTGGCCAAAGATGCTCGGCGCTAGCATCGCCGGTTTCCCCCGTAGGCAATGCCTGATCACCCCGCATCATCGTGATGAGGGGCTGATACAAGCCTTGCTCTCGCACCACTGCTGTGGTGCCAACCTACCCCGTGGGCTGGGGAGAGTTCCAGGTTTGGTTGGTGTTCCCCCCTACCATACATAGAGTAGCCAGAGGATGAGATAGATGAGGAAAATATATACAAACAAGATTGAGAGAAGAATATAGATTAGTTTTAAAAATAAAAATAAAAATAAAAAACGCAAAAACAAAAACAACACCAAAACGCCCTTCCGGCCTCGCTGCGCCACTCACCAAAAGGCAAAAAAACAAGAATGAATCTTCCCTTCGAAAAGGGAATGATACACCACCCCTTTTTTTTTTGTGGTTCCAATGGTCAAGCGGCCTCTAATTTCCAATGGCCACCGCTTTCCCAGTCCCGTTTTCCAGCACACCGTCGATAGATGCCGCAACGCACGCTGCTTATCGGACGGCCCATCTCACAGATGGGCACCGTCTGGTCCAGATCCTAGGAACTTCAACAGAATGTAGTAGATGTAGTAGATGTAGTAGATGTAGTAGATGTAGTAGATGTAGTAGATAGATAGATGTAGTAGATGTAGTAGATAGATGTAGTAGATGTAGTAGATGTGTAGTAGATGTAGTAGATGTAGTAGATGTACTAGATAGATAGATGAAGTAGATGTAGTAGATAGATAGATGTAGTAGATGTAGTAGATAGATAGATGTAGTAGATAGATAGATAGTAGATGAAGCTGCACACGCCCAGCACCTGCCAGGATCAGACCAGAAAAAAAGTTGAAAGACTGTAGAATGCGCTGTTAATAATTGGGACCCAGCTCAAAGACAGCATAGTTCATTACCCGGAATCCAGAGCCTTGTCAATCATTCTGGTCATCAACCGCCGTAGTACGACACCCCATCCCTACCTTCTGCCCTCTTCCCTCACCTACCTTATGATTTCTCTTTTGAAGGAAAAACGATGTGGTTGGCTTTACACCAATTGTCAATGTTAAACCCGACAAAAAGAGAATCTGCACAACACACCACAGGAAATTTCCCTTCCACATTAGCCAAGCATGCGATGAAATCCCTTCTCCTAATTCTTCATCCATCAGTACAGAAAAACAAACGCAGAAAAATCTGTAGTTTCTTCAATTCACTATACATTCCACACTATTCATCATACCTAGGTGTCTCCTTGTGCATCACAAGTGTGTATGCGGCTGAGGTGAACACTTGAATGAAACTCTGAGAACAGGGGCACAAGGGGGAAGAGCAGTGGGAGGAGAGGGGCTTCACATAACAGAAGGCCTGTCAATCAACGACGATTAAGTGATGCATAACTGATTGCCACTCTTTTCTCCCCAGGGACATCCGTCATCCACATCTCAGAGGCGATAAGCATAATGAAAAACAGTCTTGTGAAAAGAGAGCACCTCTCTCCCTATGCTTGACCGTAGTAGTAAACCTTTCCTCCTCCGAAAGGCCATTCATCTCTTCATTCATACTTTCCTAAATAGCACTTGTTCAGGCTGGAGGAGGGAAAGCAGAGACAGAGAACGAGAGGACAAGAAAGTGAACACCGGGTGAAACGAAGAGAGAGGGAGAGAGACAATGGGATTGAAAGAGGGAGACAGAGAAAGAAAAGGGACGGGGGAGGTTCGGAGGGAGGGTAACTGGAAAGGAGAGGCGAGAACATACATACATTACCCATCGCCAGGAGACCTTTGTCAAACAAGAAGACTACTCCCAGGAAGGTGAAGAAGACTCCAAACCCAGTTAACCCGATACCTATTTCTGTGTAACACAAAAACAGTGAGAGACAGAGAGGAGTTATTGCCAACAGCAAACAGAAGGGCGCACATAACAACGAACGGCAGGGCAGAGGGAGATCGACACCAAAGCTCGTCACTTCACCCCAACGTGGCTCCCACTACGTGGGCATGATAACCGCATTCGTAGCAGGTTGGTAATGTCATGAGAGAACCCTTCGAAGGAGGGAACGACAACGTCCAAATGAGGTTGGGCCGACAGAACAGTTTGAAAGACAAGGTGGGGGGGAGGTGGAAGAACGGAGGGTAGGAAAGCGCCACAAGAGCGAGAGGAGCCCTGGAGCGAGGTGGGCACCGGGGGGGTCG
This sequence comes from Chara braunii, assembly GCA_003427395.1. Lineage (NCBI taxonomy): Eukaryota > Viridiplantae > Streptophyta > Charophyceae > Charales > Characeae > Chara > Chara braunii. The sequence goes on from BFEA01000013.1 coordinate 5,185,176, forward strand.
AGGCAGGGAGGTCCGCTTGGTTTTACCACGCAGGATAAAAGCATCTAGTTCAAACAAGGAGGCGGCAAGAACATTCGGATATATCAACCACGACGCCCAACATTCGCTTTTGTTGTTCTATATTTCCTGCCTTGTCTCCCTTCCCTTTCCCTTGTCCACTTCCGATGATTTTTCTTTTGCCTGGTGTTGCATCACTCGCCATCCATCCGACAAGATTTTGAATGCGCCTTGACAAATTTATTTTCCAAATGCATCCAACATGTTGGCGGATGGCGAGTGATGCAACTAAGTCCTTAAATGGATAACAACAGCAAGAAGATGTGGATGCTTTTAGCTCAGATGACCTGCTTCACTCGTGTTCTTTTTCTTCCCTCCTTTTCTGTCCCTTCCCTTTCCTTTGCTCCCTTTCGACTTCTTTCTCTAAGGGATAGTAAATAAGAGTACTACCGCAGGAAGCGAAAGTGCTCCAAGCAGCAGCAATAGCTCAGAGAAGGCCTTTCAGTCGTGCATGAGGCTGCTGCCGTTCCTTTCGGTCGTGCATGACCCTGCTGCCACTCAGAGAAGGTCTTTTGGTAGGACAAGGTCATTTTCGCCGTCATGAACCCACCCTTTCATCAATCACCTTCTCCTCTTTCCTTTTCTTCTTCCTTGTCCTTACACCTTCCCCCTTTCGTCTCTCGTCTCCCACCCCATCCTCGTCTCTTCTCACCCCCCTCCCCTTCGTTGCTTCTCTCTCCCCTACCCGTCGTCTCTTCTCACATGAACACGCTTCTTCTTCTCCGCCTTCCTAAAGTCGCTTTCCCATCAAATGACTCGTTAGCGGATCGATCGTTGACTAAGTCGAATTGATCGTTGACTACTTAAGACGTGACGCCGAACTTCTCGTGCAGCCAAACGATGGGTTGTGACCCCAGTTTGCTGACCTGAAGATCGTCGCAGAACTATCGGTGGGTATACATTGTCCTTCCCCCCCCCTCCCTTTTTCCCCCTCCTTTCTTTGTACCCCAGTTTGGATACCTGGAGATCATCGTAGAAATATCCGTGTGAATTTTCCTTCCTCGGTTCCCCGTCATAACTCCTCCATAATTTTCCTTCTCCCTTCGTTTCCGTGCCTTTCATTTCCCTCCTCCTTCTCCATTTCTTGCTTTCCTTCATGACCCTGCCTGCTGCAGCGTTCTGCCTTCTTTCACTGTGAATAATCAGTGCTTTACCTTTTCCACTCCTTTCCCCGTAAATGCGCTCCTACCGTCTTCCCCCGAACACGGCGCAACCTCATTATGAATGCATAAAGGTTACACTTTTCGACCCGATACAACCATTATGAGGGCGTATTGTGTCAGGCGGCACACCGTAGTAGCTGGTGTAGATCCCTCTTTTTTGCGAGCATGCTCCTGACTGACAGACAGCAGATGTACAGACCTTCGTTTAAGGGAAGGAAAAAATAATAGTAATAAGACTAGTTTGCAGAATCTGTCTCGCATATCTCGCTCGGGGAGCATCGCATCGGGTGTGGGGTTGGTGCCTACCGTCTTCCCCCGAATACAAGGCACAGTCATTATAGCTGTATTTGGGGCAACTGTCATTCCAGATACAGCGATAATGACCGTGCGTTCTATTCGGGATAAGTGGCACTTCCTAAGCATTGTCACAGAGGACCACCCGAGTATGCACACTAGTATATAGTCAAACTGACCACAGCAGCTACGCAGTAAGAGTGCAAATTTTTTTGTGAAACAAACAAATCCACCAAGTAATGGGCGAGCAGGAAGAAGAGAAAAAAGGTAAACAGGAAGAGGCAGCGTACCCCTGCTTGCTTTCTTTTTTTTTGTCCTTCCCTTTTCCTTTCTTTTCCTCACACAGCTACGAACAAAGAGAGCGCATTTGCGAAACACTTGGGGAAAAAAAAGGAGAAAGAAGAAGAGAAGAAGAGGCAAACAGGAAGAGGAAGAGAAACCCTGACAGAGTCCACACATCCGTCTGTCTACTGCCGTCGCCGCTCGAACACAACGCACGGCGGTCGTTATAATTGTATTTGGAGCAACTTTCAATCTAAATACAACGATAATGAACGTGCGTTCTGTTCGGGGGAAGACGGTAGACCAACACTTGCACCGCGTCTCTGAGAAGAATACAAGAGAGAAAACCAGGAGAGGGCGCGGAGAGGTAGCACGCAAGAGAGCGTGCAGGTAGGTTTTAGAGGTGGCTATAAAGCAGCTTTCCCAGCAGGTAAGGCCGAAACGAAGCCAATGATATCATCCTTAGGTAGGAAAACTGACAAATATTCGCGCCCTGAAAACATTCACGACGCGCAAGAAGAGGAGAGGGCATGCATGCCCTCCTCTCCTTACACGCAAGCACATTTTTCGTGAGAAGGTGATCGCCGGGGGCGAGCATACATTAATAAGTCGGTGAAACTCCGACGAAACAGTTTCACAACCCACCGTTTCTTGTCCTTTTGTTCCTTTGTGCTTACGGTTGGTTCACTGGGCAGCTCTCTCAACCCTGAACAGACTCAAAAAAACTAGCCGAGAGCATCGCGACTTCCAGAGAATAGTCCTGCTATTTAGTCGAAGTACGTTGTATCTCTTTAACGACAATAACGTAAAAGTATGGAGTAGTAGGAAAACGTACAGGAGATCTACTCATGACGGAAGAGGGTTGGGGGGGGAACCAACAACGAGAACCTATTCGAGGAGACCAAGAAAAACACATACCTTTCTTCCAGATTAAATGGTAGTACACCCCTAGAACTGACTGATGAACAAAGCCGAAATCATCTATATATTCGATTCCATAACGTTAGGAGCTACGCGCGTATAAGAAAACTGGTGCGGCCAACCAGAGGAGGGAAAAAAGGAAGCAGGGGAAGCGAGAAAGAGGTACAGGGAAATACAATACGCGAAAACAAAAGGCGAAAGAGAAAAAGTCCGTGGACAAAATATTTCATTCTTTCTTTATCTAATACTAAAAAGATGAGAAGCCGCGGGGAGGCCAGCAAAAAAGCAGGGAAAGAACACATAGGGCCGATAAGGCTGAATGATACCTTAAAATGTTCTGTTTGTTAGTAAACAGAACATCATGAGTTCGAATCCAGATGGGATCAGATGAACACAATGAAGTTCGAAGCTGCCACCTTAAAATAAAATGGGAAAGAAAAAAGCAGGGAGCGAAAAAGACAAAAAGCGAGCAACAGAGTGAGCAGCCGGCGACAGATTGTGCTCAAAGAGGATGTCACCGGCCGCCGGAGCGGGGCGATCGATCGACACATCGTGACGCCGACTAATTTTTATTTACACTACCGGGAATGAATGTGGTGGATAAAAGAATTTTGGACTGGTCGCTCGATACTTGACCCCTCCATTTCCTTTCCCGCCACCTTCGGCACTTCACTGAATCACATGATGGTGGGTCCTAGATACCCGTTCCTTCGAGACGAAAACGATGACGGGCAAAGAAGTGATCATCTTCTCGATGGCCCGGCATCGGTGGGTTGCTGGTGCGGCAGTGTAGTCAAGGTAGTGGGGAGTGCGGCGCCGCCATAGCGTGCGGAACGAGCTGCAACGATGAGTCACCGTAAGTTCGAGCATCCTCGCCATGGCTCCCTGGGCTTCTTGCCCAGGAAGCGAAGCAAGCGACATAGGGGAAAGGTGAAGTCGTTCCCGAGGGATGACCCGAAGAAGAAGCCGCATTTGACGGCCTTTCTAGGGTACAAGGCCGGAATGACTCATATCATGGGAGAGGTGGACAAGGCGGGATCGAAGCTCCACAAAAAGGAGACATGCGAGGCTGTGACTGTCATCGAGACGCCGCCGATGCTGGTCGTTGGTCTGACGGGCTACATCATGACTCCTCGAGGGCTTCGGTCGTTGGTGACTGTCTGGGCTCAGCATCTTAGCAAGGATCTTCTCCGAAGATTCTACAAGAATTGGTACAAGTGCAAGAAGAAGGCGTTCTCCAAGTACGCACAGAAGTATGACACTGCCGAGGGGAAGAAGGACTTCCAAGCGCAGCTTGAGAAGCTGAAGAAGTATTGCACTGTCATCCGCGTTCTCGCCCACACGCAGGTGCGCAAGTGTCCGGGCATCGGACAGAAAAAGGCTCATCTTATGGAGATCCAAATCAACGGCGGAACGCCGGCGGAGAAGGTGGATTTCGGCGTTACCTACTTCGAGAAGGCCGTTTCCATCTCCGCTGTTTTCGGGAAGGACGAGATGATTGATTGCATCGGAGTTACCAAGGGTCAYGGACACGAGGGCGTGGTGACCAGATGGGGAGTGACTCGGCTTCCCAGAAAGACCCATCGTGGTCTGCGAAAGGTCGCTTGTATTGGGGCATGGCATCCCGCGCGTGTTCCGTACACTGTGGCGAGACCCGGTCAGCGAGGTTATCATCACAGGACGGAGATGAATAAGAAGATTTACAAGATCGGTGTGGCTGGTGACGAATCTCACAAGGCGATGACGGAGTACGATCGCACGGACAAGGATATCACGCCGATGGGAGGTTTCCCGCACTATGGTATTGTGAAGGAGGACGACATTATGATAAAGGGTTGCTGCATGGGCGCGAAGAAGCGTGTAAATACTCTCCGCAAGTCACTCTTCCCTCAAGTGACTCGTACGGCGATGGAGCAAATCAGCCTCAAGTTCATCGATACCTCGTCCAAGTTCGGGCATGGGCGCTACCAGACGACCGCGGAGAAACAGAAGATTTTTGGCAAGGTCAAAGCCAAGTAAAAGAAAAGTGTTTAGTGCTATTGCAACGGGAGAGGCGAAATATTTTCGGCGATTTGATTGTGAGCTCGTGCGAGGAAGGCGTTTTTCGGCCTTGAGTGGTGGTTTTGTATTGACCGATCGGTGGGGTGTTTTCTTGAAGGCGGAGGATATTGGATTCAGCCTGCCGTATAATGATTAACTGTGGATTCTTCTCTTTCTCGAGCTAAAAAAAAAAAAAAAAAAAAAAAAAAAAAAAAAAAAAAAAGAGGTGATCATGAACAGAAAACAAGAATGCTCGACGAAATGATGATCAAAGAACAGATAAAGAAGATGATGAGAAAGAAATGATGAAGAAGATGAAAAAGACATGATGACGAAAAAGAACTGATGATGATGAAAAAGAAATGATGATAATGGACGAGAAATGATGATGATGAGACTACACTTACGAGAGATCGTGATGATGAGACTACGAGAGATCATGATGATGAGACTACGAGAGATCATGATGATGATGTGCGACTGTACTTACGAGAGATGATGTTGATTATGACGATGATAAAACTGTAATCACGAGAGATGATGATGATGAGAGTCATGAAGGATGCTGATAATACCCCCCCCTACGGTTGCCGGAAGGACGACAGCTACGGCGGCTATCGGGGGAACCTCACTCGTCTGTGCATCGGTACAAACATAAATCTGCAGTCAAATAATCAATAGCCCAGCGATGATTTCCAGAGTTCTAATCGGAATCGCTCCGATCGGCAATTATTCCAAATCATCACAATCATTATATCATCTCCACGTTTAATAGCACCATCACCTTCACCTTCTTCGCCACCTTCTTTACCATCGTTTAATAAGCTCAGAGAGGATAGACGGTGGGGCCGCAAGGCAGGGTTATGAGGTTAGCCCCCTGAGGAAGATCGGAGCGCAACCGATCGAAACGCGTCGGGGACTGTGCGCGTAAGCTGAGATGAGTATGCACGGATTTGCAACGAAGAGTTTTCGATGCGTGTACGAAAGGCAGTTGGCCATTGTTTACCACTATTCTTTTTCTTCGTGGATGTTTGGTTATTAATAAACGCACGCGCGCCGCTCACACGATCATTCATCAAGAATTTACGTCATCAATACCGTCTTCCCCCGAATAGAATGCCCGATCATTGTAGTATTCGGGGAAAGACGGTAGTCGCTGATCGATTGAATCGATAGATCCAGTAATTAATCCCGCTCGTCCTTTTCTTACGTTGGTCGCTCATCATCCTGCCCACCACAATGGTTTCAAAACAACCCACCGTCCTGCCATTGCCATTGCCGTTCTTTCGATTACGTCACTCCTCCAGCCCTCCGCGTCCGTGCTCCTACCCCTCTGCCTTTCTTTCTCGCTCCCACATTTCCTTCCGACCCTTTTTCTTCCTGGCTTTCCATGGTGGTCAACGAAGAGGCGATGTCCACAACAGTTAATTTTGATCGCCTCACCGTTAGCCATTTGTGTCTTTCGATTCTGTCAATTCCCTCCTTGTTCCTATCATCCTCCTCTTCCCGCTTCCTCTTTTCCTCCACCTCTTCGCCTTTTTCCTCGTATTCCTTCTTCCCCTGTTCTTCGTCGTCCTCTCTCATCATCGTTGTATTTCGATTTCGTCAATTCTCCTTCCGCCTGACCTAGTCCTCTTCCTTCTCTTCGTCCTCTTTGCCATCTTCCTCCTTTCCCTCCTCTTGCTCTCCCGCCTCCTCTTCCCTTCCGCCTCCTCTTCCTCTTGCTCTTTCGCCGCCTCCTTTTCTTCCTGTTCTTCCATTGTCAACCCTCCGCATCCCTTACGTCTCGTTGTCTTTCGATTTCGTCACTTCTCCTTTCTTGTTGTCCTACTTTTCCTTCTCTTCGTCCTCTTCTTCCCTTGTCATCCTATTCTTCCTCTTCCGCCTCCTCCTCCTCTTCTTCCTTCTCATTCCCACTCCCAATTTTCGCCTACATTTTCCTCCCCGTTGGAGGGCCCTTTTCCATCCCCTCTTTCCCCTTAGGCTCACGTCAAAACGTGGCATCGATCTTGAGAGGCTGCTTGAGTACGAAGCAAGGCGACGACGAGAGAACGCGCTGGGAGTAGCCAAGAGAGGGAAGGCGACGACTTAACTGCCCGGTGTAGAGGAGGAGACGCCAGTAGAGGAAAGCGGGGTGGAGAGATGTTGGGAAGCGTCAGAAACCGACATGTTATTTCACAGTAAATGAAAACTACACCTACGTACTCTTTCGATCGCTCATCTCGAAGGAGCCCATTGCTGATCGCAATCGGGAAAAACAGAAGCAATCCCGACGGAGCAAGAACGCAGCTGCAGCCTACTTCCCAACCACAGTTGATGGATGAAGGAGACAAGGATCAATAATCAATTACCCACCACCACCACACCGCCCAGCCGGCACCAGAATGCCTCTCTCTCTCTCTCTCTCTCTCTCTCTCTCTCTCTTTCTTTTTTTTTCTTTTTTTGAACCAGCGCCCGTCGCGCCTCGCCCGTCTCTTGCGTAACGCCCTGCCGTCGCCCTGCAACTGCCTCCCACCGCCCTTTCCTCGTCACGTGTCTCGTTGTCACCTCCTCTCACAAGTCCTCGACGAGAACATGAAGCCGAAGTCCCGACTGCCGAACCGTCACGCAACCTCGCCTCCAACTTGCCTCCAATTGATTGACGGCAATGAGCATGACAATAACTGTTCTCGGCTCCCTCGCCTCACAAAGAGCCAAGTTCGTGGCATGAAAAGACGAAAGCTACTTCCTGTACTGGCTTCTTTGGCGCCCTCGCCTGGCCTCGTGGGCTTGAACGAATACGTTCTGCCCCAACCAAGTAGTAGTTTCCAGCACTGCTCTACACTCATGCGAAAAAAGCAAGAACCTGGGCAGTTTCAGAGCTCGATTCATGCTTTCCGACCACAAACACAGCAAGGGGGAACCATTAACTGCGAAATTCCCCCGCGCAAGAAAGACTTCCACAGCAAGGGGGAACCATTAAACCACCAGTACCTCGCTCAGCTATTGAATCCGAGCCTGAATTGCCCTGCGCGCCGAATTTTCCCGAGCCTATGTCGTTGCGTGAAAAAACGGGGTACCGGTACCGGTACCGCTCGTTGGCACTTCGGCCTGAGGGCAGGTCCATCTGAACGGACAACAGATGGACCTGTGTTGRGGCCGAATTGTTTTTTTTTTTTTTTTTTTTGGAAAGATTTGAAATATATTGCATAAAAGATTGGGACGAGGCGGGGGACCTCACAATTCGACCCGGAGTTATCCTGGCAGCCTCAGCCAGTTTAGCTTACGAGCCAAGCTCGAAAAGGCACCAACTGTTCAAGATCTAACAACACTAACTGCTGGAAACCGGGTCCAGCGTCCCAAGCTATGTCCGAGCTCTTTCTGGGGACCTCAC
>BFEA01000013.1:5208900-5221660 GCA_003427395.1 Chara braunii
AGAGAGAGAGAGAGAGAGAGAGAGAGAGAGAGAGAGAGAGAGAGAGAGAGAGAGGGGGAAAAAAAAAGAACATACAGAACTGAAAAGAGAAAATGAAGCAGATAGTGCAAACCAGGGAATGTGTGCACTCGGCTTTGTTGCCAGGTTGACCAAAAGGCCCGACACAGTCATCACAAGACATATTCCCCCCCTTTCAGCCAATGAGACGACGAACACAAGAAATCCAAACCAAGAGCCAGACGGTAGAAGAAGATGTCATCTTTAAAAACTCAACCAATGTACAAGAAATGTATGTTGTTGACAATCTTGCCGCACATGCATATATTAGCAAAACTGGTCTTTATTTGTGTCATTTCTACTCAGGCTATTTTGTATCTAGCAGGTATGGTCACTGTGTCCTTTATCGTCTCCTATCGTCTTCTACATTAGGTATGGGGTGTCTGTTAGCCTGACAAGCTGGAAAACCTATATAGAAATGTTTGCTCTCGCTAGCTTCGCTGTTACGTCGGCCGTTTTGTATCTACTGGGTACTGTCATCGTCATCTACATGATGTAAAAACAGCTGAAAGAAAAATGCGAACCCGATTTTTTCTTCCTTCCTATCATTCTGTCAGTGTCTCTCTCTTTCTTTGTTTTTCTTGCTCTCTCATTTTTTGTTGCCCTCTCTTTCTTTCTTCTTCTCTTACACACACACAGACATTTACACAAACAACAATTTTTTTTGTTTTTTTTTCAACTTTTTATCTCTTTGTTTCTTTTTCTATTGTTTTGTCTTTCTTTTTCTCTCGACATCTAAAGAGCTTTCTGTCGCTAACTACATATGGTCAGAACAGATAAACGATCCGACCGGTGTGGACAAAGTATGTGCAGGAATGTTCAGCCGACCAACACTCGCAACAGGACCATCTATTTCAGGTTTTTCTTGTTGGTCTTCATCCGGAGCGGGGAGGCAGACAGTCTTACCAACATCATGACCCGGATCTTCTTGAGCTGCATTCCGTCCTTCATCACTGTGTTGTTTGGCCGAACAACAAACTGGTATCCGGACATTGAAGAGAACTTCGCTGCTGCTTGAGCCTGTCCACGCTCTGATGCTCGTCTTTGTGGCTTTCCTTCATGTAACTTCGGTTGCTGGGCTTGTACAAATGGCCGGGAATCCAGCTGGAGACATGAGGGTTTGCCATGTCGGGCTGGAACCGGAGACGGATTCGAATCTGCATTGCGCGCTTCCCGTTCTCCCAGCGTCCAGTAATGAAGCCATTTCCTCTTGGCGGAGAAGGAAATCCTGAGGCATTTCCACCATACCATCAATTGTTACATGACCGCTACTTCTTTCATCGTGCTGCTCGGGCGAACATGAAACCGGCATGTGGACAGTGCTGCTTGGCTTCTGATCCGATGCCAGGAGGCAATGTAGGTGCATAGTAGGAAGGCGGTTGGCAGTGTGTCATGATCTGCACGGTCGGCTCTCACAGACAGTCATCCAGCGTAGTGTACAATGGATTGAAAAGAATGCAAAGAAGGCATGATAAATCACTCGTATACGACTAAAGCAGTCTGAGAAAGAAAGAAAAATGTGGACATGTGGCAGACTGCGGCATCATAGAGGATCTTTCGTGTTTGACAATGGAAGATTGCATTACAAACGATATGAGTGTGAAAGTGAAGACAAGAGCATTGAAGAAGCAGAAGGTCAGGCGGCAGGACAATCATCAGTTTGTGAACTTGACACGTCACTATTAGCTACTCTGCAAGGCGTGTTTCCAGGCAGTAGAACAACATTCGTTTGTTTTGAAGCGCCTGCAACAGCTGCAGCAGGAGGCACAATTGTAAGAGCAAGATTCATATGCCTTGCATTTGTGCTGAAGACAGACAAGTGAAGTCCAAAAAAACCGAAGTATTTGTGGTCCGTGGTGTGTAAGAATGTCACGAGCGCACCAACTTCCGGTATCGTCCCGTCTTCAGGATAATCGTACACGGTGCCTCTGCGTAACAGAGGCATAACATCTCGCTGCGTGTCTCCGTAAGTGTGTGTCAAGGTCCAGTGCGTTGCCTTGATAGCTTCTTCTTGCCCAATATCCGCAACGGTAATGTCAAGCACATGCTTCTGCTCTACCCAACGCCAGACATGATGAACCACGTTCCCTTTCTCAATGACCTCCACTCGTTCGGGCGGTTGGTCTGTAGGTGGTTGGCGTGCTTTTTCTGCTCCCGAATGAAATGAATTCTTCAAGTTGAAGAGTGGTCGTGTGAATGACCAGTCTTTTAGGCGGCCCAGGACGTTCTTTGGGCTGTTGCAACAGTCTGATCTGCTCGAGCAGCGAGTGACAGTTATATTTGAGCGACTGCAGTTGATCATCATGATTGACAACATGTTTGGCAGGAGAAAAGGAAGCCATGTGGCGGAAATGCAAGAAGATTATCGAAATGTCAGAAAATTGTCAGAGAATTCGAATTAGAAAAACAGCGAGGAAAAGACGAGCGAAAAAGTAGACATTGCAAGTGTTGAGAAAGAATCACATGTTTTATTCTGGCAGCACGGCCTGTCATGGCGAAAAATTCCTTCGCAATGAATGGTGAATCCTACCATGCAGAAGAAAGACTTTGATGAGAAATAGCAGCAATATGCAAAGAAATATGATGTAATCCGAAAATCTGCAGATACGTGCGCGTCAACGTTGCCTGGGCATTTTTGGTGGCGGTGGAGAAGAATACGGTTCTGGATGAAGGTTGTGTGGCGGAGAAGAAGCTTGCGGGACCATAAGAAATGGCCAGAAAGTTTGCAATGCGGGAGGTGTAATTGGCTCTAAAAAAGACGATGCCCGGGTTTTCCGACGAGACCTCCCTCCTTTTGTAGAGAAAGCGATCTTAGATGTCCTCGATGACTTTTTGTCTCCATGTTTCTCCATCGCAAAAATCGAGATCTTTTATTTGCAGACACTACTCAGCAGACACAGAAAATGACAGAAGGAAAAAAAAAGGGAAAGACAGACATAAGTCTTTATATATAGTCAAGCTTGCAAAGCCAGCAAATGACATTGTCATAACTTTGGAGCAAGTTGATATTCCGAGTAGAAAGAAAGGGGGCGGTGGGAGAAAGAGCAAGAGAAAACGAATGTTTTTTTTTATTTTGACATTACTCAGTTTCATTCTTGCCAACATAGAAACCAGTTAAGGGTCATGTCGGCGACGATGTGGAGAATCGTTATGAACATATAAAATATGCCAGCAACAAAAGTGTAAAGCGAGGCAACATCATTTTTAAGATGCACAACAATATGTGAATGTATCCATGTTTACACGGAGCTTGAAGCGCGACAAAGAGAGGGTTGACGCACAGTTTGACATTCCTTACTGAACACCTGACCAGATGGGTCTGTATCACTGTCTGCATGTGAGAACATGAAGACAATCATAACAGCGTGAGCAGTTGTCAGAAAAAGAAAAGCGGCAGCATGAATGTGGGTGTAGAATGAAAAAGAGTACGCAAACGAGTATACTAGAAATGAAGAACAACAGTAAGGAAGCGGTGGGAAGACACACGTTGTGAATGTGGTGTGATAAATTTTAATGCTTTTGTCACAAGCTCATCATATAAGAACGAACGGTAAAAAAACATATCTGTTTGAGTAAAAGCATTGATGTATGAAAAACGTGCCATCAAGAAAACACGGTGTGTCATAGTGAGCATAAACACGAAGCAATCGAATAAATTATGCTGTCGTGGCCCATGTATATTGACTGCCGGCACATCTGCTATAAGATGGAGCATATCAAGACGATGGTAAAGCCATGAACGCATGTTGTTAAAGAAAGAAGAGCCAGAAGAATTGAAGTTATCTAACAAAGAACAATTTGCAATATCGATATAGCCAAGAACCCAATGGTTACCATTGAGATGAACAGGTAAAAAGAAATAATCATATGTTTCGAAGGGCCGACCTCGTTGGCGTGGATCGATGTTATTATCTGCAAATGTATTATCGTAAAGCGCTATCTCTGCAGAGTAAGCAAAAGAGTTAACTGTGAACACAGACGAAAAAATTTGTATAATGAGGTCCATGTAATCATCAATTGGTACGTCAGAAAGCCATACTGTATGATGAATGGTATGATACGGACATCGAGAAGAAAGACGGGAAGTGTCAGCAGACGCTTGCCACGGTAGAATCGGAACAAATGATGGGAGCGAGCGCATTGTAGAACTGTCAGCAGGAACAGAATTTGCTAGTTGTTTAAATGGCGCAGAAGAAGGAAGAAATAATTTTAACGGTGGTGAAGCAGCCTCAGCAGGAACAAAATTTGCTTGCTGCTTGAATGGCGCAGAAGAATGAAGAAATGATTTTAACGGCGGTAAAGCAGCCTCCCAATATTTTGGTGAGGGTTGTTTAAGGAAGGCAAACGAGAAATTATTATAGCCATGGAAAGCTGACAGCGGTGCATGATGTGCAGCAAACACATGGGCGTAGCGTAAGAACAATTACGCTGACAAAGCTTCAAGGCGGTAATTCTCTTTGACGACAGACACCGGGGGTACGAAAAAAGTAGCAAACTCTTTTGTAATTTAAAAAAAAACGAACAATGCCGATCTGTTCACAACACGAGAACCGATGATATAACCTTGTTGAGGCGGGTTGTGTTTTCGTTTGCAATCCTACGACCCAGTTTTTCATTCTGCAACAATTAAACAAGAAGAAGTATCACCTTGGATTTTGTAAACCGTAGACGAAATAGCTGATACAAACGGAAATTGCAGAGGCCTTACATTGCAACTTCTTAGTGGCATGCTTGCATATGTGGGCAGGTCAATTTTGACTGATCTATAAGGGCGTTGTCTGAACACCGGATACACGTTTGATGGCAAATCAGTATAGTAAAAAGAAGGGAATTGTTCAAACGACAAACATTTTGGAACGCGGACAGCCGCCAAGTCCGGCGGGTTGCTTGGAAGCCAAACGTCAATATCAACATTGCTATCATGAAAAAGAGAGAACGCGATGTCTGAAGGAAACTGCAGAAAATGAAGAATGTCAATTGTGCCGTTTGCGATTCATCGCGAAGGGTCAACATTTTGTGTAAAGATAAGAGGCATACCTGGGAGAAGATCAAGAAAGAGTGCAAACCGACCCAATTTGTTGTCTGGCAAAGACATAACATAATCCATATCTTGAAGATTGACTTTTCTGAATTTGTTACCGAAGTCGTCAACAATTCGAAGCGGCCGATGAGCATCAGGAAGCCCCCGACACAACGCGCATGTATAAATATGAGCTAAACCAACGAGGTTGTCATTATCAGTAGCAACAAAAATGGAAAAATCATTCGTGACATTTTTCAAACGATCGGTAAATCTTCTGTTGATAATGTCTACAAATGCAGGATTCCATTGAGCATCTTCATAGTCCTTCCCCCATTCCAGATCGGATTTGAATCGAATACTGTTTTTGAGTATAATCACTGTTTCAAAAAAACGCCATAAGTTGAATGCTTCGTCGTCTGTCGATGTGTGTGCATGCATTAACGAAGGGTCATTATATACTTGAGTACCTCTAATCGATGGTAGTTGAAAGAAATCGTCGCCAGGTTCCATATGAATTCCGCCGAAAGGAAGATCGATTTTCCGGGCATCATGCAAAGCAATATCCAATCGCTGGAAATTTTGTTTAATCATCATACTGAACTCGTCAAAGATTAGCAATGCGAGTTCCGGTGTAAATCCAGGAATGCCCTTAAGTTGTGCATGTCGACAGTCAAAACGATTGTCGTCTTCAAGGTAATGCATCCCAATCCAGCTATGGAACGTCACACCACTAATAGCAACGACAACTTTTTCTGTCATCGTCGTTTTCATGACACTCTGTGGATGCTGCCATCTCGTTGCAAATGCGACAATGAGATTTATAACATGAGATTTCCCGGTGCCTCCTTCACCCGTAAAAAACATTAGCAATTGGTGTTCTTGTATTTTGCCCACGATGGTCTCTATTGGAGGCGGAGGACCTGTATCAAAGAGCGGAGTTTGCAAGAGCCAGGTGTTTAGAAGAGCTCGAACCAACAGAAAGAACGCGAGATGCTTTTTTTTGTTCAACAAAAAATCGCGTGAAATATATGAGATTGTAGGGAACAGCGAAGCAGAACCTTGTCCAGATGAAAAACCCGTTTGCCAAACACAGTTTTGAGGGCGCATTGCATCGGTGATTAAGCGAACACGTCCCGGGCATCGGAGGTTTTTCCAACTACTGAATGCTGTCAATGTGTGTTCAGACATACGAGGTTTAGTTTTTGTCCAAGTTTGAGCAGCCTGAGGATGAACTATTCTTTGTTTCGTGAAATTTGAAAGCGGCGAAAAAATACTATCATGAATTGTCTTATATAATTTTAATGAAAGCGAAGCAGCTGGTAACATCAGTTTGAATGAATCGTGTGTGCCTTCAGCCATCGCCAACAACCGGCTGTTAATCATAGGAACATACGGTTGGAAATCATCGTACATTGAATCTACATCAATGTCTATAAATTCATTGTCTGAAACCGACGATACTATAGGCACATCAATTGACGATGCGTTTGAAGCTGAGCATGATTCATCTGCGTCATCGTTCTCTTTAGCACGTTGGACAGACCTACTGGTACGCATCATGTTCGCTCGTTCGCGTGCAACATGATAATCTTGCATTTGCAAGTAAACATCACATGTGAATGCCGACATGTTGTCATAAAAAGAAAGAAATTCTTCATGCCATGCCAAACCGACAGGTAACAAATCACCCAAAGTTCGAAATAACTTGAATAACAGCAATGTTATTTGTGCATGCCGCATTATTGATTCGTCATCTTCGCAAGCTCTTAGGTCAAAGATGCGCATTGAATATGGGATGACAGGAATGGAGGTCTGCCTAGATTATGCCAAACATTTGTGCATAAATAACGGATGAGCAGGAAGGAAAAAACTATCGTCCGAGGGAACTTTCGATTTGTCACAACAATAAAAATGCATCCAAAATTCATAAAGACATGAACCCGAAGTGTAAGCGGACAAAACACGTAATCGTCAAGCGGTTGTGTCACATTATACGAACCGTCTGTTTTTTCCAGAGAGCAAGTAATATTTTCGTCATCCTGCAATTGTTTGACCATAAGGTAAAGTGAAATAGTCTTGTAAGTATGACTAAGGTATGCACACGACTGTCGCAAGAGATACAACGCACAGAGCGACTCTCCTGTTTCTTGTTTGTTTGTGACACTGAAAAGCTGAGAAGATAACTTCCGCCGAGCAATTGTTTCGGATGACAGCGGGGCATCTCCATCAACCAATTTTTCACGCTGCGAACGAGCATCGAAAGCGGCTAACCGAAGTGTGGCGATGCAATCGATTTTTTGTTGGTCTTTTGTTGTATATTTACATAAATAAAATATACGCTCTGCAGCTTCAGCGCCTCCAAACAGGGGTTGAACATCATGGTTGCATTTAAATGTTCAAAGAATAACATAATTGTAACCATTAATATATTCTTCACAAGCACCGCGAGCAATTTCAACACCGGTTTGGTCAACGAATGTTTGTTCACAATATTTTTCTGATAAAAGATAGCGACAAACTGGTTCGTTTTTGTTCGTCTGCGAGTTTCTGAAGCAAGATGGTGTGTGTGTCCAGCAGTGTGTTTGTACAAGGTGAAGGAGCTCAGACAATGCCAAAAGGAAACAAACAAGACGTGGAGGGAGCGCAAGAAGTTTATGGCTCGCAGAGTGTGCGTAAAATGGGTCGTCCGCCATACGAACATGTTTTGCTTGCGGCGGATTTAGAGACTGCAGATCAGCATACCCGAGCGACAAGGATGTCTGCAGAATTTGTTACCGCAGCACATGGTGCGAACTGATCAACGCCCCTCAATGTGCACATCGTAAGCTAGGAGGTTCAATAACCTGTGGCCGTTTTTTGTCGGAGAATGGAGAACAACAAGCTGATGGAAGCATCGGGTAAATTTTATATGCCGGCGGCGACGCATGACATTGTGAGCAGGGCAAAAGCAAGGCATTTTGAATTGCCTGTGCAATAACAACAATATTGATATACTGTATGATCAGCTCGTTGAACTCAACATGCGAACTTTGGAGGGTATCAAAATCAAATGTTGTCGTTGGAGCGCTCTCAAGCTAAACGAAACAGTGCAAGTGCAATGTTCCCCGACCTTGTGTTTCGACCATTCCGAAATATGCTCTCACGTGACCGAAAAGGCCGCCGTTCGGTTTAGATTTTCGCTTGGCATGATCAAAACCGAGGACAGTGTAAAAAAATATTGAAATCAGGCGGTCAAATAGCCTGGCGGAAGCGGCGTTATCTTTCATCGACATTTCTTTGAGACTTTCGGTATGCAAGGCAGAATCGTCAACAAAAACATTGCAAAAAGTGTGCACATCTAAAAGCCCTACATAAGACGCAAAAGCATATGATGTGTCTGTGTTTGGTGTCAGGGTAACAAAAAGATTTGGCTGGCCGAAGCGGTTGCAAGTCGCAAATGCTTCTCGTCAGCGCGCTCGGCGTTCAGCGTTGCTTCCCCAGACATATGCAGACGCACATTCCACATGCTGCAACAGCTGAGCGACAACAGGGTTTGAGTCTGATACGTCATAGCCGCATTGCCGACGCCGTGTATTTTTCAAGCCAGCTTTTAACAAAGCGATGGTGAATTCAACGACGGGTTTACGCATGATCGATTTTGCAGGTGATATTTGACATTGCATATTCTCGATTGAGAGAAAAACGATCAAAAGTGGCTAGAGAATAATACAAATCCTGCGCAAAATGACGCGAACTCAACAAGCAATAACGTTTTGCGCACTGTAGTCGAGAGACCGAGACACTCCTGTTTTGTTCGCCTGAATGACCTCGTCCATACGAGAACAAATGTGGAAACATTTTTGCTTCGAGCATAAGGTCGAACAAACCAGCAAACTTCGAAGATGTGTGAACAACAAACACCGCCTCATTGTCGGATGTTTTGGTCGGCAGCTCTACCATATAATTTTCGATATCTCGATCGACGAGCTCTGTGGCGTAAGAAAAAAAGACGGACTTTTCAATATACGTTTCTTCAGGCGCAGTCTCTTGCGGGGCATTCAAACCATCCTGCTCATCATCCAACAGTTTCGCAAAAACAGTATCGGACGAAAGGTCCTCGATAATATCATGAGGTACATAGCTCAAATCATCGACAGGAGGTGTGTCCAGGTGTCGCTTTTCAAGTTCAACATCTTTGTAAAGGGTGTTGTGTGACATGTAAAATATCAACAAGTCATGCACAACTGAATGCCTGATACGATGCAGTTTTCGGATCCGTGTGATATGTGAATCGGTGAAAGGTCCGGCAAGAATGATACAGTAAAATGCTTCTTTCGTGAGTAATCTCAGTAACAATGTTGCAGCGGGACGGGGGATCGCATCAAAGATAAGCACATGGGATCGAATCGACCGATGCAACCCTCCACACATGATTCTTGTCTATGCTATCATGTTTGTGACACTTGTCATAAGCAATTCAAGCCACGTGGCGTCCTCCAGACATTTTGGCAACGCGCTCATGAAAAAATAGTTCGCGATTGCAAATTTTAGAAGATGCACACGCCATTTCGGATCAAGAAGTGTTTTATCACATTCGGTGCATATATTGAGCGTGACAGTGTTTTTGTCTGTCACAGTTATGCCAGCACGCGATAACATAAGATTATGTAGCAACGAACATAAAATGTGCAATCATAAAAACGCAAAAGATCCGGATGCAACGGCGGGTCAGGATTGTGAAGATACTTATGCATGTGTTGAATCCTTCAGGACTCCGATGATGAATAAGTAAAAATGTTCCTCGTGAGAACGAGCTCGTCGCAAACACAATAAACAACCTCAACAAGTTGTTCGGGACTCAGTTCTTGAACCAGCAGATTAGCAATGTCATTTTTCTGGTGTTGTGTCACCGACTACATGAACACCGGGGAATCTCTGAGACATGCTCCACGGTTGCGTGCAAGGTTTTTAAGACGCATGTGTCTTATCGGTTGAGGAAGATTTTTTTGCAGCTCAGAAGAGTTTAAAGGCTGCACAACGTTTCGAAATATATGTTGATCCGCTTTGACATCAGCTTCACATTCTGCCGAGCAAGCTGTTTCAACCGCAGTTTTGGCTATTTTTTATCAGCTTTGTTTTGTTTCGATATCAAAAGGCCAATGCTTTCTTCCTCTAAATGTTCTGATTGTCAGTTGGTGTCGTTGTGACCAGATGTGTCACATGCATTGCTGCGAACTTGAATAGGCAGACCAGCGACGATTTTTTTGCGTAGTCGTGCTTCTGTATGCTATGCTGCGTCCCGTGCTAAACGCTTGCGGCGAGATTCGTCAGATTTAGACAGTTTACGTAAGCGCAATGCCGCTCTTCGTTTTTGTAATCTTATCTCCCTTTCTTTCGGGGTCTCTGGTCGGATCTGTTTTCGACCTCCATCGATGTATACATTTGAAGAGCCGAAGGAGCCCAGCACAGCAGGGAGAATGAAGAGTGATGTATTTTGGTTGGACATCTTGTCAACAAATGGAAGGACAGTTTAATTTTCGGATCTCTTCACCCATTCTTTTGTCCGCCGGTGGGGTTTTTGTGGGAAACGTTGCCAGCAAGGTGAAGGAAACTCGATTCGGGCTGGCCAAGTAAGCAAAAGTTTAAAGCACCCAGTAAACAAACATGAACGTATAACGGCACAGACAGCTATGCAACAGAAAAATTCCCACGAGAAATGGAAGTTGAAAAAACATTTCATAAAAAAAAATCCTTCATATTTATAAATGTTCATTCCAATGTTCGTCCAATTCTAAAATTTTCAATTTTATTTGATAAGTTTCCCTCCAAATATGAGTTTTCCCTTCCAACTACATTTATTTGTTCAAGATGGAATGAAAGTCTGGACGAGTTTATGAAATGTTTTAATTAAATTTCCATTCTACTACAACAAATATCTTCTAATTTAGATTGAATTAAACTATTTATGAATGAAAATCCTTACTTAGAATGACAGTCCAATTAAAATATTTCATGAACTCATCCACAGTTTCATTCCATCTCTAGCATGTATTCCAAATAAGAAGGGATACCCTATTCTTGAAATGAAAGCTTGCAAGTAAGATGAAAAATTTTAAAATTGGAATGACATTTTTTAAGATGGAATGAAAATTTAAAATTTAGATTGTAATTTTACTATAGAATGATTATTGAATTCTAGAAATTTTTTTCGTTGTGTCAATTTGACATCGCAACGTACATAAATTTTATGCTTCTTATTCTGCACGCAAAATTTGATATGTCATTTGTTTCCATACACGACATCGAAGTTTTGCTCAACGCAAATGTATTACTAACCTGTTATGAAAGAGAAAAACCGCTTTCCAAAAACCTGCAAATAAAAATACCACATAGAACGTGACCGACGAAAATTCAACCTCCATTCATGTGTTCGACCCGACCTTTTTTTTTTTTTTTTTTTTTTTCCTTTTTTTTTTTTTTTTTTTTTTTTTTTTTTTTTTTTTTTTTTCCTTTTTTTTTTTTTCTTTTTTTTTTTTCTTTATTTCCTTTGATACGAACTTGCATCTATATTCAGCAAACAAGCAGTGAAAACATAACGCACTTCGGTTGACCCTTGAAGCCAGTTTGTATACATGACCGTCCTCCACTTTTCTTTTGCCTTTTTTTTCCTATCGGTGAACCTGCAAATCCATTTGCCACTCCCCCCGAAAAATATTTCTATTAATTTTGACCATCATTCTTTTGTAAATATCTATAATATTGAAAAGATGTGAAGAACAATGCACAAAGATAGACAGATAGATAGATATTTAGGTAGATAGCCAGACAGATAGAGAGACCGAGAGAAAGAAAGAGTATCTCAATCTTTTGCACTTGTCCAAACGTGGGCAGGTTCGGGAATTCGATCTAATCCTCTTTGCTAGCGGGACCTCGCCCCTGCATCCAATGGTGTATTTTATTTTTTTCCCTTGTCGATACAATCTGGGTTAATCCTAAGATTGTTGCAAAGCTCCCTGACAAATGCGTGACCTTTGCTAGCGGGACGTCGTCCTTGGATTCAATTTCAACACTTCACCAAATGTATCAACGCAATGCGCCAAAATTTGGAACGGTCTATTTTTTTTTTTTCTTTTGGCGATACAACCCGGGTCAATTGTAAGATTGTTGAAAAGCTCTTTGACATATGCGTAGCCTTTGCTAGTGGTGGAGTGAGGCTCTTTCTCCCCGGTCATTCGAGAAAAGAATGCTATATTTTGAACGGAACCAAGACTCCGGACCTCGCTCCACTGCTGCTCTCGATGACAAGCATCGACATACATAAAAGATTACATCCGTGTCTCAATATTTCACCAAATGCACCAATGCAATGCTCTGAAATTTCGCATGGTCTTTTTTTTTTCTCCCCCTTGGTGATACAACGTTGGTTATTCCTAAGATTGTTGCAAAGGTTTTTGACACATGCGCGATCCGCTTCCCGCCGTTTTTTTTTGTTTTTTTTGAAAATTCGTATCAACCAAAAACATGGCTACTATATGTGGCTTGCTTTGATGCATTATCCCCAGCTGTTGATTTGTTTTAAACCACCAGTACCTTCGAGCCTGTTTTTGCTGACCCTGATTTTCACTCCGCTCCGAGTCTTGCCGAGCCTGGGTCCCACTCCATTTCTTTATGGTACTCTCACCACGGGAAGAAAAAAAAAAA
>BFEA01000013.1:5236874-5247592 GCA_003427395.1 Chara braunii
ATTAGTGATAGGAGAGCTTCACGGAAGCCTCCTACTACCTTTTGCCTTTGTTAGTCTTTGAAGACGAGTACCCTACGAGAGTACTGGATTAATTGACTTTCGTTAAGTTGACGAAGTGTACCCCACAGGAGTACCGGATCAATTGTTGTTGTTAAGCTCAAAAGCGTACCCCACGGGAGTACTGGATCAAATGATCTTTGTTAAGTTTTGAAGAAGCGTACCTTACGGAAGTACCGGATCAATTGGCTTTTGTTAGCTGAAGGAATGTACTTCACGGAAGTACCAGATCAAATGATTTTTGTTAAGTTTTGAAGAAGCGTACTTCACAGAAGTACCGGATCAATTGGCTCTTGTTAGTTGAAGGAATGTACTTCACGGAAGTACCGGATCAAAAAGACGATTGTCAATGTAACCTGCTTGTCAATAGGGAAGATGTACAACATTTTCCTGCTACCAATGTCAGGGTCAAACAGTCATTATACCAATTTGTTACTTTAGTTTAGGCCATTAGTATCAAACGATGTCAATCCATTAGTCATACCAAAACTAGTAACAAGGTTACTCACCCGGGGGTATCCCTTTTACCTGTCCGGACATAATCAACTATTTCTTTTCCTCGTTAGTTGGTTTCCAAATCAAATAAAGTATTAGGATAACCCTCTCGGGAGTCACCCTAATATCAGTTCGATGCGTAGGAGATCAAGACCACTTTTAGGTTAGTCGCCCTGATGGTTCATTGATTCGTTTATGTATTAAATTGAGCAAAAGGTATTGTTGCCTTACACGGAAGTCGCACAGATCGACCTAGACTTAGGAGTTCGTGTACTCACCCGGAAGTACTTAATTCCCATCCCAAGCCTAGTCAGATCAGCGGTAGGAGATCCCCACGGGAGCCTCCCATTACCTCTGCTTTTGTTAGTTATTTGAAAACGTGTAACCCACGGGAGTACCGGATTAGTCATGCTTTGATTAATCAGTTTTAGACATGTATTCCACGGGAGTACCGGATTAGTCTTGGATTTAGCTGGTAAGTCAATAGAGAAGACACACGGCATCTTCTCGTCATCAATGTATGCATGTCAAAAGTCAACTAGTTAGGTGGACGGCTGGGTAGTTCGCACGACGAGTATCCTTTTAGTCATTCCATGCAGGCAGCGTGACGACCCCAACGGAGGTTTCCATCATACTGCCTTTGTTTCCTCAAGACCATGCAGGCTAGGTTCCTTCTTCAGTTCTTCCTAGGTTCCTTTCTTTCATGAGGCATAATTCTTACTTCAATCATATAGTTCTTTCCCTTTTGATATGCTTAATCCCGAAGAAAACACGAACAATAAGTCATATAGTCCTACACGCAGTCCAATAGATGGTTGTATTCTGTAAGGGTGTATGGGAAAAGAATAGGTGACGTGTACCTCATGGTTCCCTGCCTCCAGAGTTCCTTCTGAACTCCGGCAGAGCTCCCATAATCGCCTTGCTTTCGGTCACACCTAGTCTATGCAATGGATTGTCTGAATTTTTAAAGTTAGCAAAACCCGAAATTATTTTAGTGAAAATCATACCATCGGACATCTATGGTCGCAGAGATTGGTATTTGAGAGAATCAACCAGTGATGGAAATGGAGGAGGATGGAGGAGGTGGGCACCATCTCACGGTGATACTGTCTCTCTCCTCTCCTATGCCCTGCATCTCCATCTCTAATCTCTGTTTAACATATGAGGTCCTGACAATAGCAATAGCAAAATAACATTAATAATAATAATAATAATAATAATAATAATAATAATAATAATAATAATAATAATAATAACAACAATAAATAATAGTGACAATAATTGGAAGTAGTATCCCGTCATCATTTCTGAATGACCAAAGAGTAGGCAGATGTAAACAAAAACCCTTTCCCCTGTTGCTTTCTTTTCTTTTTTCACTCCTTCATCCCCCTTCCTTTTGACCCGCATGCATGTCTCAAGGGCCATGTGCGTGTGATTGCTGCCCTGCTTGCCTGCAAGACCATGCGGGCGCATGCTGGCTGCCCTGCATACCCAGCCATTGCTTTCTAATGTCTCACTTTTTGGCTGCAACCCACGCCACTCATTTTGCTTGAGTTCGACGGACCCCCGGTATCTGTGCTCAGATTGCGGTGTCAATTGCTGCATTTTCTCAGCGACTCACGGACCCGCTTTGCCATGCTGGCTCCTCATTGCGTGTGCTCAAGGTGCAACGACCCATGTCCTGGGTTCAGCCACCCGATGCAGTTACTTCCTCTGAGAAGACCCAGGGTGATAGAGTTGAATACAACAACAAACAGAGAGTCGTTTGATTGTGACATGGCCACAGCTTGTCTGAAGAGAGTCTGCAGTTGGATTGTGTTTTCGATTTCTGAGTTTTGAGCCTGGTGTCTACCATCTGTTTGTTGTGCTGCCTGTTTTTCCATGCATGTGGATCGAGAACGAACGCCAGGCTGCTTGCAAGTAGCCATAGTAATAATAATAATAATAATAATAATAATAATAATAATAATAATAATAATAATAATAATAATAATAATAATAATAAAATAATAATAAGAGTAATAAATAATAATAATAATAATAGTAATAATCAATAGCTATCTTCGGAAACCATACAGCATTATACACATCACACCAGATAGTCGTGACCTCGAGTCAGAAGCAGAATTGCACGCGGGTAAGAGCACAACAAAAGCTCATAAATGGCAATGTTGACGTAGTCTAGTCATCATCAATCAAAGAGCCAATGTCGATATACCATCTGGCTCCCTGCGCCCAGACTATGAATGGCAGATCCTACGTAGCCTATCTACCATGCCGCATGTGACGTCATCAGCTTGCCGAAGTACGAGCCGATATCGGCCAAATGGAGTTCGCCTCAAGCACCAGGTATGTCTCTCGCTACACTCACAACCTCGTTCCACAACACACATATGCCACTTGCCCCAAAAGACTACCTCTGCGCCCACCTAGCATCTATGTGCCCTGCAGCCCCGGCTATGACTGCACAATCGACACACACACACACACACTCACATATGCTCATGCACATACTTGTACACACACAAGGCGATCCCGTAGGCGAGCGGGAGCAAGGTTGCAGCAACGGCGAGCGCAAATGCGGCGACGTATATCTCGCGGATGTAGCGGGAGATTCATTCGGTTTTGCTCCCCATCTTGGTGAAAGTATAATGAGGTTGGTCGCAAGATTCGGAACTTACCAGTTCCTTTTCTCTCTCTCTCTCTCTCTCTTTCACACACACACACACACACACATACACACATATGGCATAGGCAGACAAGTGCGCTAGTGTATATTTCCATGTTCTATCAGAAAATTCATCCGATTTTGCTTATCCTATCGATGAAAGTACCGTGAGGCCAGCCGCAACACTGCGGAGTGTGACAGTGTATATTCCCACGACAAAGTGCCAGATTCATCCGATTTTTTATTTTTTTTTGCTCATCCTATCGATGGAAGTAAACGTGAAATCAGTCGCGCGATCCACCACGCACACACTCACACACACATAAGTACAGATGCACGTAGTAGTGTAGATTTACATGTTCTAGCGGTAGAATCAGTCGATTTAGTTTATCATATAGATATGAGTACTATGAAGTGAGTCGAGAGAAGGAAGACTTACCTGTTTCTCTCCTTCCCTCGTTGTCGTCGTAGCCGATCGTCACAGCTCGATGCGCCCCAACAACGAAACGCAACATGATCCGTCTCGAACTGTCATCGCTCCCGTACACTCGGACCATCGCCATACCCATCTGTACGGGTAGGTACGTATTCCTCCCCCCTCTTCTTTTTCTTCTTCTCGCACGCCTCGTTTCTCTCTCTCCTTCAGGCCGTGCCTCTCTTCTTCTCCTTTCGTGTGCTCTTTTTTCATACCTTTGCGCATCTATTCTCCCTTCCCCTGCTCTGCGTGCTTGCTTTCTTCCACCCTCGCGCGCCTTTTTTCTCCGTTCGCATCTCCCTTCCTCCCTCCTCTCTCTTCCTCTCCTTCTCCTCCTTCTCCTCCTCCTCCTCCTTCTTCTTCTTCTTCTTCCTCTCTAGTTTTTCTTCTCCCTCACTGCTGCTACTCCCGCTGCGCTGCGCGCCTCCTCCCTGTGATGCTCTACCCGCTATCTCTGTTGCTCCGCTCGCACCTTTGCGACGATCAACCCTTCTTTGCCCCTCTCTCGAAGACGCGGACCTGCATCGAGCGGTCCCAACTTGAGTCCCTGTAGCACTGGCCTCGATGAACCTGCCCGTAGTTCGGTTGCGGGTTCATCTACTCTGTGAATCACGAGATCGGGGGGGGAAGGAAAAAAAAGAGTAAAACCAAGAAAAACCGAACAATAATAATAATAATAATAAATAAAAAAAGAATCTAACTATAACTAACAAAAATAATAATTCGTCCTCAACTAACTTGGACCAACTAACCTTACTAACTCCGATATTAAGTTCGTGGGTTCGAGCCCCGACAAACTTCGTGCGGGGTGAAAACGGGCGGCCCCAATGCTGCTCCCTATCAAAAGGAGCTAGCTCAGGGGCGGCTGGACTCGATCCTTGAGTCCGTGGCGTGACAGTCCGGGCCCCTACCTACTGAGCTAGCTCCTATTTTGGTTAGGAAAAGAGTTGCTCATGTATAAGTAGAGTACCGGGGCTCAACCCACCTAGTGGCCTGACCCCGTTTCTAAGTCTGCGTGTGAGGGCACGCTTGCTGGTCTGCATGCTTGTCTGAGTGCTTGTCGACTTGAGGGAGTGTGTGTCCCCCGAGGGCATTTGGTTGATTGTAAGGCCCGAAGGGTCGGTACCTACCCGTAGTGGTGACATTAAGGGTCGCCGCGGGGAAAACACTCAAGTGGCGGGGAAGGAGGCGCGCGACACCTAAGAGCGGCGGAAAAATACTCAAGTAGCAGGTAGGCCGGTACCATACCAAGTAGGGGTAGATGTGTCGGATACTTGAGGTCGGGCAAAAAAAAGACAAAAGTTGGCATTTTTTTAGAGGCTCGGTATCAGTAGATAGACAGGTACTAGTTCAAGTAACCTTAGTCCAGGCCCTGTGCGGACGGTATCAGAGCTTGCAACAATGTCTCTTTCTGAAAAGGGACAAGACACCGGTTGCTCGGATGATCGCGAGGTCACGAAGTCGCCACTCAAGAGGTGACTTCCTTTCTACATACGGGAGGCGGAGTTGGAGTCTCACCCCTACTCATGGCATTCGAGTAACAACAGAGGTACCGACTGCAGTTACCTATTACGGCAGGCAGTGTGTTTTTCTTGGGTGCCCCGACCGCATGGCTGGGATTATATTAATTTTTCAGTCGTCTTTGGATTTCACTGTGGCGCGATCTGCCGACTTTCCCATACCGGCCGGTTTGACGCCCCGTCACTCGTTCTAATTCATTTTTGTCTTATCGGCTGATCCTTTAATGGTTTTAGATTGTGGTTGCCGCATCCTGTGCGACCTTTCTTGTTTTTCTTCCAACCCTTCAGCCCTTGCGGTCGGAGACTTTTAATTTTTTATTAACCCCTTTCGGTTATCGTATGCGTCGTATCACTGCGTATTGTCACCTAGCAATCTCGGCCTCAGTGGTCGAGAAGTTTGCTTCACGGCGCCAAGCCAAAAAAAAATCTCACTTTTTACTCCAGTCTGTCTCCGACACGGCGACCAGCGTCGATACTGTATCGAATGCAGAATCATGAACAAATACCCTTGTAAGGGTGTTTGCTCCGACAACGCGCCCACGTGCGATGCACATTTCGCCCACGTGCACACTGCAACGGCTTTGACACCCTCGACCCTCGACCGCTTCCTCCACCCTCCATACCTCCATGCTCTTCGCCCACCCCAAAGTGACAAAAACTCGAAACTCGACTCCTTCGCCCGACCAACCTTTGCCCGCACTCTTCCTTCCACAGTCGATATCTACGTGAACCAATTCCCTCATTAAGGACGCCCCCTCTCGGGTTTTAGTCCTAGGCCATAATCGGAAGGCCCGCTGCCTGGTTGTACTTGGTCAGCAGTCCACGTTGGGAGTTACGTCCCAACGATGCCAATTTTCCACCATAGGCTTGGTAATTTCAAGTCCCTCAGAATGACCACCTAGAGTGGATGAACGATGATCATTTCATATATTTAAAAACAATTTGACCAAAGAATCCTCTCGTCAGTTTGGATGAACGAACCTTTTTGAAAATATATAAAGAAAATTGAACCAATAAAAATGATATATCATGATTGTCATATGTCACTGAACGAGGGGCATCGTCAGAGTCACTTAGGGGTTGTGTTGCCCAAACCTTGATCACAGGCTGGACAGACACACGTCTCAGGGATCTTCAACCAACAGCAAAAGTCAACCAAATATCCATAAAAAAAAGGTTTAAAAGTATTTGTTTGACTCCTTGTCTTGTTAGAAGGCAGAAAAAAAATAACCGTTCCATTCATAACATACATTTCTCTACCTCGCAGGGTTTCTCAAATGCATCAAAGCTTTTAACTTTTTCACACCCCGTTTTTAGGGTCTTTCTCAACAATAACAATATAAGACAAACCATGGAAAAACGAATGACCAACAATGTCAAAGCACATTTAGACAGTACATGTCACATTTCACCCTATCTTTCTTGAACACTTAGGCGCGTTTATGAGCATCCTAGTTCAAGACTTGATAGCTCAGTTTGCACACATATCCACGATTTCATCAATCAAGACCAAACACTGGATCAACTCCATTGTGAAAGTGAAAGTGTTTCTCGTTGGCATACCCCATAGATAGAAATTATATATGACTAAGGAGAAAAACTTGGTCGAATCCATAATGTTGAGCCAAAAACAAATCTGAAACTCGAGTCACATGTCTCTCTTACCCTCTATCGTTACCCTCTATCGTTAAGGTACACATGCTGAGTCAAAAAAGTATAAGAGAGACAACAGAATCTCATGACACCTCATATATCAGAGTACATACTCTATGACATCTCATCTATCCTATTTACTGAAATACAAAATAGCAAACATGTCGCAGATCCTACCTCACACTTGACTACTGGAGTATAATATCTTATCTGAAGAAAGGAAAATGTGAGAGTCTTAGAATAAAGAATCAAAGAGTCGCCCATCCCCCAGTTAGGACTAATATTTTCCAATTTCTCTATGTTAAGCCCTAACTACTTAAATATCTGATATCTTAGTCTTTCTTTTTGGCCTGCTTCAGCTGCCTCTAGGTCCTGCTCAGACGGACAAACGTGCAACAGACTTTTCTCAAAACAAAATCTGTCCTTCTGATAATATTTTTCCTTAAAGGCGGTTCTCAAATCATCCCTTTCTAACATTGCTCAGTTCCAACGTCTAAGACCATTCAAAGGTCGGTGATAATATTCTGCAATAATGATGCATTCAGAATGTCATAAATCATCATAATAACTTGTTGCTTATAGTAATGATATGCTGTCATAGTGATAACAATATTTATAATAGTTAAGTGTATAGTATTAGCAGGAGAAATGACAATTTTAATTGGTATATGGGTGCATGGTGATGACGAGAAACTTATAGTAACTGTTACGATAGACAACAGTCATGCTGTAGTCAATAAGCCTCCTAACAATGAATGTTTTTAAGTATATATAAAAAAATGAGAGTACTACATTCTACTTTCTGGCTTTGATTGGAGTATATTGTGTCAAGGGGCAGTGTAATCTCTTAAAAGGGTTAACATCTTAGACTCCTGAGCCCCGCTCAAGGATCAAGCCTCACTGCTTCACCCTCCGATTCCAATCTTCGTTCCTTGCAGACCTTTGCCCATTAGTAGACAACCTCACCATACACTTCCAGGATCCATATCCCATCTCGTGCAGATGAACCCACTTGACACAAAAATAGCAAGGGCATCACCCCTTGCTTCCTTGCGGCAGGTAGTAGTCGCCTCCTTCACAGATCATAGTTTAACAAGGCTCAAATACTTTCCTTCATCTTAATAGTAATGTAGTCACCTCTCCTCGAAGGGTTAGGTGACAACACCCCACTATGGACCAGGAACATAGTTCCGGCGCGGGTCTCACTACTACTTTTAGAAGACGAATTTATATCTCATTCAAGCCACTTTTCAGGGAAGGAATAACTTTAGGATTGCAACTCCCCCAAGAGTAGACTTCACACATTAACCACTTCTCGAGAGAATCTCTTCTTCCAAGAAGTTGGTCACTCCATTCACCTCCGAACCCGCGTCGAACGTGGATTCTGTGTAACACTTCTACTCTTTAATAAAAGAGCAAATCAACTATATAGGTTCAAGTGAAATTAATATAAACAGATAGTCATATTTGATTAGCTCAATGGATGGATTAAGGCGCACAGTTTTAAACAAATAAACTCAGACGGGTAACTCGGCGAACAACCATGAATAAATATGCATTAGATATATAGTCTCATATGAATAGTATTAAATATGCTTGACTCAAATAAAATTGGCATGAATGAATAAATTTACATAGATAAGCTCAATGAATGGTCTTAAAATGAAGGAATTCAAACGCTTAAATTCAGGCAGATGATCTTTGAATAGATGAGTTATAACAGATAGCCTCATACCTAAATCTTGTCAGCAAGTTAAACACAAACAGGATGATTCAACACCAAACTCATCACTGCCTTACTGACTGCACTCAGGACCACGAGCCTTTGGGTGCCCCTTGTAGACGAAATCGACCTCAAAATTTCTCCCAATCACGGATTCAGCCCATATTGACTCTTTCATAAGACTGAACCTTTATTAAAAAAAAAACATAGCAAATGAGGGTCTCTACCGACTCTACCTATATTTAGACCCCCTAGTATCCCTAGGCATGTCTTCCACTTATTGACATGTTACTATAATTCTCCTTCCCTTCTCTTGCTTTAGCCGATTGATTGGTACTTTTACTTATGAAGAGAAATTTGTGCTTATTTAGGACGAAAACCCATAGAAATCGCCTCACACCCATCTAGATCGTTTATCCCTAAGGAAGTGCTAACACGTTTCCTCAACTCCCCTTTTCCTTCCCAGACGGATTCCCCCTTCGTTATGGGTATTGTCACTAACAAGGGAATAAGTATAAAAATCATCGGGACTTATTCCCCCTCGAGGGTGTTTTTGTCTGATGACCTAGACAAGTATTAACTCATTACTTATCCTGGTCAAGCTTCGTGTTGACGGGACGACATCTTTAAATGATCCCTTTGTACAATAGGTATGTAACTAACCCGCATAATTTTATATGACATAAGAAGAATAGAGTCAGGATGATACATAACTGATGATCCGCAGGTGCAGCCTGAGACACTATGGAAGGGTCAGGCATTTGCGGCGGCATCGGAAGAATTGGTTGGTGTGGCTGAGGAAGGACGGTCAACTGCTGAAGCCGACGTGTCATAGAAAAAGAGGGGGAAGGGAAAGTACGAGAGAGTGGTTAAAAGCGTGGCGGCAGGGAGCCGTAACGTTGTTCGTACTTATAAAGGTATCACCTATGATACATACGGCGTAGATCTTCTTGATGTTGCCTCCATCTCATTCTCTCCCACTTCTCCTCTTGCTCATCTTCTTCCTCTCGCTCCTCGCTTTCCCTTGTTAAATCAATAGGTCTCTCTGCGGCCTTTCCCTGCCGACCGCCTCTTCGCCTTCCAGCTCCTGATCCGCGCTGCATGGCTGGAGAAAGATGCTACTCGGCGCACCTCCCTATCCACCTACCGATTAAGGTATCACCTATGTATAGCGATACGTACCCTTATTAAGGAATCTCGGTTTTTGTGGTGTAATATAGTATACTTATCTACTTATCAAGAGGATCTAAATTAAAGATTTCAGAAGCGGGAGTACACGAGGTCAATCATAGAGATGAGTATTAATACGGCTGGAAGGAATTAGTGCAGTTGACAACCCTCTCGCACGGATGACAACTCGTTAAATCCTATTGTCTCGATTGGCTCATCCGCTCACCGACTCTACTTTTATGAAGACTCAGGGAGCCTTAGCCGCTAGTTCACACGTTCCCTTAGGAATAGATAGGAGAGCAATCACCTCCCTGGGGAGGTGATAGAAGTGCAGACTAAGGCTCGTAGGGATGATAGGCGAGATACTTTGGCTAACAAACGTCGTATCTCAAAGCACTTCCCCAGACAAGAGCTCGTATTAGTAGACCAATAATTGTTTCTCGTAGTTTTCTTCCTATTTATTGAAAGTTTATAAAGTACTATATCTTTCGTTTGTCGTTTTTGCTAGGGCTTCAAATAACCAAACCCAGGTCCGTTCACATAGGACCCCGAAAGACAACCGAAGGTCCCTAGCAAGCGTGATACCTGTTGGGATGGTCGGTGTGACTTCTCATCTCTACATATAACATTCTTTATTGTCTAGCCAATGATAAATCAACTAATATGCCACAAGACGTATTAACTTATTTAAAGGTTGTCGTTTTGCCGTGATCATCGTTTAACCATGCCCGAGTCCATTCGCTAAGGACCTTGGCTGGAAAGCGAGATCCCCGGCAACGGCGCCACCTGTCGCGCACGGTGGTGCCGCACCCGGCTGAGGAGCGCTGAACCTCACGGTCGTGTCACGCAGGATGTTTCGTCGGAAAAGAACCAGTCACCACTCTGACCGTGCGCGCGTGCTATACCTCTCACGACGCCCTGCGACAGGTCGGGACGTCGCGAGCTACAACTTACCTC
>BFEA01000013.1:5249567-5264848 GCA_003427395.1 Chara braunii
ATTAGTGATAGGAGAGCTTCACGGAAGCCTCCTACTACCTTTTGCCTTTGTTAGTCTTTGAAGACGAGTACCCTACGAGAGTACTGGATTAATTGGTTTTCTTTAAGTTGAAGAAGTGTACCCCACGGGAGTACCGGATCAATTGTTGTTGTTAAGCTGAAGAAGCGTACCCCACGGGAGGACTGGATCAAATGATCTTTGTTAAGTTTTGAAGAAGCGTACTTCACGGAAGTACCGGATCAATTGACTTTTGTTAGCTGAAGGAATGTACTTCACGAAAGTACCAGATCAAATGAATTTTGTTAAGTTTTGAAGAAGCGTACTTCACAGAAGTACCGGATCAATTGGCTCTCGGGGCCCAGTTTCAGACCTGTCATTGGCCTTGGACGCTGACGACACTCATCGCCTTTGCTTCGGTTCGCGAGGCACCGACCAGGAAGGTTGATTGGACGGATAACGGCAATGGCTCCATCGGGCCACGAATCGGATTGCAATTTCATTTTCTGCCGCACGACTTATGTTGATACTTGCAGGGGTCCCCTCTAGATAGTCTTAGGAGTAGGTAGTGAAAGGTAAACAAACAGAAGTTGAGAGAAGAATATAGACAAAAAAAAAAAAAAATGTTGCTACCAAGGACTGCGGGCCTAGCTCAGTTGATAAGGCACAAAAGTTGCATTAATGAGGTCGTGGGTTCAAACCCCATGCGCCTCACGTACGAGCTTGGTGTTCTACTAGCTAGAGATAACCTATTGACCCCCCAAGCCAGCACCTTGGTTGATGTTGTTAGTTGCTATGCAGCGACAATATTGGCCATTAGACACCACCATGTGGGGTTAGCGGGGTGTAGGGGGAGGTGCAGTGACTGGCCATTGCTCAGCACTAGCAGCACTGATTTCCCCCATCGACAATGCCTGTCCACCCGTGATGAGGGACTGGTATAGATTTGCTCTCACACCACTGCTGTGGTGCAAAGGGACTGGTACAACCTTACTCTCGCACCACTGCTGTGGTGCAAACCTACCCCGTGGGCTGGCGAGAGATCCGGGTTGGTTGGTGTTCCCCCGTACTATAATAGACTAGTGAGAGGATGAGATAGATACGTACTACCAAGAAAGATGAAATAGATTAAGAGAAGAATATAGATTACTTTTTAAGGGGAAAAAACAAACAATGCTGCAACCAACACCCAAGTGACGACGAATCTGGTCTGGTTGAACTACATTGATTGATATGCTGGAACACCACGATGAAAACAGAAGGAAAAATTGACAAACATGCAATATCTCCCTCCACCCAGAAAGGTAACCTCCCTTCACGAAGAGAGGTAGATAGCTATGTTTGCAGGGGTCCCCGGTATAGCCTTACTTACGAAAGTGGTAAAAACAAAAGCGGAAAAGAAGAATCCGGGAATGGGCACGTGCGTCGGAGATCACTGGGGCGAAGCGTTGTCGGAGCGAATACCCTTACAAGGGTATTCGCCCTGGATTTTGCATGCAACAGAAAATAAGTTTCGTTTGAAATTCAAGTACAGTACACAAGTCGCTGTTGTGTTTGGTTCACATTGACTGAATGGTTGATTAGAAGCAAAGAGTGTGTGGACGCGCTGTTTTGAGGCGTGCGTGATATTTCTTATTGATATTATAGAGGTGGTGTTTCCACCGGCAAAGTTTTCTATTTTTGATTAAAATTGGGAAGAGTTGTTCTTCCTGCTGAAATGACCATTGTGTGCGTACGCTTATACGGAAGATGTCGTCGGCAGTAATGTTGCTTTTGGGCGATGATTGGAGCATGCAAGAGAAAATAGAACGCGAGCACGGACCTCCGCGTAATGGACGTGGGAGGTTGACGCAAGCCGGGGTGTGGCTTTGGAACGCTTCAGTAGACCCGCGCGCTGCATGGTATCCACTTACATAGGTGTTCGTTAATGCTAAGGTCAGCCTTGGGCCTAGTATTATTGGTTATGGTGACGGACTTTCAAAGCAGAGGTACGGTGTCAGTGCGAATACCCTTATAAGGGTATCCGCCTGGGTTTTTGCAAATGACAGGAAATAAGTTTAGTTTAAATCTTAAGTATATCGTGTGAGGCGCGACCGTATCTAGGGTTTACGTTGACTGAATGGTAGACTAGAGTAGACGGTGAGTGGGCGCGCAGATTTAAGGCACGCGTGATCTCTTTTTCATTTTGATGATTGTGAAAACCGGCGCTGGTCGCCGACGAGGTTTTTATTTTTGATTAAATTAGGATTAAAAGGATTTTGTCGCCGCATGTGTTCCCAGCCATGCTTGCATACGCTTGTACCAGTTGATGATTGTCGCCGCATGGATTAAAAGAATTTTGTCGCCGCATGGATTAAAAGGATGAAAACCAGCGCTGGTCGCTGACGAGGTTTCCATTTTGATGATTGCGAAAACCGGCGCTGGTCGCCATTAGCCCCGGTGTCGATATCCCATCCGCCATTAGACCCGCGCGCTGCATGGTATCCACGACACCGGGGCTAATGGCGGTCGACGTGCATACGGACCGGTAAATGATTTAGCCCATGGGGCAGAGGAGAAACCTGTGTGTTGTGGGCCCCCTGTAGGTGCCCGACCTACTGCTCACTACTTGCCGAGAAAGGGTGAGTGGACTATGCCTGAGCGGAAGCCAGCAAGCATGGATGGGAGGCCACAACTGTATCAGTTGGGCGACCCAGACTGTCCCACGACCGTTTGCTTAGAACCTTTTCCCACCACGACTTTCAAAACTCTCATTAGGATATGTGCCACTACAATTAGGACCGGGCCCGACCCACCCAGGCTTACCTTTACATTGCAGCAAGTCCGCGCCCCTGAACCGTGACCACTGTCTGTGTATGTGAGCTGCTCATTGAGGATCCGAAGGGCAGAGAGTTTTGTTTGGGTAGAGCAAACAGAAGGGAAGTTGAGGTCGTAAAGTGATACTATGAATTAATGTCTCGTAGAACTAATTATGCAGACGGTGTTTGGCCCATTGTGCAGTTCTGCGGCCGATTGGGTGAAGAAGAAAGGCAACAGGGGAGAATGACGATTTAGAGCGAGAGGAACTTGGGCGCTAAACAAGATCGGATACATGCGCAGGAGGGTGAAGGTGGCGGGCGCGAAAATATGGAGAGTGTGAGCAGGAGGGCAACATGATAGCTTCTCTCGCTCGTTTCTTTATAGAAACAAACGGACGAAGGGTCGACCCCCATGTTTTGGGCCAAGGCGAACACGGTAGAGAAGTTAGCTCGGCCATTGAGTCAGTAGAAATGAGAGTTCGTAGGAAAATTCGTGCGGTGGAGTTATGGCGGAAGCAGGGTGGGGCGGAAAAACGTAAAGGCCGCCTGATTTTCGATGAAAACGGGCGGGGAAAGTTCTAAACAAAGGCTTTACGTATGGGCGAGTACGATTATGAAGGTTAGTTTTGTTGTTAGAGGTATAGAATAGATGATGAGAGAGAAAAAATGTGTGCTCAAGAAGTCGAAGAGAAGAGAGAAAGAGGGAACGAGAGTGAAAACTTTATTTACTTACCCATTCCTCGACTGTTTTTGAGGAGCAAGGGTACAAATGGGGGTTTTGAATCATTGTGGTGTCGAGTGCATCGGCTCCCGCCTTTTTCGCAAAGATGAGAGCCCTCCTGGCCATGTCACGCAGGAGTTAAACTACACAAAACAGAGACAACTCGGGGACGACTCATAACTAATCCCACGAGCCGCCGAGATGGCCGTGGTTGCGTCATCCCTTCGCCGCTCTAGCTGGGTGCGCCAGCTGTACATCTCGCAGTCCCCTATGACAGAATAGGTTTTTACGGGGCATAAGTTTTCCTTCCCTAAGGGACACTCACCACCATTAAGGGCGTATCCCTACCGAGCTACTGACCCACATGCGAAAGCTTTTACCTGAAGTTGCAGAGGTAGGTCAGCCAAGGGCGTTTGCTCGTCTCGCTGCACTATAGGAAACGCTTGGTAAACGCCGAGTGGATCCGAACACCGTCCGTCTCTTAGGGCGCTGATCTCCTAAGTTCGGAGCGTACGTTGGTCGACTAGGACGGTCTCAACCAAGCGTGAAACCCTTGGATATAATCCTAGTCCCTTGATGATCTCTTTGAAAACAAAACAACAAAATTTATACACCTTATATCAAAATAATAAGAGATTTGATCTTTGACTTGATGAGCTGGTTTGCCAAAGTATTTATTCTCAATCTGTATGACTGAAGAAAATTTTATATTGTTGTTCCAAGACGGAAGATTAACAATTGAACAAAACACTAGGACGGATCATCCTAACATCACGCCCACTGAAACTTGCCATGAATAGCTTCTGCAAATAAATTTCGCTGCTACTATGCAGATTAATAAGTGATCTGGTTCCTGACTGAAGTTTGAACTCTCGGTTTGACCACCCCTCCGCTATCATCTCTAATTCGCTTTTGACATGCGTCTTTATGAATGTGATTACCCCTCAATGCATAAGCATGATAGTGCAATCATCGGGGTAATCCATATATTATCCATCTGGTGGGTCCTATCTACGAGAAAATGTTTTTTTTTTACTATTATTACCCTTGTAGAGTCACATAAACGTGACTCTACCATAATGACAACTCTCCACGGCACCTGACTCATAATGGCGGCCTAGCCATGATAGAGCTATCAACCCTCGCGGGCCTCAGCCTCAATCCGGTCGAGTCGTGCGAGTTCCTCGTCGTCAAAAGTTAAGGTGATAATATGTCCGCCCCTCTTGACCCGGACCGTTCGCGTTCCATAGAAGGAAGCCATCTGCGAAGCTAGCCGCCAAACTATGGCGCGAAACGGTTGTCGCATTC
This sequence comes from Chara braunii, assembly GCA_003427395.1. NCBI lineage: Eukaryota > Viridiplantae > Streptophyta > Charophyceae > Charales > Characeae > Chara > Chara braunii. The sequence goes on from BFEA01000013.1 coordinate 5,254,392, forward strand.
GAAAAAGGTGCGTAATCGTGGTGCCCTTAATCCGGATGACGTTGTAGCGCTCCCCGGACAACATAATTTTAACCCTCACAATGACCCGAGAAAGGCATTGGAGATTGCTCGCACGATGGAAATACAACGTATATCCATGAAAAATTTCTTCCGGAAGTCGGGCCACATTGGCACGAACACCCACGCGCGAGTTAGGAAAAAATCCTAGCCCATCCCTGAGTAATCCAACAAAACCAACCCAACGTGTGGGCGCTTCATCTCGAACCAGTGATAGTCGCTCCATGCGCCGGATCAGCTCCTCGTCCATAGTGTCGCTGTCGGCGCGAATACCCTTACAAGGGTATCCGCCCTGGTTTTTGCAAGCGACAAAAAATAGGTTTAATTAAAAGTTGAGTGTACCGCACGAGTTGCGGCAGTGTCTGCCGTTTACATTGACTGGATGGTTGACTAGAGTAGAGAGTGTATGGGCGCGCAGACTTGAGGCGTGCATGATTTTATTTATTGATGATTGAAGAGCCGGCGTGATCGCCGGTCAAACTTTTATTTATTTACTTCTGGTTTAAATAAGGTTTTAATTGATATGATAATTTTAAACTGGTACGTCAGGCCGAGACAAGTGCGTGTGCATGGAGGACAGCGTCGACAACGACAGTGCGACTTTATGCGGTAAGCAGAGTATGCGAGGAATAAAAACGCGGACCGGGATTCCACGTGTTTGATTGCAGGAGCTTTGGCGAGCGTGGAATGTCGACGGCGAGGTGCGGCCCGCAAAGGCCTAGGCTTGCGCAGCGTCAAGGTTTTATTGCTGTCCTCATTATAATTATTTTTATTTTTTTTGTGTGTATTGTTCTCGTTGGGCCGGGCGTGATGCCGGTTTTCAATGGGGCCGTCGGTAGGAGCTGCGTGGTTGGGATGCCATGAGCACGCGCCTCTTTTGACGGGCCCGACGGGTCCCTGCGTGGTTGGGATGCTGGCAAAATTCATCTATCCCACCATCTTGAGAATACGGACCAAGGAGTTCAACGTGCATGTAAACCGTGGGTGATTAGCCCACGAGGCGAAAGAACGCTGAGTGGCGGGGGCTTCCTGCGGCCGCGCCGTTCGCCGGCCATGTTCTGCTGTGGTAGGTTTGAGTGTGAGCATGCCCATTGGGGCCCGAAGGGCGGTGAACTGTGCCTTGGCCACAGTGGGCCAGGGGCAGTAGGACTGCGGCCTGCAGCAGTACCGTGTGAACCGCGGGTTGAACTTGGGTTCAGGGGCAAAGCGATTATGGGGCTGTATCTGTCGGTCCTCTCCCCGGAGTTTCCCTTGGGATGACTGAAGCTGAGCGGGGCAAGGCCGGCGTGGCGGAAGCCAATAGTAATAGTGTCGTGCATATCCTCTGGCAGGCTTGGGCGCAAGGGCGGAGGGTCACACGTACAGCCGTTAGTCTGCAGACATCGGGCCGAGGCAGTTTTTCTCTCCGCAGTTTCCCTCAAGATGGCCGAAGGGGAGTAGTCATCTTACTTACTGCCCGGCTATGTGACAGAGCGCAGGCTACGGAGGCAAACGGTATTGAATGGAGTGGAATGAAAGCGGAGTACGATTGCCGTGAGGGACGAGTGAACCCGGGGGCAGTATTGCGCCAAATGCATGCAGCGGAGAAGATGGCCGAGCGGGCTGAAGGCAATAGCTGTAGCGGGTGGGGCGCAGCAGGGGAGCGGCGAAGGAGAGTGAAGGAATGGGAGTGAACGTGGACGCGGGTTTGTGTTGGGTGCATGCATATCGGAGGGAGTGATGGGGAGCTGAGCAGGAGCCCAGCGGAGTGCTGGAAGGCAGCGGGGCAGCGCTGTGAGGTAGCACAGCGAAAGGGTGTTGGGTGCATGCATATCGGAGGGAGTGATGGGGAGCTGAGCAGGAGCCCAGCGGAGTGCTGGAAGGCAGCGGGGCAGCGCTGTGAGGTAGCACAGCGAAAGGCAGGGCGGTGCTGCCAGAGCAGCCAGCGAGCGCAGGGAGAGGGAAGCGACGGTGGGCGGAGCCATGGCACGGTAAGCAGCGGAGCGGCGGGGCACTAGACTGCCAGCGGTGCGAACAGACAGCCGGCTGAGTGCAAGGACCGTAGGAGAGGAGCAGCCAGCGAAACCCGTCTGAACCAGGACGTTAAACCGGGCCGGGTGCATTCGAGAGTAGAGTAAGAGATAGCGGGGTCGGGGAAGATGGAAGAGGCGGAGATGATGTTGCTTAGTTTACTCGATTCCCAACGGAATCGAGTAGTTTTAGATGCTAGATAGGGGTTTTTAGGCAAGGCGACTTCGATGATGATGTTAGTTTTGAGAATGGATAAGTAGGAGGGTTAGTAGAAAAACCAGTGCGCTGAGATGACTATGGGAGGAGAAGAAGAGAAAGTAAAAAGTGCAGAGCTCACCTGTTTCTTGATGAAAACGGGTGAGGGTGGAGGCAAATCAGGGGTTTTCAGGGGCCGCGATCCCGATTCTGTGGTTAGGTTGGTTGGAAAGTTAGTAAATTGGTGAGTTAATTGAAAAATTAAGTGCGCGGAGGTATCGGGTTATGGCGGGAGAAGACAACGGGAACGGTGAGTTTGGATCTAGCTTGATCCCCCGTGGAATCGAGCAAAGGAGGAGTGAAAGTGGGGGCCTTGCTAGGCGGCGAAGTCGATTACGAAGTAGAAACAGAGGTAGCAGGAGAAAAGATAGCGGTGAGGAGCTATGATGGACAAAGAAACGATCGGGGGAGAGAAGTTTGTAGTTCGCCCGTTCCTCAGTAGAATCTGACGAGGTAAAGTTCGAAATTGAGACTTTGTGGGATGGCGGATCTAATCGGAGCATCAGATCTGGCATTCGGAGCGGTAAGAGCTGCGCCAGGGAAAGGAATTTGTGAGGTGTTAATGAATCTGAATCTACCCGTTTGCAGCAGTAGATTCGTTCAAATTTGGCGTTATGCGTGCATAACTGGGAAATGAAAGTGTCTTCACGTGTTCTAGCGGGAGATTCATTCCCGCTTTCGCAGTTTGGATGAGCAGGGGAGCGGGCCTAGCGGTGAGCCATCAGCATCCTTATTAGGTCGGGGTCGTGGTTTACATCAACGACTGTGTTTTCCCGTTGTCATCGACCTTTCCTGTCGATGGAACCGCTGCTGCCCTGAATCGAGGTTGGCCGTTATTTGGTGGTCGCTGTGTTCGACAAGCAGGTTGCATCTGCCCGTGCGCCACCACTGTGTAGCTCCCCCCCCTGTTTGGTTGTTTACCACTGGCTTGCACGACGTTGACCGCGCAGATGGCCAGCTGCGTCTCTACGGTGGGGGAGGGGCTCAGAGAGAGGGAGCGAAGGGAGACGAACAACCGAAGCTGGGAACCTACCTGTGGCCTAGTGCGTTGCCCTGTGACAGAGCACAGCAGTGCGGATCTACAACTTGGTCGTCGAACTTGCGGGCCGAGGAGTATGAGGCGAGCTGTAAAGTGGAGACTTACCTGACTAGCTAGGGCGCTGCTCATCGGAAAGGGGCAAAGTGTGTTGCCGTGGGAGTGGAAGCAGGCAACGACTCTGTTTCTCCACGACCCAGTGAAGGACTCTTTCCTAAGCTGCACAGGTGACAGGCCGCAGGGGTGATGCATGAAACTGACGGGTTCAAGACGTAAGCTCGGTTGGTCAAGCGCCCGAGTGGTGCTCAGAAGGTTTGGATCTAACTGCCATTGATCTCCCGTATATGGGCAGGCTGAAAGGCCGCAGACTCATTTCTCGGATGGCGTACGGTTAGTTGGGCCGATTATTACGGTTGCGGGCTGTGTCTTCTCCCTCTTGCGCGGTTCATACGGCTATGGGATGACAAGCTGCAACTGTTACACTCTTGGGATTGGCTGTACACGGTTGGCCTATGGCTGCATCCTGTTTTGCTATCGCTACGCTGCTGCCCACGGCTGTTGGGCACACGTGTCGGCGAGCTATTACAGATTGTGGGATAGCACAACAAGTAAGTGTTGTTGCAAATGGTGGCAGGCGACAACACTGCGGTTTACAGAGGGCCGCTACATGTCGCTGCTACTGTTGGTCGTCACGTACTATGGCGTGCTGTGGATGACCACCGTCGAATACTGCTGCTGCATTAGTGCTGCAATTTGGGGGGGTCATCAGGGAGTTGGCTTCAGCAGTTTGGCTACGGATCTGGACAAATTATTGTTCGTCTTGGCTGCCATTGCGGGGCCCTCTGGCGCATCAAGGAACCAAGGCCCTCTCATGCGAGTCTGAGCGCACCATTCTTGGATCTGAGAGACTAAACCTTTCTTCTTCTTCCCTTCTTACTCTAAGACTAGTCCATTGGTTCTGAGAGGAAGGCAGCAGGCGGGATTGCAACCCGTAGGACCGCAACAAGACTCTGTGGGGAGTCATCCCACCGATTGCGGGAACTCTGCCGGAACTCAGGAGGAGTTATGAAGGCAGGGAATTGAAAGGTAACCATTGCTTTCCCTCTATAAACCCAGCTATAACCCCTATCTGTATCATCCATTGCATCTCTGACTGAGTATATGGTGTGCAGTCTGACTTTGACTTTGTTTGACTTTCAGGACACTGAACCAGACTAAGTAAAATAATGTTTGCTCAAGTTCAGTTTCAACTTTGTTGATTGAATGAAATCAGACTGTTAAAAGAAACAGCATCAGGGAAAGGGCACGATGGGGAGATGTTTTGCACGAGATTTGACTGGGTCATTAAGGCTGGGAGGTCCCCATAAGTTTGGGGAGACCCAGCGCTATGTTTATTTTGGAATTGAGTGGAGCGTCAGACCCTTCTATAAGTTTAGGGGGTCTGATTGCTCTCGAGGCTGGGAAGTCCCCATAAGTTTGGGGAGACACAGTGATGTGGTTCTGCATGGAGGATCAGGTTGTTCTATAAGTTTAGGTGGCCTGACTGCTCTGACTTGCGAGGGTTTAATTGTGTTTGATTTTCAGGAGCTTAGGGCGCTCTATAAGTTTAGGTACCTTGAGTTGCCTTGTTTCTTGTGTTTTATTAAGTTTCCTTGTTTCTGAACGAGGGGGCTGAGTTGTTATGTAAATTCAGGTGGCTCAGTCTCTTCCTGCTTTTATTATGAAAACAACCATTTCGTCAAAACGGACATATTATATTTTTTGAACGAAATCAAAACTGATTTTTTTTGCCAAAATCCGGTCGGAATTTTTTGCTCTTGGGGGTCTGGCGTTCCCAAAACGCCGGACCCCCTTGGTCTATGATTGAGACCAGATACAAAAAAAAAAAAAAAAAAAAAAAATTGTATCTGGTCTCAACCATAGACCAGGGGGGTCCGGCGTTTTGGGAACGCCGGACCCCTAGGATCAAAAAATTCCGACCGGATTTTGACAAAAAAAGTCAGTTTTGATTTCGTTCAAAAAATATAATATGTCTGTTTTGACGAAATGACTGTTTGAAAAAGTAATCTTTGGCAGAGGGCAAACCCTTCTGTAAGTTCAGGGGACCTCACTCAATGTCACTCACATGGTGGTTCAGAGAGAAATAAAATTAGTAGAGAGCTAGATCCTTCTGTAAGTTTAAAGGGTCTGGTCTAAAGCCTCGCACATGTAAGAACCCAATGGTTATAACTTGGTTATACTTTACTATTATTTTATTTAAGAACGAGCTAATCAGACTGTTCTATAAGTTCAGGTGGTCTGACTATAGCCTATCACAACTTGAAGAGAGTATAATTAAGAATAAAATTGATGGTAAGCCAGGGAAGACTGGACTTAAGTTAGTTCAGTCATATGTAGCCTTAAAAGACAAAGGGAAAGACATGTATATATAACTTGGATACTTGAAACGGTTCAGGGCGACTAGAATGGTCTAGTCATATGCCCAAAGAAGAGAGAAGTAGTTGTGCCCTCTGTTTTGTGTATATTCAATGGCTAAGTTAGGCGCATTCCATAAGTTTGGGTGGCCTGACTTTATGCCTTATGTAAGCAGGGTATAAAGGGTTAAATCCTTAAAATATCATGAACTATTGTTGTTTGGATAAACTCGGGATGGTGAGAGTACTTACCTTTATGGTTTGACCTGCATATGGCTGAGTGAGGACACCACTTGGTCTGAGTTTCAGTTTGATAGGTAGTTGTTTTAGTCGCTCGCCACGTGCTAGAGCTATAGGAGTTAGTTTCAATTCCTGCATTTTCTGAGCTAAGTTTTTTTACTTATATCAATTCTCGCATTTTCTGGGATCTTTTGTTATACTTGACTTTGTATAAATTTTGGTAGGCTACTTTCTCTACGGGAAGCGCTGCCGAAATTTCTACAAATCCAAGGAGTTGGTCAATTTTTGCCTTGTTAAAGTTCAACTTGTCTTTTCGTTATATCTGAGCTAGTAAAAATCTGGAAAGTCTCATTTTCTAAAGGGAGTGCTGCCTAAATTTTTGCTAATTCAGAGAGTTAGACAAAATTGAACTTTGAGAAATCAAAGTTATTCTCTAATTCTGGACTTAGCCTTGTATAAATTGTGGAAAAACATTTTTCTAAAGGGAATGCTGCCAAAATTTTTGCAAAACTAGGGAGTCAGTTAAATCTTGTTTAAGTTGAACTCAAGTTGTCTTTTGAGTTCATATCTCACTTAGTATAAATATGGGAAGTCTCCCTTTCTAAAGGGAGTGCTGCCCAAGTTTCTACTAATTCAGCGAGTTGGACAAAATCTGACTTTCCAGAGTTAGATATTATTTCTGATTTCATATTTGGACTTATATAAATTTTGGGAAGGCACTTTTCCTACGGGAAGTACTGCCGAAATTTTTTTAGTTTAAAGGAGATAGATTATATTTCGACAGGTGGCGATTCTTGCGATCCACCCTGAATAGGGGAGACTCTGTCATTAGTCTACCTTTGCTTTGGGTACTGATTTAGAGGTAGATTTAGGCTTAGTTCATTAGGATGCTTGAGTAGGATCGTGATATGGGGGTTATTCTCCATGGACTTATAGGTTTAGCCTAGGGCATTGACCTGTCATGTGTTACAGGTCTTCTTGATCGTTTGATTTAAGATCCGGACTAGATTCAGCTTGATCCCTTGAGGATCATCTTCTGTTATCATTGAAAACAGGTCGGTTGCTGATTCATCGGTTTACGATTCAACTCCGATCCACTTTTGCCACTCAACCTAAAGGCTTTAGCCCTGTGGTTTAAGCTGTTTTATTGTGTTTTCACCCGGACTTTATTAAATGGTCATTTAACAAAGTTACTGAGTAATTTAATGTTGGGAAGGTGCGCAAAGGTTGAGGTTTGTATGGCTAAAGCAAGGGGTATGAGTACAGAGAATGGTTGAAGTTGACCCCATGTAGTGCGTAGACTTTTGTTCGATCTTTGATGTGTTTGCAGGTATGTTTTGTGGTTCGGACTCTGGATGTGACTGTCTGCGATTACGTACATATATGACTGAGAAGAGTCCCGCTGTGACTGTGAGAAGTGATCGTCCTATATAAATAAACTCTATGTATATATTTGTAAGTGCCTTGGGTATGCGCGCGGCTTATTATGATCGTGCTCAAGGGTTAAATAGATTATGGGTTTGAGAGAAAAGGGGGATCTCCCTTTATCCTTTGCTTTTTAAACGTTTTTATAGTCGGACGTTGGTCCTGGGTCGGGATTCAACGTCCTTGTCCAGCACATCCCAAGCCCTAGACTCTGCAGGGAAGGAATCTGCCGCCGTACAGAACCTATTTGCCTTACCTACCGCGACGCTCAGACCAAAGACCGGAGGTCTCGTGGCGACTGCACGACTATTCCTTCAACCGTGCAATTTTGTGAGGGATTAGACCCTCACGACACTTCGAGTCTGACACTTGAGTGTCATAAGCGGTAATCGGATCCATGAGGGACCGCTTGATTATGGACACTACATAGAACGTCATCATTGCGACTGCTTGCGTACACTTGCATTGCACGTCGATATGAGTTAGCCCTCCGTCCACGTGGTTTTATACTAAGTCTCGCGCGCGACGCCTATTCGATTTCCGCATTGGAAAGTTATGTGTTCGCTACCGAGGGGTTAGGAGCGTTGTCGCGTTGTTTGTGTTGTGTCGTTTCGTATGTGTGTGAGTGTGTGTCTTATTTTTGTGTTCGTAAAGTGGTGTGCGCGTGGTGTGTGGGATGCGGCCTAGTTGACCGACGACGAGCCGGGCTTGGGACCTCACCCCCCCAAGATGTCGGTTCGTGTGCGGGCCCGATAGAGGCGTATCACCGCACGTACCCCTTATGCTACAGCGAACGAGAAACGCCCTCGGCTGATCCGCCTCTGCGATTGCAACTGATTAACTTTCTTACTGTGAACTGGTAGCTCGGCGGGGATACGCCCATCGAAGGGAGGTGACAACTCCCGTCAGGTGGAGGTAAGTCGTGCCTCGCGTAGGCCCTATCCTGCCGTAGGGGCTCGCGAGAGGTATGGCTGGTGCACTCGGCCAGAGCGGCTTTGTGGAAGCTCCATTTATATTCACGGCGAAGGACTTAAACCAACTCCTGCGTTGTCGGGCGCAATCGGTCCGGCACCGCACGGGGCAGCGCGGGACCCTCCCGGCCGCGTCACGCAGGAGTTGGTTTTCAATCCTTCGTCGCAAAAATACATGGAGCTTCCACAAGCCGCTCCGGCCGGGTGCGCCAGCCATACCTCTCGCGAGCCCCTACGACAGGATAGGGCCTACGCGAGGCACGACTACCTACACCTTACGGGAGCTGTCACCTCCCTTCGGTGGGCGTATCCCCGCCGAGCTACCAGTCCACAGTACGAAAGCTAATCAGTTGCAATCGCAGAGGTGGACCAGCCGAGGGCGTTTCTCGTTCGCTGTAGCATAGGGGGTACGCGCGGTAATACGCCTCTATCGGACCCGCACGCGAACCGACATCTTGGGGAGGCTGAGGTCCCAAGCGCGACTCGTTGTCGGTCGACTAGGACGCATCCCACACACCAAACGCACTCCACGTTACGACCAAAAAAAAGACATAAAAACATGTACACGCACACGTACAAAACGACACGACACAAACAACGCGACAACGCTCCTAGCCCCTCAGTAGCCGTCCCATAACTTTCGGACGCAAAAATCAAATAGTCGTCTCGCGCGAGACTTAGGATAAAAACGCGCGGACGCAGGGCCTACTCATATTGACTCGCAATGCAAACGTACGCAAGCAGTCGCAATGATGGCGTACTATGTAGTGCCCATAATCAAGCGGTCCCTCGTGGATCCGAGTACCGCTTATGACGCTCAAGTGTCTGACTTGAAGTGTCGTGAGGGCCTAACCCTTCACGACATTGCACGGCTGAAGGAAATAGTCGTGCAGCCGCCGCTACGCCTTAGGCTCTTGACCTGAGCGTCTCGGTAGGCAAATCAAACAGGCTATGCGCGAGGGAAGACCCCTCCCCCGCAGAGCTTAGGGCTTGGGATGTCCTGGACAAGGACCTCGAATCCCAGCCCAGGACCAACGTCCGACTAAGAAAATCAACAAGCAAGAATAAAAAAATGAAGTAGGGGCCTCCCCTAGGTTCTTCAGTGCCAGCTTCTGGACGGACTTTTAATATGGGGGTTCTTCAACCCATGCAAACATTCATGCCAAGCATGCCCATGTATACATATATAAGGATTAAATATGTGACGATCGCTCCTCATGGTTTCGCTGGGGTTTCTCACAATAATACGTATACGTGTGATCGCAGGCAACCAAATCCAGAATCTGATTCACAGCACATACCTGCCATCACATCAACGAACCAAATCAACAGTCCACACACTACACGGAGTCAACCCCAACCACCCTCGGCGCTCATACCCCTTGCTTTAGCCATACAAGCCCCAAACCTCCTGTCCAACCAACCTTAATTAAATACTCAGCACCTTTGTTAAATGACCATTCAATAAAAGTCCGGGTGAAACCTTAACAAAACAATGAAATTCACCAGGGCTAAAGCCTTTTAGGTTGAGAGTGGAGGGTGAATTGAAATTGAGTCGTAAACCGACGAATCGGCAACCGACCTGTTATTAGTGATAACAGATGATGATCCTCAAGGGATCAAGCTGGATCTAATCCTGAACTTGACTCAAATGATCRAAGAAACCTGTAATACACAACAGATCAATCCCCAAACTAGATCATAAGTGTATGGAGAATACAACTCCATAATACATCCTCACTAAAAAAACTTCCTAACTAAACCTAAGTCTATATTTTTTTTAAGTCAGTGCTTAAGTCAAAGGTAGGCCAACTGCAGAATCCCCCCCCCTATTCTGGGTGGATTGCCTGAATTTTCACCTGTCAAAATATAACCTTTCTCCTCTACACTAAGAAAAATTTCGGCGGCGMTTCYCGTAGGAAAAGTGYCCTTTTCAGAATTTATATAAGCCCAGTTATAAAAAATATAAATAATTTCTAACTCTGGAAAGCCAAAGTTTGTCTAACTCCCTGAATTAGTAGAAATTTGGGCAGCATTCCCTTTAGAAAA
>BFEA01000013.1:5292051-5304829 GCA_003427395.1 Chara braunii
TCGGTTCTCTCCATAGCGCTCCGCCGCTGCCGCGCCGACACTCACTGGCCTTGATCCCCAAACCTTCATAATAGTAATCCGATACCGTAACCTATAGGGCTAAGCCCAAGCCTGAGACCAAAACACGCCGAGTGCCATATAAGACGGTGCGGCGCGGCGCTTTGGGCCAATAAAAACGGTTGCGCGGCTCTCAGTGTCCGCGCCGGTTCACTTATACCGTGCTATAATCGCCCTGCGCGCCATCCTACGACACCCCGCTTACCGCCCGAARCCGCGCCGTTGTTGCCAACGCCGTTGTCGGGGCCGCTCTCCGCACGCGCGCTCGACTTGGTCAAAAGTACCAATCAACATTTCCATATCAATTACTCCTAATCTAATTCACAAAAAAATAAATAAAATTTGGCCGGCGCTCACGCCGGCTCTTTAAATGCCAATAAAAATCACGTGCGCCTCAAGTATGCGCGCCCACACACTCTCTACGCTAGTCGACCATCCTATCAACGTAAAATACAGACGCGGCCACGCCTAGCGCAGTATACCCAAACTATAGATTAAACTATTTTCTGTCACTTGCAAAAACCAGGGCGGATACCCTTGTAAGGGTATTCGCACCGACAGCGTGACGCGGCCGGGAGGGTCCCGCGCTGCCCTGGTGCGGTGTCGGACCGATGTGCTCGGCATCGCGCACCAGAAGATATCTGGCCTGAGTAAGATCCCATCGTCCGCTAGTCATCTGCACGCCCGGAAGAGTCGCCTGTCAGAAAAGACGTTCCCAGATTTCACAAGCCTCATCATAAAAAACGACGACGTCGAAACGCTCGGACCGAGAGATGCTAAATCTATTCGCACGCACCCTTCTCACGTGATGAAGAAGACTGAACGGACCTTGTTGATCATTAAGCCATAGCGCAATATAGAGAAACATTCCTCTAATCTCTAGAATGTTTTTCATTACTGGACTCACTTCGTGAACTACAAAGAGGTTCATGTCTCGATAATCTCGTGATGGATTAGGCGGTGCAAAATCAAACCACAAAATATATTGCTTCTATTGAATCAAGAAAATATAGCTCCGCGGTGGTTTCCTCACGCTCGCATCTCAAAACCGTGCCTCATCCCTTTCTGAAAAAAAATTATGTGGATTATAAAACAATCTCCCTTTCCGTATCATACCAGCATATGATCTTGTCGGCACGGTTAGCCAATTCGTCGCCGCCTCACGAGTGTTGAACAAACGAAGGATTACAGCTCCTGCAGACATCTGGAAGACAAAGTAGTAACTTTGTCAAGGCAAGTTTAAATATACCAGCTTCTATACTCAATTTTTATTCCCTTACCGAGCCATGATTATTGTGTGACGGTCCTACCGCGAAAATAGTGCCTACTTGCACCTCCTTTGACACTAATTGGAACATGAACAGGGCTTCTTCTGATACCAGTTCCCCATACGCTGGTGACTCTTAAGACGGCCACCCAAGAGGGTACTCAATTCAACCTCCCCTTTACTTGAAAGCATGAGAAAGTGACTACTCTTAGTTACAAGACACCCTACCCTCTAGGAAGTGGTATGGAATACCCCTCCTCCTCGTCCGAACACATTGTTAAGGTCTCAGAAATTGGGTTGGCGCCACCGCGGTACAACATAGTATTCCCCCGTGCTACGGTCCAATCCTGGTCGATAACAGGGCCGACTCCTAAAGCAACGAACCCCCGCCCCAGATGCCTCCTAGAGAGAAGAAGCCTTAGTCCTTAGCTACAAACAACTTTCTCTATGCCTCCACACTAAGAGTTGACTTAGACGAATCAAGAAGGATAGCTTGAAAAGAAAGTAAGACTCTTTTGGACGAGTACAGAAAGAAAATGGTCATTCGGGATAGAATGAGAGTTCCTTGGGAAGATACTAAATTACTTTCTTATCTTCACTTTTTTTTTCCACGAATTTCATTTCTTCGACACCCGTCAATTCACCTTTTTCACTATATTCTTCTTTTGGCATGCATATGGGTAAAAGTGGGAGGAAGGTGAACATTCTCATCATTCCTCGAGCAAGCATAATGCCGATCCCTTCTTACATGCATCCATTTACCCACCTTCACAACCAAACAGAAGCAACAACCTAAAACCGTTCATGCCCCAACCGGAGTCAGCCCCCTCCCACATGCATGACATCACACACTTTTTCCTACCTCTCCCTGAATCCAAGCAAGGGTCATGCAAAGTGTGGGTACACACAGGTATGTAAGGGAAGCTGAGTCGCAACTGATCTTAAGTAAAGTTGAAAACGGTCCACTCAAGAAAGTCAAGTATTCTTTCAAAAGCTCGGTTGCACAACTCTCGTTGTGGTCGTTCACAAAAGATAATCCACGTCCTTCTTCAGGCGTCACCATTGACACAGGCCACGCTCACTAGGACTGATGCGCAATAGCCCTCGAGGAGGGTGTCCTCACTTTCAAGTCTCACGTAGTCAACTACATTCTCAGCGGCACCCCTCCCACCAAGAACAACGCCACCTCCATCTCCAATCCAATCCTCCACCAATTACCGAGTCTGATCACCACATGCATGCCACAATATTTATTTCAGTCTCATTCCCCACTCACTTAGTCCTAGAATGACCCCATACCATCGCCGCAATACTAGGTGGTCCCAAACTCAAAACCCCTCTTGCACTGCGCGCCGTAAAAAAATAAAGGTGATCCTGATTAAAACCGCAGGTGTCGCATGCCTCAACAAAAATTCCCTTAGATAAGAAGATCGTCACCACAAAGTCATCAACAAATGATCCACACCATTCCCTTGTGACGAACGCCTGCCACATTACTCCCCCAACACCTATAATTCACCCCCAACAACTTGACAACGTCTTGCCAAAATTGTGGACTACCTACAGCTAGCTCTGGTAGAACCGGGACTTTTGGAAAAAGAAAGAACCGGTCCTCGGGTGGAAGTGGACCCCAAAAAGAAGTGGGGCTGGGGTAAGGGCCCTCAGGCCAGGGCATTGAGGCCCGTCTTCTCGAAACAGGGAGGTAAGATGCAATGAAATAGACGTTTTGCAAGAGGCACCTTTGGCGATTTTCTGTGCTTTGAGGAACCCGCAGAAAAATCTAAAATTTTGAGAATCCATATACGAGGTCGTGTTCTTTCTATGAAAAATATTAGAACATTTTTAAAAAATCATTTAAATTGAGAAATAATCGTCGCGCCAATAAAGTACATTTTTTATTTTTGCCACTCAACCATGTGTGGGCCAACTTAAGAAGTACTCTAAATTTAGTGAGTTTTCACTCTCAGAAGAATGCGTGAAAAAACCTGAAAACTGGAATACTCGTAGATTTTGTTGTGATCTTTCCAGGAAAAACGCTAAATAAATTTAAAAAAAATCATTCCAACTGCGAAATAGATCGCGACCGCTGTCGTAGCAAACACCTTTACAAAGGTATTTGCCGTTGTTTTTGAATATCGCACTGGGTGCGTCCTTGATATACGTAATGCACTGATGGGACAGATCCCGTCGGGACGCTCGTCTCGGCAACCTCGCTCTTGGCGAGAGTCCGAGCCTGGTATAGTCGAGTTAGAGGGTGTGTGGAGCTCGCATTATTGCGTAGCACAGTAAGATGACCATTAATCGTCGGCGATACCAGGCTAGCGAGCAAGGAATGAGCTTGACCAAAAGCGCACGTAGCGCAGTTCGTGGAGCCATAATAGAAAATTGACAAGCAAGCCCATGGTCGATGTAGGCTATGCCCGAGGAAAGCCGGTAGGAAGACGCCAAAGCCATAGGGCCCAAGCCTGGGTTCGACTGGCAAGACCAAGAGGGCGTCGACAGGTCTTCGTCCTCTTAATTCTACTATTTTTATTTTGTTGATTTATTTTTATTTTTATTTCTCTCCATTTTTTTTGCCTGTTGACCAGACCGGAAATTGGCTCCGGAACCGACGACGAAAAAGGTACCGCAAGGAAGGATGAAAGGAACCATGAAAGAAAGAAGAGAACGCTTGAAATTGTTGAGCGATGAGCGGATGGAGAGAAGTCGTCTACCCACACCTGGTCGAGGGCTTGGTCGCCACCATCATTGGCTAGGACACTGGGTGCCTGCCAGCATGGGTTGCTGTGACAGCATTGCAGTGGGGAATAATGGGGACTTTCCCCCATGGGTGACCGTCATGGCAGTCGATGACCTTGAGCACGCGCCTCTTTTGGCGGGCCCGTTCGGTTCCTGCGTATTCGGGATGCTGATGATATTCCTCTATCCTGCCCGTCTTGAAGCATGGTCCGAGGATTCTAGATTCAACATACATGCGAGCGGTGAGTGATCAGCCTACGAGGTGGAAAAAGCCTGAGTGGCGGGACCAGCACCTGCGGGTGCACCTTCCACCAACCACGATTGCTGTGAGAAGTTTGAATGTAAACAGTCTGTGGGAATAGTGCCACTATCTCCGGTGGTACCCCCGCGGACTGTTGAAAAACAGTCTGTGGGAATAGTGCCATTAGCTTAGGTGGTACCCCCGCGGACTGTTGAAAAAACAGTCTGTGGGAATAGTGNGCACCTTCCACCAACCACGATTGCTGTGAGAAGTTTGAATGTAAACAGTCTGTGGGAATAGTGCCACTATCTCCGGTGGTACCCCCGCGGACTGTTGAAAAACAGTCTGTGGGAATAGTGCCATTAGCTTAGGTGGTACCCCCGCGGACTGTTGAAAAAACAGTCTGTGGGAATAGTGTCACTGTCTCAAGTGGTACACCCGCGGACTGTTGAAAAACAGTCTGTGGGAATAGTGCCACTATCTCCGGTGGTACCCCCGCGGACTGTTGAAAAACAGTCTGTGGGAACAGTGCCGCTGTCTCAGGTGGTACACCCGCGGACTGTTGAAAAACAGTATGTGGGAACAGTGCCACTGTCTCAACTGGTACACCCGTGAGCTGAAGAAAATAGGCTTGTGGGACCAGCACCACGGCCTAGCTCAGCTTGTACACCCACGAACTGATGAAATACAGACCTGTGTTCGAACTCCGCTGAAAGCAAATGAAAAAAAATAGATGCTACAAATTTGAACTGCACACGGTTGGTCAGCTTGAAGGGGCTACCTCAAGCCTGCAGTTGCAATCAGATACATTCAGGAACATGCTAGTGTGGGTACGCCCTGATTCTGATCTCAGATTTTATTTTATTTTTTTATTTTTTTAATTCTTATTCATTTTATTGCTGCCTACAAAGTGGCCCTGAACGAACTTGGCACCAGGCTTGACTAGATTCATCCGGTGATAAACTGTCTGGACTGGGTCTGAAGAGTGTTGTAAAAAAAACAAAAAAAAAACAATCCGACAGCGGAGCAGCAAAGGGTTGTTTTCTTCAAGGTTCGGTTGCTGTCGGACTGGGTAATGGTGGAGAGCGTTAATTGAGAGCGTGGGTCAAGGGCTGTTTTCTTCGAAATTGAGTGGCTGTCGGACTTGGGTACAGGGGGCGAAAGACTTACCGCCGAACAATAGCCAGTTCATCGCGCAACTTTTCTTCAAACAATGAGTGTGGTCCGAATGAAATCGGCTGGGTTGCGCTAAAGTACCTGCGGAGGAAGAAGGCGGGTAGGAGAAGAAAGGAAGAGAAAGTTAGGAGAGGGGACTACGAGGAGAATGAGGAAGAAGATGAAAGGAGGGATCGAGTTTAGTAAGAGGAGAGAGTGGTAAGGCAGTAGTGAGAGAGTAAGAGGAGAGACAAGGTAAGTGAAGGAGGGTGAATGAACCTGGTCGGGATCGGGTCCACATACACGAAGACGAAGTGAAGAAGAGCGGGAGTGGAAGTTGAGTGGTTCGCTTATTTCTCAACGGATTCAAGCAAGGGAGGACTCAAAACCAAGGTTTTGAGACAAGGCGAACGCGATGGTCACATTAGTTTGGGCGTTAGAGTAGTGGACGGAGAGTTATTAGACAAAGAGGGTCCGCGGAGAAGTCGAGGAAGACGACGAGGAGGAAGAAGGGAGCTAAAAGTTTGTGTATCTCGGTCGTTTATTGACCGTTTTGAGCAAGTGAAGATGCTAATCGGGGGTTTCAGGGCGCTCCGAACAAGATGGTTGCATCCGATTCCTGTTTAAGGCAGCAGGCTTGATGGTACATGCTGCGGGGGCTGCGCGGAGGGGGGAACTATTTTTCCATGTTTTAGCGGAAGTTCCATTCTCATTTTGCATATTGGTGAGTAGGGGAGCGAGGCCCCATAGCCACGCACCCCACCTTCAAATTGGCACTTCTTGTTCGTCCTTGCAAACGTGGTTTTCCTTCTTCATGATTACCATCGTCGTTCTTCATGGTTATGCTCGTTTCCTCGGTGCATTCGAATCTCGGATGTCTGTTTCAGCAGTGGCGCTCGGCCTGTTTGTACCTGCTTCGACATGAATCTGACTGAGATCCATGCCAGATTCGGGGGAGGCTAGACGCAAGCAAGAGACGAAGGAAAATTTGTGGCAAGGAAGGTGTGATTGGGCTTAGGTATGTTTGACCCGAACCTAGCCATAGTTGTGGCCAGGTGCATTTTGGACAGCAGAGCGCAGAGCTGACTGGGAGGAATGGAGGTGAATGAACTTGGACGCAGCCTTTTGCTACATGCATAAGGGAAATAGCAGTAGTTTAACTTGGATTTAGCACTGCATTTGCGGATGATCTAGTGCTAGATTCACTCCCATGCTGCAGGCTCGGTGACGAGGGGGAGAAGGGTATTTCCAAGATGGCAGTAATTGCCTCGTGCTATCACTGTCATCGCCCGCTGCCCTGCCCTATTGCAATCGGATCCTCATCACCCTGACTACCATCGTGTTGCAGTGCCGCTGAGTAGGAGGTTGTGCTGGTCGTAGTTTGAAGCTGTGATTTATTTTAGCAGAAGATTCACCCTCGTTTTTGCCATTCAGTAAGTAATGAGGCGGGGATGAGGAATCTGTCGGGTGCAACTACGAGACTTCGTGCAAAGCAGGCAATTAATCAACAGAGCAGTGGGAACGAACTGCCTGCAGGAACAGAAATTTGGAAAAGAGAGAGGGAGCGTCCATTATCGTAGTACTATTGTTTGCGGTCGTGCTCATTGATGTACTATTCGATTTCGTGTTCTTTATTTCGGATTGTGTTGAGGAGATTATTATGTTCATCTCCCCCATGAAGCTCGACATCTTCGTGCTGTCTCGGTGCACTCATCCCTATCTCGCTCTTGCTTTTAGTGAAGATCGTGGCCAACGGGCAACGTATTTCCCCGTGTTCTAACGGAAGATCCATCCTCATTTTGCTCAAAGTACAGTGGAGGTCGTGGCTGTAGTCGGGGGTGATTCCTTGCGGGAAGACGTGCTTGGGTTGCTCGCTGTTGAAGATCAGTTGGATGCAGTATATTTATGTTGTTCCCTACTAAATGTGGACGGTGGTCATATCCAAGTACAAGAAAAGAGAAGGCGGATGACCTACCTGCCAACGAAAGGAGAGAGCATGGACGTGTTGCCCATCGTCTCGTCGGGGGCGAACTGCTAACGTTTCGGGTTGGAGCCTTGGAGGTAGTGACGCTACGGACGGGCAATGGCAGACTGGAAACAACTCGTTGTTCGTCGTGTTCGTGCGTCGTCATTATCTGGGTCGCAGCGAAGGTACCTCGAGGTGGCCATAGTGCCAATAGAAGGCCGCAGCCCTGTTTTTTCGAAATCGTTGTAATCACCCCCACCTGGGCGTTGGACGTGGTTGTGCTCTAACTCGGTAATGCGCAATTGTTTTTCCTTTCAAGTGCACCGAACAACGTAGGCAGGCAGGTGCATTGGGGGGCTGAGCTCGCTGTTGCGTAGGCATCTACCTGATAGTAGATAGAGATAGAGAGAGAGAGGGGGGGGGATCGCCGAATACTTACCTGGCTAAGACAAGCAGGTGGGCGGCAGACTGAAGAAGTGCCTGTCGGACTGTGTATTACTCACACAGTTGGAGGGAAGCTGCAACAGACCCGCAACAGACTAAGGAAGTGTATGTCGGACTGTGTGTTACTCACACAGTCGGAAGGGAGTTGCAGCAGGTTACAAGGGAGATAAACAACTTACCAAGTGGACTGTGCACATTCACACAGGTCGGAAGGAACAGCAATATACCAAGAGCAAACGAAGGACTTACCTGTTGGACTGTGTGTTGCTCACACAGTCAAAGAAAAGCAGCTACGGGCCAGCAGCAGCTCGAAGACTTCCCTGTTGCAGAGTACAGTGCACACACAAACCGGAGGGAGTAGCGATAGGGACATCAGCAACTCGAAGACTTCTCTGTTGTAGAGTACAGTGCACACACAGATCGGAGGGAGTAGCGACAGGGACAGCAGGGAGCTGGAGACTTACCTGTTGCACGATACGGTGCACACACAGACCGGAGGGAGTAACGAGAGGGGCAATAACAGTTGAAGATTTACCTGTTGGAAGGGGCGTTGCTCGTCCGATCGAAGGAAGTAGTGTGAGACCAATAGTGGGACAGTTGCTGCTGTTGTCATCCTCATATCGATGGCGTTAGCATTTCCTGTGCTACCAATGCTGTGGTGCGGTGCTGCTGTCTGAGCACTGCTGTTTTTTTTTGTAAGAGTGTTGTTGCAACAGGTGGCTGCCCCCGACAGCAAGTGGGACTGCTGCTGTTGTTGGCATCTTCATATCACCGTCGTTGGCATAGTTGATCGTTGTGCTGCCGATGCTGTGGTGCAGTGTTGCTGTCTGAGCACTGTTGTTTTTACGGTAAGGGTGTTGTTACAACAGGTGGCTAACCCCGACAACAGGTGAGACTTCTGTTGAAGTTGATAATAATTTTTGGCAGCGGTGATTGTTGACTCAACTTGAAGGCGCTGCTATTATTATCTTTCAGAGATTGCAGTGCAAGGGTGGATTGAAGGTTGTTGTTACCACAGAGAACTCGCTGCCGCACCTGGGACATTGGCTACATACTTGAGCGACTGGCTACCATTGCGGGGCCCTCAGGATCTGAAGGCAACAAGGCCCTCTCCACGCGAGTCTGAGCGACCCCTCTTGAATCTTGAGAGACTGACTTTACTTTTTTTTTCCTTCTTCCTCTCAGTCTAGTCTGTGTTCGGAGAGGAAGGCGGCAGGCGGGATTGCAAACCGTAGGACCGCATCAAGGCCTTTGTGGGAGGTCGACCCACCGATTGCGGGAGCTCTGCCGGAGCCCAAGCGGGACTCTGGAGGCAGGAAACTCAGAGCTAGGCCGACACGATACCTTTAGCTATCCCAATAAACCTCTATTTATACAAACCTGGTGTTTGATCTGGCTGACTTTGACTTGCGTATATGTTTGTTTTCTTTTTCAAGACTTTAACTAAACCAGAAATGGTATCTACTATGCATGTTAATTCATCCGTCTGTGGTAAAAATCACGATGTTTGCATGCGATGATCTGAATAGGGCTGGAGATGAGGTCTTCTGACAGATTCAGCCGCTTTGCTGATTGTCCGGACATTGAGACGGGGCGGGGTCAGGAGCTGCCGCTTTGCTGATTGCCTGGGCATTGAGACAGGGCGGGGTCAGGACCTGCCGCTTTGCTGATTGCCTGGACATTGAGACGGGGCGGGGTCAGGACCTACCGCTTTGCTGATTATCTGGACATTGAGACGGGGCGGGGTCAGGACCTGCCGCTTTGCTGATTGNCTGGACATTGAGACGGGGCGGGGTCAGGACCTGCCGCTTTGCTGATTTCCTGGACATTGAGACGGGACGGGGTCAGGACCTGCCGCTTTGCTGATTGTCTGGACATTGAGACGGGGCGGGGTCATGACCTGCCGCTTTGCTGATTGTCTGGATATTAAGACGGGGCGGGTTCATGACCTGCCACTTTGCTGATTGCCTGGACATTGAGACGGGGCGGGGTCATGACCTGCCGCTTTGCTGATTGCCTGGACATTGAGACAGAGCGGGGTCAGGACCTTCCACTTTGCTGATTGCATGGATATTGAGACGGGGCGGGGTCAGGACATGCCGCTTTGCTGATTGTCTGGACATTGAGACGGGGCAGGGTCAGGATCTGCCGCTTACCTGATTGCCTGGACATTGAGACGGGGCGGGGTCAGGACCTGCCGCTTTGTTGTTTGCCTGAGACATTGAAATGGGGCTGGAGATGAGGTCCTTCTGGCCGATCCGGTCGCTTTGCTAAGTCAGTCAGTTTTGCTTGTTGACAAACGTCTGACTCTTCTTCTTGTGAGAATAGTTCAGGCTAGTGTGTTGGTGATTGCATGGGGTTTGACTTAGAACAACTTGGGAAGTTAATGAACTAAATAAGATACAGGACTCATGTTTTTGTGATCAGGACAAATGAAAGATGAGAACTTTGGATAAACAAATCCTTGTTTTGAATTGGTTGAATGTGTTATTGACTTGACATACTTGTTGGCAATGCCTTATCTTTTGCTCAGTGCTCTGTTTGTCTTTTGCATTATAGGGTAGTCTGTTAGTGCTCGCCTTATGCTTGAGCGATAGGCAGGTAGATGTTCACTTTTGTGTCCGTATTTGTCTTTTTCATGTATGTTTGTTTTGATAGGACTTTGGCTAGCCTTTGAATTAGTAAAAATTTTTGGAGTCTCTTTTCCTAGGGGAAATGCTGTCGAAATTTCTGCTGAATCCTAAAAGATAGCCAAGGTTTTGAGATGTCAGCTAGGATATGGTATAGTTTAGTCTTTGGGGACAGTAGGAATTCTGGAAGCCTTCCTTTCTAAAGGAAGTGCTGCCNCCAAGGTTTTGAGATGTCAGCTAGGATATGGTATAGTTTAGTCTTTGGGGACAGTAGGAATTCTGGAAGCCTTCCTTTCTAAAGGAAGTGCTGCCGAAATTTCTACTGAAACCAAAACGTTAGTTTAGTTTCAGATGATTTTCATAATCGCGACTTTTTCTTTTTAGATTTAGTTTAGTAAATATTTTTCGAGCACACTTCCCTAAAGGAAGTGCTGCCGAAATTTTCGGGATTTTCACATCGTTACGGGATGCTACTATTAAGTACCTTAGAGTGCAAGACGGAGTTGAACTTCATTAACTCGACAGGCGATGCCTGCCTTGATTTTGTGACGAAGGTCATTGCTACCTGCGAGTGTTCTTCGAAGTTTTAAGCTTCATCAACTTGTGCTATCTGATTGATAGCAGGTCGATTTGCGACTCAACTCCTACCCATTGTGATACCCACGTCCATATGTCTGTGACCCTGTAGGCGAAAGACATTTCCGTATGAAAGAAAACCTATCCTTGAGACCTCTCTTGAATGGCCATGCAAAAGCTGTGTAAATCGTGGTGGGCGGATATGCCTTTGTTGAGTAGGGGTCGGAAAGGGGCGTGTGAGACATGAACCTGGGAGCAAAGAAGTTGACCACGTTTTGTGGCATCTGCGTATGGATTTTCATTGGATTCCATGTGTGTGCATGTATATATGGGAGCGATGACTCGCTTCTAAATTAAGGGTGATATGGGTGAATGAATGAAGGGTATGAGTGACAAGATCCAACTATGGCTGTGAGAATGACTCTCCCTGATTTCCCCCGAGACTCGCCCTTTTCTTTTTCTTATTTTGCTCTTGCCGCGCGCATCTCGCGAGCAGACAGGAGTAGCCGAGCGTAAGGTTTAGCGCTCGACCTTAGATCGGACTGAGACTTAGCTGGGGTACGGCAAATTGCTCGTCAACCCGCGAGTACTCGTATTTTCCTTCCACAGGGGAAGGACGAGCGAACCCCGTCTCAAAAGGGTTTTTGCTCTTTACATTATTAGTCGGACGTTTGTCCTGAGCCCGGAATTCGAGGTCCTTGTCCAGGATATTCTAGGCTCCGGCCCTGCGCAAAAATGTTTCCCCCTTGAGCCGGACTGCGCCCCTTGCTTATCGTCACCCACTGCCTAAAAGACAGGGGTGCTGCAAGGGTCGAACGACTTATCCCCCAGCCATGCAATATCGTGAAGGAGAAACCCTTCATGATATTTCGCTTTCGATACTTGAGTATCGTACGCAACCCCGAAATCCATGAGAGGTTGTGCGAATGTGGGTAACGCATGAAGCGTCGCCATGATAGCAGGTCAAGTGAGCACACATGACTGAGCGTTATGGTTCCCTCGATGGTTGCATTCTTTTTATGCAACTCAGTGCGGGACTCGCTCAGACACATTGGCAGTTTCAAGTTATGGATCAGAACGTATGAAAAAGGGACTAGACATTTTGTTTGTCTGAATTATTTTTATTTTGTCATGTATCGCGTGGTTGAGCTAGAATGTCCTAGTCGACCGACGCTGAACTGCACGTGGGAGATCAGCGCCCCAGCGTGACGGTTCGCGTACGGGTTCGAGCTAGGCGTGGACCGCGCGTACCCCCTATGCTACAGCATACGAGAAACGCCCTCGGCTGGGCCACCTCCACGATTGCAAGTAAAAACTTTCGCGTGTGGTTCAGTAGCTCGGCGGGGATACGCCCACCCACGGGATGGTGACAGCTCCCACGGGTGGAGGTAAGTTGTACCTCGCGAGACCCTGTCCTGTCGTAGGGGCTCCATGGAGGTATAGCTGGCGCACTCGGCCGGAGCGGCTCCGCCGCTTCCCTTTTCGTGAAGCGACTTGCAAATTTATGCCAATCCTGCGTGACGCGGCCGGGAAGGTTCCCCCAGCGGGGACCTTGCGCACAACACCGCAATTTAACCCATATTTCAAGTTTGTCATTAAGCCTCTCCCTTTCTCTCTCTCTCTCTCTCTCTGTCTCTCTGGTAGGCCCCCCGCCTCCCTCTCTCTCTATCTCTCTTTCTTTCTCTCTCTCTCTCTCTCTCTCT
>BFEA01000013.1:5305209-5363653 GCA_003427395.1 Chara braunii
AATGGAACAAAACACACTCTCTCTCTCTCTCTCTCTCTCTCTCTCTCTCTCTCTCTCTCTCTCTCTTGTGCGAGCTCATAGTCTCATTGATTTGGCTACCTTAGGGCTGCGTTCCCCGCACCCACGCGGTAGACAATTATTCTGCGTACGAAAAATCGCCAAAGTTGGCGCTCGAAAATTGCAAGATTGGACCCGCCTGCGCCTTCGGCGCCCCCCCTAAAAACCCGCCCTAATTCACCACAGGGCCTGCGTCCATGCCGTTTCAGATTCGAAATTTCAAGGCCCTAATGCCACGGGCAGCTACCGGTCATGCACTTCCTTGAACTGCCTATTTCCCACGAATTGGACCCCCAGCAAATACACCACCCTTCCAACTACCGCACCGTTTGGTGACGACGACGAAAAATGTTCCCAGGGCATAAAAAACGCAATGTTCCCAGAGCATAAAACGCACCCCTGACGGGGTGCAAACTACCGCACCTGACGAAAAATGTTCCCAGGGCATAAAAAACGCAATGTTCCCAGGGCATAAAACGCAACCCTGACGGGCTGCGAACTGTAAGTAGGGTGGGATGAGGCCCTAAGAACCATCCAGTTGCTTTCCAAACCTTTGGGGCAAACCTGGGGGTTCACCTCTGAATTGAAGGGACAAGTTGTCTCTGAACGCTGACGTGGACGCCTGTAGTCGTTTTGCTCATTGTGAGCCCTGTGGTACGGTTCCCACAGATCACACAAAATTCAAGATACCGGATTCAGCCTGCAGGATGCTTTATAATGCGTGCAGGTGATGGAAGGTGTAATTGTCGTCGGCGTGGCAAGGCTGATCGGCTTGAGCTAATCGCTGCCTGTCGGCGGGGGCTGCAGTCTGTTCCGGCAGCAGTCCTCACGGGAGGACAGGTGGCGCGGCCAAAAGCATCCAGGGAAGGAACGACGAAATCATGACCGCAGATGAAAGTATTAGGTGGGACGGACGGATTGTGGGAAGTGTTGGAGCCGGGGTTTAAAGCAATCCATTTGATCTTCTCGCGGCAGCGAGCGGCGGGCAAGACGGGCTGTGTAGGAGGGATACTGAGGGAGAAGGACGAGACCGAAGACGTCTATGAAGATCGACAGTCGGGAGGGGAAGGAATCGCATGAGGCGAGCCGCGTGAAGTGGGGGCGGAGGGGTGGGAAGTAGACTGTTGGCATGTAGTTCGGGAAAGAACGAAGAGAGGCTGGGAAGGAAATCTACTCGCAGCGAACTAGCGATGAGAGCTGTCGAGTGCTCGTGAAGAGGTTGGTGAGATAGCCGGCTTGGGAGGGGATGTTAGAGTTGGGGGGGAGAGACGGCACCCTGGATGTGTGCGCCGAGACAACGACGGATTCGCCGCCGTCCGTTTGGGCGCGTGCGAAAAAAGCAGGATGGGGAGTCAGAACGAGAGTAAGATGGTGGCCAAGTGCTGCAAGGTGCGGCACCAAAGGCTTTGCCTCGCCGTGGATATGGCGGATGAACGGCTCTTGGGGTACGGCGACGGCTCTGCCTGCGACTCCTGGATGTTCTCGAACAAAAAAACAATCAAAACAAACAAAATAAACTCCCTGTCGACAAAATCAAGCAGTTTTTAATCACCCGTCCCAGCCAATCAAATTCTCATTGCACTGCTCGTCGACGAACAAAACAGTCCAGCAGTAGTTGGCAACACGTTGCTCAGTTCAGTCGATCCAGTTCTTGGCAAATAGTTGCACAGTCGATCAAACTATCAGAGCGCAAGCATCTCGGTCGGGGTCTGCAAAAAATAGTCCTTTAAGAGTTAAGAATGGTTTGCAGAGAGTTCGGCCGCCCGCCGTTTGGGGTGGGGAGGGTTTTGTGTCGGGTTTGGGGGAAGTTGGTCACTGTTTTCCTGAGTGTCAAAAGTTAACAACTGAGGAAAGGATTTTTCATTCATCAATTGATTATAGCACAAGATGTTAGTTTGTACGGTGTTCTAGGCATGGCTAAAGGCACCAAAATCCAAGAGACACGAGGTCGGTGCTTGAAACAGAGAATAATCATCGAGTCGATCATCCCTTGAATCAGGGCATATTCCTGATAATCGATCGATTGAAATGCTAAGCTTCTCCGCGGTCGCTTAGGGCATTGCTCGATGAAGGCCGTCGGCTGGTTGACATGTCCCACCGTCAAGCAGTTCCTTACCATTCCTGATAATCGATCGATTGAAATGCTAAGCGTCTCCGCGGTCGCTTAGGGCATTGCTCGATGAAGGCCGTCGGCTGGTTGACATGTCCCACCGTCAAGCAGTTCCTTACCATTCCCTCGAAATGGTGTCGTGCACGCTTGTAGCTCCCTTTGATCGATCGGAGTCCTAAGCTTCTCCTCTGTCGCTTAGGGCTCTGCTCGATGAAGGTCGTCGGCTGGTTGACATGTCCCACCGTCAAGCAGTTCCTTACCATTCCCTCGAAATGGTGTCGTGCACGCTTGTAGCTCCCTTTGATCGATCGGAGTCCTAAGCTTCTCCTCTGTCGTTTAGGGCTCTGGTTGATGAAGGTCGTCGTCTGGTTGACATGTCCACCGTCAAGCAGTTCCTTACCATTCCCTTGTAATGGAATCGTGCGAGTTTGTAACGCCAGAACACGAGGGAGTGGATCGGCTAGCTCCCCTTTCTGATCTGTTCGGTCTAGTGGCCGTGTGGAAATGCCTTGAACGAGATGGCAGATTATCGCCAATGGATCGCTCCTGTGCTTGGGAATGTATATGGCCACCGTTTCACTGGTCATGAAGAGAGCGATACAGGCGGAATGGTAACATCCTAGATGTGCGTCCCTTTTTAAGCAATCGCGCAAGAAATTGACTGGTTGGAGTTAGGAGAAAATGTAGATGGGACGATGAAGGGAGAAAGAGTTGACTAATAGTGGGGACTTTAGCCAAAAACATGAGAGATACCCTTAGGGTTTTATTTGCGGGGAAAGGGAGTGCCTATTGAGCTCTGGACCATCAAAGCGAGTGAAACGGAAAGGAAAAGTGGGGGGATCGGGGGTGAGAAGCCGTTGGAGTTTCATTTGTGGGGAAAGTTAGTGTCTATGATCTTTGGACCCTTAAGAGGGAGTCAGGAAGGGTTGTGCATGTGTGTGGAGGGGAAGCGAGGTGAGCCGGGCTGGGGAGGGGATGAGAGAGAGAGAAAGAGAGAGAGAGAGAGAGAGAGAGAGAGAGAGAGAGAGAGAGAGAGAGAGAGAGAGAGAGAGAGAGAGAGAGAGAGAGCTGGGGCCGTAGATCGCTGGAGGAGAGGGGAAAGGAGTAGCAGGAAGGAAGGGCAAGGTTGATAGATAGAGTAGATGCGGGAAGTTGAGAGAATTGGGCAACGGGCGTGACACTGCGCGGAGAGGTGATCATTTCCAGACAGGCGTTGGATATCATAATCCAAAACTTTCCCTGACAACAGGACCCATTAAGAAGTGGACTCGAAAGCTGCCGCAGGAATCATTGAATAGCTCAGAAAATCATGAGCACTTGCTTCTAGTAGGTTGATTTCTGGTCACCGGGTGTGACGGCCAGGACATGGTAAGAGTCTGTTCCAACCCTTCGCCATCTTGATGTCTATGCTTTGCAGCGCTTTTCAGGGGTTCGGTTGACTGCGATAGGTTTGCACACAACATCATCGCGGTCGTTTATGTAACAAGTCTACCTGCCCAAGGTCATATCGTGTTGGTATTGGGACCGTTGTCTTTGTCCGTCCTGTGGCCATTACGCTCGCCGGGAACGCACTTGCACCGTCTCATGGCCGTCGTCGTTAAGGCTGTGGCACGATCTGCAGTCTGTGGGCTGAAGGATTGATGGCCGATATTCTCTTGGCAAAACTAGCGACAGTATCCAGGACATCGGTATTTGGAGACGCTGACTTAGTAGGTTCTGCCTCTACGCTGCTTGGAGCTCGTTAGTCTCCGTGCTGTCCGCTCCAGGTGGTTCCCTCCTCGCGGTGGCCACGTTGGGTTGGTCCGATCATGAGGCGTAGTCTGCACGTATGTTGCTTGTATCTCGTATTTTTTGTACGCTTGTCCACGACACCGGAGCATGCTTGCTTGGTTCGAGTATGAGGCGCACGTACCGCGGACTTGGAGTGCGCGGGCGCACGAGCGGAGCACGCTGGGGAGCACACTCCACACGCACTTACACGTACGCGGAGCACTCGCATAAAGCTAAGGGTTGGTCGTTGTCCTAGGAAAAATCAAGGCTGGTGTAAATCAGGACCGCCGCACATACGCGAGTAGGATCGTCACCGTTTCCACGTTGTGTGGGGGTGTGTCCACTCGCATGGAGTGAAGCTGAGAAGCACGTGTGGTAATCCGGGGTGAAGCTGACGTAGGCCTATTCTCTCTCCTTTGCTCAGCCATCTACTGCGGCGGAGGGGTGGTGGGATGTGGACGAAACCCCTCTCAGCTGTTCGTTATAGATCCACTATGAGCGCGGTGAGCAGTCAATTATGGTGCGCATGGAGTGAACAGCCACAGCTTCACGACGCTGCCTGGTAGTCATCATATGTGCGGACGAAACAGGTGTGTATCTCCCGTGTTTAGCATATGTGCAAACCGCCGCAGCTGAACCACCTGGCCCTCACGATCATCATTCCTCCTGTCGCTGAGTGCTATGGCGCCACCGCCTTCATCCGAAGGGAGCGCACTGTCGTTATAACTGTACTTAAGGCAACTTCCAGTCGAGAGATGGCGATAACGATCGTGCGGTCTATTCCGGGAAGGACGGCAGTGATGTTGAAGCGGATGCCCGATTATGTCCCGCATTGATCAGCATATTCTTCATCCTTGCTGCAGTGAAGAGAGTGATGAGCGTGTATAGCTCGCATCATTTTTGTAAACCGTGTAAACTTTCAGCCGAAAGATAGCCTTAACGACCGTGCGTTCTATTCGGGGGAAGTGATGGGAAAGCGGACGAAACGTGATTGATGCCCGATTATGTCCCGCAGAGATCAGCACATTCTCATCCTCGCTGCAGCGAAGAGAATGATGAGAGTGTAAGCTCGGATCATTTTTGTAAACCGGGAAAGGGCATACCCACACTAGGACGCTTCGACCGAATTTGATCGTTGTCATAGAGGTCAGATACACGCACGAAAGTTCAGGTGTGTGTATATACCTTATCTTTGTAATCCTTGTTTTCCAGCCATCGCCTCTTCCTCTCTCTTGTTTTCCTGTCAACAGATCGGGCGTGTCAACAAAAGTAACTCCTACCCTTATCGTCCTTTTTCCGACCCGGTCTTTCTGAGCGTTCTTCGGGTTGTCGTAATTGTTAAAATGGTTTCGTGGGTCTTCCTCATACCTTCTGTCTGCGCATCATTCTGCTCGTACGCACGTCATCATCCCCACCATCTTCGAGGCTATCTTGCTTAGCATGTTGTTTCACACACACACAGACACACATACACACACACACACAAAGAGAGAGAGAGAGAGAGAGAGAGAGAGAGAGAGAGAGAGAGAGAGAGACGATCGATGTCATAAATACGGTTATCGGCGGTGAATGCTTCTCCTTCGCATCATCGTGGACTATCCCGTATCGTCTCGATTCGTACCACCCTCTTAGGGTTCTGGTTGCTTGGCAGCAAGTGACTGATCTGTTTGGTTCACTGTTGTAATATGCCTTCCGGATCCCTGTTCGTGGAGATGGCGCGGGTGATGTACCTTTCTCAGGTTTCCCTTTCTGTCGCGACCGCCCCTACTGTTGAGCAATGGTGATGACATTTTCGGGTCTGCCAACCTTGGTTGGAGGTGTATTAGGGGGTCTTCTGGCTTAATCAGCTCTTCTCGTCTGCGCGGCTTCCCGGGTTCTCGTTTCCTGTGCTTTCTTTCTTCACTCGCTCGGTGGTCGTCTCCACCTTAGATCAGCCACTTTCTTCACTCGCTCGGTGTTCCAACTATTTTCGGGTGGCTTTACAATGATCCGAATTGCAGTCGTGATTGCGCGGGACTGTACGCCAGAAGACGCGGCGCGAGTGCAGTCGTCATTGCGCGGGACTGTACGCAATAAGGTCACCGCAGCGCGGACTATGGTGGTGAAGCAGACGTCAGGGAGGAGAGGTGGGCAGGGAGTTTGTCTTTTCGAGAGGGATGCCTTCTTCCAGCAGCACATGTTGTAGTACTAGCATTTGAAAAGGTTTGTCTGGATGTTGTTCTGGCCTCTGTAGACGTGTCCGGTGCGCACGGCGATATAGCGGGGAGCGTCTCACCACAGTTGTTTGCTCTTATGAGAGCGACCTCACCACACACAAGTAGTCGATTTTCGTGATTGTTTTTTGCCGTCCCCGTGCGTCTCCACGGTGGTTGTACCCCTGCGGTCGCCCGTGGCTTTGCGGCTGCGGCTTCGGCGATCCCTGGTCGTTTTCTGTATGTTGTCGTGCCGTCTCCAGCCCGTATGCATGTATGCAGGAGGGTCGCTCGCCGGATGGCGGTGGCAGTGTAAGGGGGGCATCCGCCCTATTCCTCGAAAGCGAGTTCATCATGCCGGATCCCCTCTCTTTGGCCCCGTCACGTTACTCCGGCTCGTGGACTCTGTCTGGCTGGTCTCGCTGCTGGCGCTCTCTTGTCCGCCCCCCCATTTAACTGTCGTTTGTTCAGTTTTTCTCCGCATGCACTCGCTCTCCGAAAGCCTTATTCTGACGTGCCTGCATAGGCGGGCGCTTTCTATGCTGCTTCGTTGTGCTGGTGCGTAGTTCCCATGAGACGGGAGTGGAAGTCGGGAGGGAGTTCGAGATGGATTTTGCGCTCCTCTTGCTGCCGGTAACTGGTGTGCGCTGCCAGAAGAGTCCCTGTGTAGGTGTCAGCGGTCATGCTGTCGTACGACCGTTCTTTCTCGATCAGTTGAATACAGTAAGGTCTTGGTAGTCCCGAAAATTCGTGATCTGTTTGTTAATGAAGTTTCGTGTGTGTGTCATGCAGCCACATCGGATGGGTAACTATAGCCTCTCTATATAGACTTGCCATGCAGAGGGTATCAGAAAGAGCGAAGGACTTAGGGTACCCTGTTCGGATTACAGATACGGACAAGATTTTGAGATCGCACTGTTGGGGCGTCGATCGACTCTTTGTCGATGATGACTGTTGATGCGGCTCGGCCGGTCACCAATCCGTGGAGCAGCGAAGCGTTCACTTGGGAGTAGACGCAGTGTAGGGAGAACGTTTGTGTGTTGGTGATCACCATCGCTGTATTCAATGACTTTGTCAATGTCCGGCCGTGCGTCGATGTTGCTGTCGATTGGATCGGACGGTGGGAGCGACTGTGTGGATTGGGGATCCGTCGCTCGGCATTGGGACTTAACGCTGGAATTCCGCGATGAGGAGGAAGGTGAACACGATGGCTTAGACGGCTGAGGAGGAAGGTGAACACGATGGCGTAGAAGGCTCGGATGCGATATTGCGTTGAAGGTTGGCAATGGGTTCAGCTTTCGGTGGATCGAGTATCGGTCGTTCGGCATTGGGATATGCTGGAATTCCTCGATGAGCTGGAAGGTGAATATGACGGCGTGGACGACTCAGGCGCGGAACGATACGGCGTTTGAGGTTGGCGATGGGTTCACCTTCGCACGCCGGGGATGAGCTGATGTGTAGCGGATGCTGATAATGCGCCTGGGGTCCGAGCCGGGCTTAGCGTGGTGCGTAGATTGGTAACTACCTGCTGTCTCAATTATCAGGGCGAACAGATATCTTTCTTATCGTCAATCCGGTCTGGTGTCTTTTCTGTCCTCAGTAATCGGCTGGCCATTGGTCATTCCTCGTCCCACCTATCGTCTTGTTCCCATGGTGGGGGGGGAGGGGGGAGAAGGTGGGGGGGAGGAAGCTGGCCAAGGGACGGCATGCCCACTTCTTGAGCAAGGACGCGAAAAAGACGATGCGGCAGAGTTTTATCAGTGCAGCTGTGCGTCTGAGAAAGGAGGTGAAGTGGGAAACTCTCATTTCAGAGAAAGAGGAGGTGCAATGGAAAGCGGGG
This sequence comes from Chara braunii, assembly GCA_003427395.1. Taxonomy (NCBI): domain Eukaryota; kingdom Viridiplantae; phylum Streptophyta; class Charophyceae; order Charales; family Characeae; genus Chara; species Chara braunii. The sequence goes on from BFEA01000013.1 coordinate 5,313,179, forward strand.
CCACTGTTAATCGACCTGGTTATCTATTTCAGAGAAAGAGAAGGTGAAGTGGGAAACTCTCATTTCAGAGAAAGAGGTGAAGTGGGAAACTCTCACTGCGATTGTGCGTATCGTCCAAATGGAAAGTCCCGTCTATGCCGGCCGGTAATCTATGCTTGCACTGGGCAACCTTGGAAGTGATTTCTATGCGATGAAGGGAACTCCAAATGCGACGACGTTGCTTGATCCTGTGGCAATTGGACAGCTCAGCACCCGGGTCGGCAGGGCGACGGTTGGCTATCCTTTTCAATACACTGTGATGGCTGGCTGAAATCCAAGAGAGTTTTGCTGACAAGCCTGGTTATCCGTCTCAATGCCATGTGGTGGCTGAGGTTACCCAGCCAACGGTTGGCTATCCATTTCAATACATTGTGACGGCTGACTGAAATCCCGTGAGAACGCGCACAGATTACCGTCTTCCCCCGAATCCAAGAGAGTTCTGCTGACAAGCCCGGTTATCCATCTCAGTGCCTGGTTAGTCTAGATACAGCTATAATGGCCATGCGTCTATTCGGCGGAAGATGGAAGTATGCCCCTGCCCTACTTAGAATCTACCCGAGGGACATGACAGTGCCCATGGCTGCTGCACATTTAGGCGCGCTCTCACAGGGGCATTCTGGCCAGCTCAACACGAACGGGCGGCGTAGGCAGTTTCCCTCAATCAGAACTTAACCGAACTCGTCTGTTCACATTTTGCGCGCGCTTACGATGGAGGTGCTCATCATCATCAAATGTTTCTCCTTCGGGCGTGTACAGATATAGTGCCCGCGACGGGGCGAGCATGATGAAGAAGTGTCAACTTTATCATCATGAAATTGACTATTGCCTCAAAATGTGGACAATTTGGGTGCCCAGCTGCTTGCTCCCATCAAGCGCATCAACTGGGCAGCCAATCAAGGGCTCCACCGAAATCTTTGCAATATCACCAGGTCCATCGAGATATGATACCCTTACAGTGAACCGGCTTCTCGTATTTTGCATTACAGTGCCCGATAGCCGGCGTCTTGTATTTTGCAAGCTGTCAATGAACGACTGACCTTGAGGACGTCCGTAGTCGAGGGGAAATGGCCTGTTGCTGCTTTCTGGCTCAGGCAGGGTTTGGGAGCTACGCTGCTGTGTGCCCTGCGCAGTTTCCTCCGTTCACCTTGCCTTTTGTGTGTGTGTGTCCTGTCTTGGACTTGTGGTATAGTGATTGGCGGCCCTGTTCTCTGCTTGTTCTTAGGGGCACACATATCCGGTATCTGGCTTTCCGATTCCAGCTAGGATTGTCTTAGCGGCAATCCTGCAGCACACATCCTGTATCGGGCTTTCTGATTCTAGTGAGGATTGATCGGCGATTCCGCGATTGAAAGTGGTAAGACTCCATTCCTCTGTTGTCATATGGTGCACGTTATAATCGGCCATCGTCATCATCGCTCTCCCTCTCTCTCTCTCTCTCGGTCTTCTTCTCCCTGTTAACTTCTTCCATTGCCGTTCACCGCGCTGTTCACCGCCCTTGTACGGGTTTCAGTCCCTCTGCTTATCCATAGAGGAGCGGAAACTTGGTCCACAAGCGGGACAACCGAACATCGTCTGCTAATTAAACGAGCAGACGGCCTTTAGATCGGGAGGAGGCTTTTTAGGGCAGAAAAGAGAGCAAGGAACGACTTTATGCGAGATCTGTCGATGTGATCGACCTTTTGTCAATGATCCTCGTGAGGGACTGGCATCGAACAAGTTTATCTGAGCCGATTGATGCTACCCAGTTTCAAAAGAACGCCAATTGTCTCACGTTGTCGGTTTGAAAGCCCCACATTGCATCCCATCGCAGAAGCAGAAGTTATGATGCTACCCAGTTTCGAAAGAAGGCCAATTGTCTCACGTTGTCGGTTTGAAAGCCCCACATTGCATCGCATCGCAGAAGCAGAAGTTATGTAGAAAGCTTGGTTTTGCATCGTAGAAACAGACGTTATGTTGCGGTGGCAGGACTGCTGAAAACATAGTTCGAAGTTCTGCGTGCTTGACCCTCTGGATTGTGAATCAATTCAGAATTCTGTCTTTTCATTCTTCTTCTAAAGCGTGTTCTCAAGGTTCCATTGCCTTGGCAGGACTGCTGAAAACAGATCTTGAAATCGCTTGTAGGTCAAGCGCGCTTGAGGGTGGCAGTGAGAACATACGCGCGACATGTGCAATTTCTAAACCATTGTCCTATCCCGGGTTATTGACATCAATGTGTAAGCCATTGTCCTATCCCGGGTGGCCACGTCCGTGTTGCCTCGGCAGCGCTGGCGCCATAACCGTACCCGTGATCAGAACTTAACATACCACTGTGCTGAACCCGAAGCCATTGCCATTTGCCACACGATTACCCTTACGCCGAGGGTAGCGGTGAGAACATAAGCGCGGCATGTGCGATGTCTAAACCATTGTCCTATTCAGGGTTATTGACATCGACCCTTATGGCCAGTTGACGTATCACTGTGCTGAAGCCGAAGCCATTGCCATTTGCTATACAATTACCCTTACGCCGAGGGTGGCAGTGAGAGCATACGCGCGACATGTGCAATGTCTAAACAATTGTCCAGGATTATTGATATCAAGCCATATGGCCACTTGATGTATCACTGTGCTGAAGCCGAAACCATTGCCATTGCCATTTGCATACGATTATGCCGAGGGTGGCAGTGAGAACATACGCTAGATGTGTGCAATGTCTAAACCATTGTCCTATGCAGGGTTATTGACATTTGTCCTATGCAGGGTTATTGACATTTGTCCTATGCAGGGTTATTGACATCAACCGATATGGCCACGTCGATTACCCTTACACCAAGGGTGGCTGTGAGAACATATGAGCGACATGTGCAACTAAACCATTGTCCTATCCAGGGTTACTGACATCAACCCATATGGCCACGTACATATTGCCTCAGCAGCACTGGCGCCTAAACCCTACCTGCGATCAGAACGTAACGTATCACTGTGCTGACGCCGAAGCCATTGCCATTTGCCATACGTAAAACTTCACATTGTAATGTCACATGTGCTATCTTGGGCCGTTATCATCACTTCTTTTCGTGGTGGTATCTCTGCCTGCTGATGATGTGTTTTAAGTTCAGGACATTGCATCCATGTCAGGTGATCGTCTTCTAACCATTTCATTTTTGTGTGTTTATCTTTACTCTGGGATGGGGCGGAGGACGGCTGGGAGCGTGCATATTCCGGCCGGGAGCGTGCATATTCTGGCGAACACGGGTCCTGCTTCCCTGTTTGGGCTGGCGATGGTAGTGAGAGGTTGTGGAGGCTTGGAGGGGGGGGGGCGGGGCTGTCGGGTTTTGCTTGTTTGTGCTGTTGTTTGTAAGAGCAGGCATTCGGAGTTGTCCGTTGCTCGTCCTGCCGCAAACGAACCTCCTGTTATTGGATTGAACGCCCGAGACCTGGATATCTTGCGAGTGACTGTCAACGGGATCCCGGCCAGGTTTTCACTCAGAGAGACCAACGTGGGAGGTGTCAGCAACAAGAAGGATGGTAGATTGGCATGCGCTCGGCTGTTGCAGCAGTGCAAGACATCAGAACTGTTGGAGAAGTCGCTGAAGTCAAATGCAGATGCCGCGGATGCAGCATTTAAGGAGTATGTGCAGTCACTTGCTGATGACCTGTCTCCAGAGTTGCTTGTGTGGCTGCCTGACCCATTGCCACCTATGCGGGGGCGATGTGTTAGCGCCAGCTGTGTAGGGCCTTCTCTCTCCGGAAGATCATCTGACCCAACTGCGGTGGGCAATGTTGGAACTCCTGAGAGCGGCGGCTCTCTCTGTGTAGAGGGCGCACTTCCAGTTGCTGCAGTTGGTGCAATGACGAGTGCTACACCTGCAACGTCAAAACGACCAGTTCCAGGAGACCTGCAACAAAGTGGCTCTCCACCCGGTGTAGGGAGAGAAGGTGGCAGTACGCACGAGGTGCATGGCAGCAATGACGATGGGCTGAAAGAAGATGGAATGGTTGAGGCGTTGGCATCGGGTACGGAAGCGTGGAATCTGTTGGAAAATCAGTCCAAGGGCCCTGTCGGTGATCTGGGTGCCGACGCCAGTGATCTGGGGTTCATTGACACCCGAGCGAAGGAAAATTCCGAAATCTTTCACTCTCTTCCCTCCAATGACGTGGACAAGATTCAGACAACTTTGCCAGCTTCCGACGTGCAGGGAACGAAGGTTCCTATGGAAGGACAGGCTACTGGACACGTGGATGTGCGGGAAATGATTGGGACGCAGGCATTCGGGGGCAATGGTGCTGATTTGAGTGGTTCGTTGATGATGGATGTAGAGGCGTCTGCTCCTGGGAGCTGTGTCCCTAGTGGTTCGGTGGGAAAGGAGGGGATGGCTTCGGGTTGCGGTGGTGACCGTGTGCATATAGTGGGAGGAGAAATCGGAGATTTTGAAGAAGGGGGTGAAGAACACTCTGGAGGAAGGTCGGCTCAGGTGGAGGCAGTTCCAAATCAAGCTCTCAGTGTCGCAGCTGCTGTCCAAAGAGAAGGCGCTGCTGTCCAAAGAGAAGGCTCTGCTGGAGGGCAAAGTGTGCAACGCCTTAACTCAGGGGCAGCGTGGAAAGATGCGGTCCCCGTTGGTGTTGCAGGTGCTGGCCCAATGGCGGATCCCGTCGGTTCGAAGAGTACTGGTGCTGGGGAAAGAACAAATGCATATGAAGATGCCGGTGCAGCTGCTGCTCTCAATATTGCTCCAATGGCGCATGGTGGGAAGTCTGAGGCTCCTGTTGAGGAGGTAGGTAATTGTGCCGCCCACCTTTGCGGTCTCCTTGTGTGAATGAACGCAATTTGCACTTGCCAGTGTATTGCTGTTTTGTTTGCTCGGCTTCTGATGTGCGGGTGAAGTAGAGGCCTGAGCTATGGGAGCTTGATGTGCACGATCAACAGGAGGATCTCTCAATGCCACACCGGTAATCTTGCTGACAACACTGGGACTTGATGCTGTGAATGAGCAAGAGGATATCTCCAGGCCACGTCCGAAGTGATCTTCCTGACAACTCTGGAATGGGGGAGGGAGGGATCTAACCTGTAGTAGAGTCGTCGAAATTGGCATGGGAGCTTCCAGTTTGAGCCTCATGACGCCCTTCACTATGACATGACTGGTCGTCCTGTGGACGACAGTCTTGCTTTTTGTGCATAATCCTGGTAATTTGCAATTGAGGAGGCATCATCGCTCATAGGAGGACGAATGTGTAGGCCTGCTATGGGGCTGATGCGCTCGTCTTTTTTTGTTTTTCCCGTTTGCTCGCCAGCTCCCGCTATTGCGCAGCCAGTTGCGTCACCGCCTGCCGCCAGTGCCCTCGCTCCGACAAATAAGGTCCATTTATGCTTGGGTGAATCTGGTGACTGTTTCCAGAATCACAATCAACATTTCTTCAACATTTGGATTGCTCACCAGCTCCCGCTATTGTGCGCCCACTCGCGCCACCCCCCCACCGTCAGCGCCGTCGATCCGACGAATAAGGTCCAGTTATGCTTGGGTGGATTTTGTGACCTTTGCCAGAATCACAATGATGATTGGTTCCGGGAGAGGGGCCCCTCATCAGTGCAAGGCTGGGCCTTGTTTCCCCATTGGACGTTGCAATAAAGTATGGATGCTGCACAGGTTACATGCATGCTTACACGTGCGATCTTGAACACTGTTCTATGGCGAGTGACTTTGGTACGCCCAGCCATTACAACTTGCAGAATGATAATTGTATTGCTGACTTCAGTTTGCCCTGATGTCATGATGCCATGCCTGCCATCGCTGTTGTTCTTGTTATAGGTGCTGATGGATTCAATTATACTGTTTGTGACAATTTGTGGGCCTACTTTGATTCCCATGTTCCCCTCATCTTTTTGGGTTTCTGATCCGTTTTCTTTTTCTCGAATTGGAATAGTTTGTTCCTCTTTGCTGGCGTAATCATTACCATCAAGGAGGGCATGAGGTGGTTCTGTCGACCACGTGGCTGTGAAGGAACCTTTTTGAGGCACAACTGTCAATATGTGCCCTCTGTTAAACCACCAGTACACGGCCCCAGCCTTGCAGAAAAATGATGTTGTCGCCACAAGCAAAATTTGGGGCTCGGGGAAGGGCTGCTGAAGCAACGGGGGAGTAAGCTTGTGGGCCCGTTGAAAACGGGCAACTGGACTAGAACCTTTCCTAGTGGTCCAATCTGCTGGTGTGTTTCCACATGTACGTACAGAACCCCTTCCTTGCTGGCACTGGCAGCAAAACTATAACAGGAAAAAAAAAAAAAAAAACACAACCAAGGAAAACCAACAAGCATTCACTTTGTTTTTTCATTCGGATGGCTGTGGCCATATTCCTGGGTCACATTCGAGGGAAGTCTTCGAGTTCTGGTCTTTCTGTTTAGGTGCCCTGCCAGGAAGGCAGGGCGTTTTTCAACTGTTCCGACGGCCGTTTCTTTTTTTTTTGTTTTCTTTTAGAACGTGGTACTAAGTGAGTGCTACATCTTCCACTGTCGAATTTTCTCAGCCTCTAGATTCAAGATGTAGCGGCCCATCTCAAATCTGCTTAGTATCTGTCCGTTCTCCCGAAAGTCTCTGGTAGCCCGTTTCTCTCAGGGCACACTCACAGTGGGAATTGGGTGCACGTACCTACGGTTGACAGCTGGCTGCATACATCAAGGGAAATGCCTGTGGGGGCAAGCAGCCCCCAACTGGTTACTGGCGCCTGTCATCACGGACTGCCAGCAAAACAAGTGGGCACTATGTGCCCAGAAGAGAGAGAAGCACCCATTTTCACACAGTGCCAGCCTTTCTGAAAGTAGAGTTTTTTCCCCATGAATCTTTGCCCATTTTGGGCTAGATACAGGCACATTCCTTCGAGGGTACACTCATGACAGGGATGTATCTGACTGCTATTGTGTCCATCTTGAGCAGAAAACGTCGGTGTGCGCTCTTTTTTTTCCTTTTCTTTTCTCTTTGAAGCCCAGTATCTCTTTGAAACCACCTGTATCCATAACTCGAATTTGGCCAGATACACGGGTCTGGCTTTGTGGAGAGTTTGGTTGCTGTGGCACATCATTGAAAATGACGATCTCCTTTTCATTCCATCTGCTGGCTCGTCGGTGCTGCCCTGTGGCATACTGCGCATCCACACGGGCTTGAAGGGCCCAACCAGATGGAAAATAAGGGCCCTCCAGGCCCCTTGTCGTTTCAGCCTAAAAGCCTGAAAACGAGGGCCATTTTCACGCCCTCATAAAGTCGACCTGCCCTGAAACTCAGGCGCCAGACCAGGGTTTACCACAGGCCATTTTTGGGCCTGTTTCAAGACAACCTTTGTATGAACTTCAACGCCAGGGTCTGGCACGTTTCGGCATTGGCAAGAGCAGCCTCCCGGACGGGCCAGCACTATATAGTACTGGCCCGCCCTGCAGGCTGCACGTAGTTCATAGGGACTTCCCAGGCAGTTCACAGGCACTTCACGTGCGTTCAGGAGGCAGTCTTCAGGAGTTGGCCGCAGCACTCTGGAGGAGTGCTGCAGTAGTAGCTAGTGCTAAAGTAGTCTTCAGCGCTGGGCGCTGCTAGGAGGTAGAGTAGCGTTGGGAGAGAGAGAGAAGGGCGGAGGCCAGGGAGACTTACCTGTGGCGCCATAGCACCAGCTTCGTCTTCGGTGTACCTGCAACAAGGCGCCACCTTCACAGGTTAGTACTTGGTACGAGAGGGGGAGAGAGAGAGTTCTTCTTCTTCCTCTAAGTCCACCATCTCTCCCTCACCCTCTCGCCACCTGACTTCTCAGTATCTGCAGACTATGAGAGCGAGAGAGAGAGAGAGAGAGAGAGAGAGAGAGAGAGAGAGAGAGAGAGAGAGAGAGAGATTGGTGACTTCGAGACTTGATGGCATTTGGATTCAGACTCGACATTGGGATTGAGACATTGGACGATGGATTATTTGGGACCTGTACCGAAGACTCGGTGTTGACGACATTCCCATCTTCCCCTCTTCTTCGTCTAATCCCCCTCCTCTTCGTCTGTGTATGTTTGGGACTGGCGCATTTCTTCCTGTGTGAGCGCCAGGTCCCTTCACACCATGCGATGATGATGATGTATGTTTGGTCTGCATTGCGACATTGATTGGTTTGATCATTGGTATTTTAGCTTTCCACTGTGCTATCCTGTATGTGCGAGAGGTCGGTTCTTGTTCTGGTCTGCACCGTTACGGTATGCAACAGTTTGGTATCGGAGCGGACCTCTCAATCAGAGGATCCGCCCAATCAAGGAGCCAGCTTGCTTGATCGACTGATTGTTGAATGAATGATTGATTGATTGATTGATTGATTGTTTATTAGTGAATCAAGTAGGGCTTCGGCAAATCTCTGCATTTTTTTTCTTCCGGATATTAGCATTTCGTTTTCTGTCTCACTCTAGGCATATTATGTCATATTCTCGGACTGGATCGATTCTTCTCTGAAAGTGGAACCGATCGAAAGCCGAAACTTTGCGAAACCTTGCCTAGATCCAGTCATATTCTCGGATATTGCCGAAACTTTGCGATCCAGTCATATTCTCGGACTGGATCGATTTCTTCCGGATATTAGCATTTCTATTTTGCGCAATTTTTTTTTTCAAGATCGCATTTTTTTTGAAAGCCGAAACTTTGCGAAACCTTGCCCAGATCTCGCTCATAGTACTCTGAAATGCCTCACTGATAGCAGATCGACAGATATACAAAAAATAAAAAAGAAGGGGGGTTGATCCTCTTCTTTTATTTTATTTATTTATTTTATTCTGTTGATTATGACCGGGAATGGAGAGTGCAGCATTGTCACCTTCCTGCATTTCCCTCCCACCCACCCCTTTGTCTGCATTCCCAGTTTGGTAAGTGCCACGTCAACAGTGCCACAACAGCAGCAGTGCCACGGCAACAACAATACCAACGTCAGCAATGCCCGTCCACCATGACAGTTTCAGCTTTGGGCATGCCAGGCCAACTTGCAATCAGACTCGCTTTCTTCTTCGCTTCACATACATGCAAACAGATGGCGAATCACACTGACGCACAGCTCCCACGCAAAACTCAGAGATATGGAAATCGAGAACTCAGTTCAGATGCGAACTTGCTTCCACAGGCTATGGCGCATAAGCGCCTGCACATCCAACCCTCGATACTGTTTCCAACACCACCGTTCACACTCACTCAACTCTGGATCACCCCGAATACCCCAGACACATACACACTCTTGCGTCTCTCTCCTATGTACAACGGTTATGGCCTCTTAACCACTAACTACGGCTACGCTAACTTCTTCCAGCCCACTTCGTCTTCGGGCGCTCTGCAGACCACCTCGCACAAGTCGCTTGAGACAGCGCTTCCGCATGGCTTACGCAGAGAATGATTGAATTGCTGGACGCTGCCTCTTGATTTATACTTCTGTTGGTCGCTGGTCTGCCCCTTTCCTCCAGGCCCTCGGGGCACACAGTCCCACACGATACTTGCTTGACTGGACTGCGACTGACAGGATCGGTACCACTGACTGCACGGGGTTGCATTGCCGACTCAATGGGGTCGCACTGTCTACTCAACGCAGCTGGACCTACGACTTACCTACAGACCTCTAGCCTAACAGTTTCGACCTCTACACAGCCGCAACCCCTACTTGACAGGTCTACAGATCGAATCCTTACAACTACAGGGACCTACGACAAAGCACAGTCACTAGACTCACTACTAAAACACAGGTCGTGGGTTCAAAACACACACGGCTCTACTCGATACTGTACACGGGTGCAGGTAAGGTCTAGGGATCGGACCCTGGGATCTGCATCTGCTTCTGCAAAGGTGAAAAACCGTTTCACTCCCGCCGGCCTAAATTCAAGGTCCTCCGAGAATGCTCCAGTCCAAGGCAGGACCTTTACCCTTCTTGTCTCTCTCATAGGCTCGGACTATATTGGGAGCTGTCTCTAGAAGTTCTGCTCTGGTGAACCAGCGATCGTCTTCAGGTTCTTGATAAGAGAATCTGACTTTGTACTGTTTCTGTGGACGACCCCTACCTCCTGTTCTGAAGACATCCTCACCTACTATGCTGTCAATGTCGTACCTTCCGTCCATATTCGGAGGAATTATAGACCTTCGTGATGGAAATTGTTGGCTTGTTGTACAAGGTAATAACTTTGATGCATGGAAAACTGGGTAGGTGTGGAGGTGTGCTGGAATCTCTATTGTGTAGGATGGTCCGTCCTCTCCACCCTTGACTTCTAGGACTGGCCATGGTCCTTTATAAGCAGGTGCAGGTTTTGCGAGATGTTCTCCTCAAGAGCAAACTCTTTTGACTTGACCCAGACTAGGTTGCCGACTTGGAACTGTGAAGGGCGACGGTGTTTGTTGGCTTGTTCTATCATTCTGTGCTGGGCCTTCCTGAGGTTCTCAACTAGTGTAGCTATCTCTTTCTCGTGCCGTATCGCGGTACCGGGCAGTAACCTTTGAATCTGATCCCGGTTAAGTCCTTCAAACGGTCTGCGTGGTTTAAAAGACTTGTGTAGCTCATTGGGAGTGCGACAAGTGGCTAAGTGCACGCCATTATTGTAGGCACTGGCTACTTTTGGGAGCATCTCATCCCAGTCCAGTTGATCGGGCCTAATGTACATCCTTAAAACTTGCTGAAGGACTTTATTTATGTGTTCGGTCTGTCCGTTTGTCTCTAGATGACGGTCAGACGACATTAACAACTTTGACCCGTAGACTTTTATTAATTCCTGCCAATTCTGACTAGTGAACCGAGTGTCCCTGTCACTAACTATAGACAACGGTAGCCCATGTTCACTGACCCAATGGTCGAAAAACTTTCGGATCACTAAATCTACGCGTGCCTCAGAAGGCAAAGGAACGAAAATGGCGTACTTGCTAAACCTGTCTACTATGACCATGACTTGACTCTTGTCATGTCTACTTTTGACGCCAACATCAATGAAGTCTATAGACACTGGATCTCCGGGTCCTTCTGGGATAGGCAATGGTATGAGAAGACCTAGAGGGGCTCACGTAGTAGTCTTGTTCCTTTGACATACTTTGCAATTTCGTACTTATTCTATGCAGTCAGCCTTCATACCAGGCCAGGTATACGCACGCATGAGGTTGGCTAATGTCTTCTGCCAACCGAAATGTCCCTCTGTATCATGGCGTTCCCCTAAGATCAAGCTTATGATCTCTTCACTATTGGGAACGCATAGGTGGTCAACAACATTAGTCTTCTCAAATAACAGGCCGTTTGTAGTGCGGTAATCTGGTTCTGATTCTGGTGCCTCCTTAACCCTCTTGAGGAGGTCACTATAGATAGGGTCCTGCGCATACGCTTCTTTGAGGCTCTGCTGCACGTCTCTCCCTATATCCAGATAGTGCACTATCGCTCCAAAGTAGTCTGATCTCCTACGCAGGGCGTCTGCAACTACATTGTACTTTCCCTTGACCGGCTTGAGCTCAAAATCATACTGGTTTATCTCTGCGGCCAGCCTAGTTAGCTTTGGTGTCATTTTGGCCAGCGTTTTCGGCCACCTTAGTGTCTCGTGGTCTGAATATACTTCAAAGTGCCTCCCAAGCAACTAGTGCTTCCAGTGTTCTAACACTTGCCTGAGAGCGTAGAGTTCCCTCTCGTAGGTGGATGTTGCTACCGTTTTTGAAGGCATTCTAGCAGACATGAACTCTACAGGTCTGTATCCATTACAATCGTTTTGCTGTAGAACAACACCTATGCCATATTGGCTTGCATCTGTGGTGATCGACGAATGGCAATGATGGATCGACTACCTTAAGGACAGGGTACTCTATTAAGGCCCGCTTTAACTTCTTCAGGGCCGCTGTGCAATCTTTATCCCACTTCCAGATTGCCTGTTTCTTTAGCAACCGGCGAAGGGGAGCAACGATGGTGGAGAAGTTTATGAGAAACTTTCTATAATAATTTGCCAACCCTAAGAACGATCGCAACTCTGTCAGCGTGCCGGTAGTCGGCCAGTCTCTAATCGCTGCTATCTTACTGTCCTCAGGCCATCTCCATCTAGGACGTGGCCCACGTATAAAACTTGTGGCTTGGCCCACTCACACTTCTTCACATTGATCTTGAAGTTACTTCTCTAAGCTCCCCCAAAACCTGCCTTAGATGGCCTTCATGCTCCTGGAGGGTCTTACTAAATACTAACATGTCATCTAGATATACAACTACAAATCTATCTAACCACGGCCTAAACAAGTCATTCATGCAACGCTGAAAAGTAGCTGGCGTGTTGGTTAGTCCGAACGGCATCACTATAAACTCATAGTGCCCGTATCTGGTCCTGAACGCCGTTTTGTGCTGATCATCAGGATGAACACCTATCTGATGATAGCCTGATTTTAAATCTATCTTAGAGAAGTATCGGCAACCCTGCACTCGATCCAACAAATCATCTATTCGAGGCAGTGGTTCTGCGTTCTTCACTGTGATGGCGTTGAGACCCGTATAGTCTATACACATTCTCAACTCTCCCTCCTTTTTAGGGACATACAGAACAGGCGCTCCAAACGGAGACGAACTGGGCCTACTCCAACCCTTCTCGAGGAGCTCGTCTAACTGCTTTCGCAGCTCCTCTAACTCTCTTGGGGACATTCTATACACCGCTCCTTTGGGAGTTCTATTGCCAGGTTCTATCTCAATTCGATGCTGGATCGGTCGCTGTATTACTCCTGTAGGCGGCTCAGACAAATCTGCATACTCCTCTAGCAACTTGGGAATACGAGGGTCTATGGGCTCTTCGGGCTTAGGCTTAGTGATAGGCCTAACATAGGCAACAAAAGCCTGTTTTTCTAGCTTCTCGTTCTTCACTAACCTTGTGAATGCAGGAGCGCGAAGGCAGCAATGTGCTAAGGGGTTCTCTACCCTTGACACATGAAACAGGCGGGCAGTCTTGACTCCACCTGAAGGAGTAGGGAGCCTACACTCATGCTCTCTCAAATGAAGTGTGGCCCCTGCTGCCTCTTCCAGTCCATTCCTAGGACTATATCAAACGGGAGGTTGTCTTCCAAGAGGAGAGTCAGGAATGGAGAACTCTTTCTACCTTCCCATCTTTCTCTAGGCGAAAATAAGCCTGGACTCCCTCAACGTAATCCTCGACTCGCATTGTGCGATTGTCTGCGAGGATGCTGATTATAGGTTCCTCTAGCTTTCGGACCCTTGGATTCAGCTTCAACTTTTGTAGCGTTGTGCGACTAATATAGCTACGGTAGCCCCACTGTCTATAAGGGCCCCTACTCTACCTCTAAAAATCTCTACATCTACCAATACTAGTTGCCCTTTCTCATTCTTCTTCATCTTGGCCCAGGCAGGCATCCTCTCCTTCAGTTCTTCTGCCACGCATGTGAGGGAAGTGCCTAGAGAGATCCTAACACAAGCAGTCTCTGGGCAGCTTTCTAGGCTCTGGCCAGCAACCTCTGCCATAGACACATGTGGGTTGGGAGTTCCTCTATGGTGAGCACCCTCTTCTCCACATGGTCTAGGGGTAAGGGCAGTTGCGACCCCTATCGGCGGTTGCCTGTTGCTGCCTGTGCAGCAAATCGGGCCTCCCTATACTTTGGGCAGTATTTGATAATATGACCTGGATCACCGCAGTAAATGCACTGGTCGTCTATTCTTTTCTGCTAGACTTTTTGACCGAGACCCAAATCTTCCCATGGCCTGCCCTGTGGCAAACCAGGGTGCCATCCACCTCTCCTGTAAGGTGACCGATTGAAATGTGGACGGTTTTGAGGGGGACCTCGACCCCTACCTCCCTCTTGGCGGTTTCCCCTACCGCCAACCGCCTGATCGTCCTGTCTTTGGCCACTTGAGGCCCGACCTTCTTGGCCCCGGCCTCCTCCTCTTCCTTGCAGCCTCCCTCCAGCCGCGACAGCAGTGTAGGACCTCCCCTGACCTACAGTCCTGTCCTCCTCCTCAAGGCCCCACTCTATCTCGCTATAAGGGACCTCCTCCATTCCTCGTTCATCCAAAGTCAGGATCAGGCTATCCTTCCCCTTAACCTGCCCTGAAATAGTCCGACCCTTCCCCTTCTTTCCCTTTTCGAAATCCCTATTCCAGAAAGCCTTCACTGACGTTCCCTGTTCTCGTGACTTGTCATAGAAATGCCCGTGCAAACTCTCGGGCATCGCACGATAAAATAACTGAACCAACTGTGGCTCTATTACCCCATGATTAGGGACGGCGACAGGCTCGTCCATGGGCCCCTTGAGTGCCCTTGCAGTCTTCCACTGTCGTGTGTGGATTGTCTGGAGCTTGTCAGATGCATTAATTCCTTTAGTTACATCCGCGAAACATTCACGAAGTAACTTTAGGCATTCATTGAGGGGAGTGATGGTGGAATACGCCACCATATCGTTGTGGCACTTGGCGGCACGGTCTAACGCGTGGAATGCGACCAGGACTTGCTCCTTAGGAATAATATCCTGGAGGTGCACGCATGAGTTAATGTTATCCTCCCAATTATCAAAATCTTCCCCTTGCTTCCCGCTATAGGCGTCAGGAAACTTGACTTTGACTTGTTCCCTACGCAGGTGTGCCTCTTCCTCCTTTGGAACTACTATCTTGACGCCCTCTATGGCGCCAACACAGAACTGTTTTGTGTTCTTTATGCGGGCCGCATCTCAGAGCCCATCCGCATCGTCATATCGTGGGCAAAATCTCTAAAAGCTACTCGAATGGATTGTAGTGCTATGTCATGGCCCCTGGAGGCATGCATCTGCTCCTACTGGACGCGAATCAACACATCTATACTTTTCGCTATCGCATCCACCTTACTCTGCAAATCCCCTTGTGCTAGCGCATTCGAATGCTGCTCTGCGCTGGCAGCCAATTCCTTTCCCAACTCAGTGGCCGCCGCTATGCGCCTCCTCCTCTGCCTTCTTAGTCGCAACTTCCATTCCATTCTTTTCTCGTCCTCTAGGGCCTGCTGCTCTAACGGGTCTTCCAAGGCCTTTATCTTTGCCACTGCAGCATCCCTCTCGTCCTGGGGGATGTACATTAAGGCTTCTTCATCCTGCCCCAGGGATAAGTTAGCCACCCATTCTGTCACCATCTTTTGTAGTTTCTTCTGGTCTTCACTGGTCCCACTAGACTCCCCTCTTTCCTCTCTCCTCCTAGTCCTCAACAGGGGTATCTCGTCTTCCCTCTTCTTCCTCTTCAACTTCTTCTACTTCTTTAAGTTGCTCCTCCTCTTCTTTCTTCACCCTCTCCATCTTTTCCTCAAGCTTCTTCTTCTTCGCTGCCTGTGCTTCCAACAGGGCCTTCTTCTTGGCTCCCTTCTCCTTTCTCTCTCGCAGTATAGTGACACTCTCCTCTTGCTCCTTCGTATATGGGGTGGTGCTCGTTCCACTATGCGTGTCAACCATGGTGACAGGTGTACAACCGGATGACAGTTCCACTCCTCACCACTTAGACTCTCATTCTGTAACTGACTTAAGACTGACTCAACTAAGGACCACAGCGCCTTACCCTTTGATCCAGCTAGGTTACCACAGCCGACGGAAGCTTTCGACACCACTGTCCTTGACAATCCAGACCCAGGTGCCCTGCACTGGCAGTCAATCCCACTTGACTTTCACTCCGGTTCAGGACTTTGTCAACTAGGGTCTCCAACCTGACTCTACTTCTAAGCTGTCACTACAGGACTTACTGCTGATCAGGAGGCATTTAAGGAGATCCCTCGTAACTCCTCAGGAATTATTTAACGTCGCAAACAGGATGATGTGATCAGCAAGTCCTCTCAAAACTTAGACAACTTGTTGTGCAACCCACAACTCAGATTTTGGGCCTACTGTGCCACACTGAGCCTCCCGTCGGTCTGTACCGGTCCTTGGGAGGGTTTGTGTCCTCCGGGTCAGTCAAGTCGTCAGACGCAGCCTTTAGCCCTACTCAGGCCGTGTGGGTTTGGTCAACAAAGCTCTATGACCTCATTCACAGAGTTCCTATCACCTTGACAAAAGAGACTCGATGCGGAAAGAAGAGACAGACTGGCTCAGCAAGTCCCATGGGGTGTGTGCACATCCATAGGGCGAGGGGATAGGCTGAAGGCTTGGCGAGAGTATACCAAACTCCAACTTGGTCAAACTTTGTGGTCAACAGCTCCGGTCAACGCCCTGGTCGCCACCTTGGTCAACACTAATCAACGCCCTGATCAACTCCTTGGTCAACGCTGGTCAACACTTCGGTCCACTTTGCTTATTGCCGGAGCGACTATGGCCGGTTAACCACTAACTATGGCGACGCTAACTTCTTCCAGCCCACTTCGTCTTCGGGCGCTCAGCAGACCACCTCGCACAAGTCGCTTGAGACAACACTTCTGCATGGCTTACGTAGCAAATGATTGAATTGCTGGACGCTGCCTCTTGATTTATACTTCTATTGGTCGCTGGTCTGCCACTTTCCTCCAGGCCCACGGTGCACACAGTCCCACACGGTACTTGCTTGACTGGACTGCGACTGACTGGACCGGTACCGCTGACTGCACGGGGTTGCACCGTCGACTCAATGGGGTCGCATTGTCTACTCGACGCAGCAGGACCAACGACTTACCTACAAACCTCTAGCCTAACAGTTTCGACCTCTACACAACTGTAACCCCTACTTGACAGGTCTACAGATCAAATCCCTACAACTACAGGGACCTACGACAAAGCACAAGCACTACTAAAACACAAGTCGTGGGTTCGAAACACACAGGGGTCTACTCGATACTGTACACGGGTGCAGGTAACGTCTAGGGATCGGACCCTGGGATTTGCATCCTGCTTCTGCAAAGGTGAAAAACCGTTTCAAACAGGCCAATGAGTTCATTGCCGCGTACGGACAGCTGTTCCAAGCTCAGTTCGCATCGATCGAGGCTGAGGAACAGCGCCAGGCGGCAGCCGAGGCTGCCCATCTACAGGCTGAAGAGGAAGCAGCAGCTGAAAAGCAGCGGCTTCAGGCCGAAGCTGACGCAAATGCTCGGGCTCGCTGCAAGGGAGCCCAGGATCTGCTGCAGCGGCACGAAGCCGCCAGCGTCGACAAGCTCAAGTTCTGGCATTTTGAACCATCCGAGAGCCACGAAGACGCGACACCGGAAGAGCAGCACAAGGAGTTTATTGCCAAACTCGTGACCCGGTTGGTTTACACTTGTAACCACCTGCGGTCGGAGCTGGCGAATCTTTGACGGACGGTGCGGAGCCACAAGGATCTGCATGAGTGTGCTACACGGGCACTCAGTTCCCGTGTACAGGACTTGACCAGATGCTGGCAAACCCAACAGTGCAGCCTGAACCAGCCAATTGGAGGAACGAGTTGACCATGTATTTGCAATGTTCGGCGACATCAGCACCTTCACTGCACCAGCCACCATCAGCGAGCAGCTGGACACCTTGAAGACCGAGGTTCGGCAACTGCACCAGCTGCCCGACAAGGAAGGCAACACTAGTGCGCAAAAGTACAAGATGTTGCAATAACCCATGCCATATGTCTCGTGGAAAGACTGAGGGCCAACTCGGCCACTCTCTGCCCAGGTCAAAAAAGGGGCAAAAAGGATCTCATACGAGGACCCAGGGCTTGGACGTGTGACAATTGACTTTAGTCAATTGTCGGGACCCCAACAGTCAAAGTCCAAAGGTGCCTAGCCCAGGCCGCTGGTCAAGCACACACACTTGTTTGTATGCAGGTACTCAGACAACATCAGGTCCAATGGAGAAGTCTGCAACTGCACAATCCGGGCCCTCAACTGTGAGTCAATCTGGATGACTGTGGGGGAAGCACCCGAGGCCAAACAACCTCGACAATTGCTACTTAAGGCTGGCCTTGAGTGAGTTAAGCATTCAGTCTTGCTATGCTGCTTTGACGCTGGCTCGACTTTGACTAGACACTAGCATTATGCTGGCTCAACGCTGGCAAGACGCTGGCTGTGCACTGGCGATGCGGACGACAGCACGAGGTGGAGGCAGCGTGCTGGCGCTTTTTGCATTGTGTGCTAGGCTTGGTGAGGTGGCATGCTGATGTGGCGCTACCTTTGGTCTACATTGCATGCTGATGTGGCGCTACCTCTAGTCTACATTGCATGCTGATGTGGTTCTACCTTTGGTTTACATTGCATGTTGATGTGGCGCTACCTCTGGTCTACATTGCATGTTGATGTGGTGCTACTTCTGGTCTACATTGCATGCTGATGTGGCGTTACCTCTGGTCTACATTGCATGCTGATGTGGCGCTGCCTCCGGTTTACATAGAATAGTCATGAATACTGCTGGCGTGGCATTGTCCACGTTGTCTACATGAGGTGACTGGTTGCGAGGAGGAGGAAGATCGGGATCTGTGGATGAAGGAGGTCAGGTCGTCACCTGAGGTTGACGTCATCAGTGGAATCTGCTATGTCTTCATGGTCTTCACGGGATAAAGTGCCACGAGGCACTATTGTCTGTGATCAGGAATATGCTTAATATCATTGTTGACATGGAGAGGGAAGAAGCCCGGAGAAGGAGAGGGGTCTGGAGGGATTATTATTGTGAGATCTTTCATCTTCTCCTCTGTTTGTTTTCCCTCCACTCTCTTCTTTTAATGGTAATGAGATACTGTTCCAGATATTACTTCCCGATTTGGGGACTTTGTTGCAGATAATGAGACTACTGATCTTTGACGACTTCCGAGTATCTACCAGACCGGGTTCATTACAATGCCAACATTCTGGATTGAAAAGTTTGATGATTATACGCATCAAGACCTGGTCCCATGGTGGCAGGGCTTTACGACCGAACTGCGGATTCATCACGTCGCCGAGCACTGGTACATCGGGGTGTTGTTCCTCAAATCAAACGGCAAATGCCAGATCTTGCTCAGCCACCTGGCAACCATCCACGACGTTCAGATCGCCGATCTACTCAGGAAGATCTCTTGGGAAGATTTGACGAGACAATGGAAGAAGCGGTTCATCGTTGACGATGCCTTGACGGTCGCCATCAACTGCCTCTTCAGTATGACTCAAGGCAACACACCAACACATGACTGGCTCACGGAGTGGCAAAAGATTGGGGCAACACCCGATCTTGATTTACCATTTCCACATTTGCGTCGGGAGTTCTACAACCTGTAGTGTGCTGCCTTGAGCCTCTCACTCGGTGATCGCAAGCAGTACACAACCTTCGCCGAAATCATCGACAAGGCATGAGAGATCATGAAGACCAACAAGACTGCTGCACACGAGAAGTCAGTGTGGCAGCCATCCCATATGGAGAAAGGAAAATTTGGTCCACGTCCGTAGCAAGTCGCTGCTGTCCAACCGGACAATATTGTGGAAGACCTAGCAGCCACCCAGTATCACGTGAGGGAGATCAGGTCGCCGTTGTCCAGCCGCGAAGCAACAACAACTCTTGTGGGAAAGGGAAGGCATCGCTGGCTGGAATTGGACAACCAATACCATGGGTCAAGTTCAACTTGACTGAGGCTGAATACAAGTACCGCAACCGATACGGCTGCTGCTATTGGTGAAACAACACGAAGCACAAGACCTCCCACTACCAGGATCAAGGCGAGGAGGATGCTTGACCTCAAATCAACTCGGGAAATTGAGCTGCGCGGGAGGTGAGGCGATTCAACCCCTCACTCCGCTAGATTCGGCCGCCTTGCTAGCGGCCTCCTACACATCTAGGGAGAATGCGGATGTTGCAAGTCCTCGGTTCACTTACGAGGATTACGCTTTCCACTTGGTCCCATCGTTGGACCAGCCACTCCACGTGCAATAATCCATCGCATGCACGGTTCCTCCACCATCGACAGATTCTGCAGCGTTGCCAACCATCACCGGGGATTTGACGTCGTAGTCAAGACTTGAAGAACTCGACCCGTTGAGTCCGCAGACTTCCAATGGATGCCCCTTCCCTCGTCCGGTCGATTGTCTGAACCGCATTGCAGTGTGCTCATGGCACAATTGCGAGATTACTTGCATACTGCAGTACGAGCTCCGTTGATGGACGCCAGAGTAGAGGTTGTTGACCTTGACGACTACGTTGCGAATATCGACCGCGAGTTCAAGACACAACGGTCCGACGACCTCGACGCGCCATTGTTGTACGTACACATTCAGATCGGAGAGCCGACCTGCAGCGCTTTGATCGATTGCGGAGCTACTCGCAACTATATCAACCAAGACTTTATGGTACGCGTTGGCCTTGGGCCATGCGTTCGGAGGAAGTCGCAGCCCACGCAAGTCACGTTGGCCGACGTCAAACGCACAAGTCAATCGACCGGTGTATTGATTCCGTCCCCGTGTACCTCGCCACTCATCACCGAGCTTCTCGAAGCCTACAACGGCGTGTTCGAAGCTCCACATGTAGTATCGGATCCGCCCATCCGCCACGAGATCATCCTCGAGGCCGGGGCCGTACCTTTGTGTGGTTGCATCTACCGCATGAGCGAGGAAGACTTAAGTGTGCTACGGGCACAACTCGACGACCTTCTTTAGAGAGGCTGGTTTCGGCCTAGCTCTTCGCCATACGGTGCTCCCTTTCTCTTCGTTCGGAAGAAGAACAAGGACTTGCGGTTGTGCATCGATTTTCGCAAGCTCAACGAGCAAACCGTCAAGAACGCCGGCCCTCTCCCGCGCAACGACGAACTTCCCGAACGGCTGGGCGGCGCTTAAGTTCTTCTCCAAGCTTGACCTCAAATTTGGATATCACCAACTCGAGATCCGACAGGAAGACCGCTACAAGACCACGTTCAAGACGCGATATGGCCATTTCGAATGGGTGGTTATGCCATTTGCCCTTACGAATGGCCTGACCACGTTCCAAGCGGCTATGACGACAGGGTTCCGATACATGCTAGACAAATTTGTACTCATTTACCTCGACACAGGCGGAGTTTGGACGAGCATGTGGAGCACCTGCACACCGTTTTGGACCGGCTACGACAAGCCAAGCACAAAGGCAACCGAGACAAATGCGAATTCGCACGGCAAGAGCTCGAGTGCTTGGGCCATTATGTCCTCTTGCGGACAAGATCGAAGCCTTCCGCGTATGGCTCGAGCCCACCAACACCACGAACGTTCGCTCATTCATGAGGTTGGAAGGCTACTATCAACTCTTCATCACCGGGTACTCAAGGATTGCCGCACGATTGACAAGATTACAATCCCTAAAGGTGCCATTTGTATTCGATGACAACGCACACCGGTCATTCCAAGCACTCAAGACGACCATGCTCATGGCACCCGTCCTTAGCATCTACGACCTAACCTTGCCAACGAGAGTGACGACTGACGCTTTCGACTGTGGCATTGGGGCAGTCTTGGAGCAATACAATGGCAACGACTGACATCCTGTGGAGTACTTCAGCCACAAGGTGCCTCCAATCAACTCACTTGATGATGCAAGGAAGAAGGAGCTGCTCGCGTTCGCGATGGCTCTCGAACGATGGCGACACTTCCTCCTTGGGCGTCGTAGGTTCACATGGATCACGGATAACAACACATTGACCTACTACAAGACGCATGATACGGTGAGCAGCACTATCCGACGATGGATGTACTTCATCGACCAATTTGACTTCACACTGAAACATCTCGCCAGCCTCTCCAATCGCGCAACAGATGCACTCTCACAAAGACCCGATCTTTGCGCTCTGACACATCATGCCTTCGCATTCGACGAGGAACTCCAGCGGCACTTCGTTCGGGTCTATGAGTCCGATCCAGATTTCGCCAAGCTATATGCACAACTATCTTCGGATCACCCGCCGACCAGCAATTCTCGCATCGTCGATGGGTACTTGCTTCTCCACTCGCGAGGCAAGGACTTGCTCTGCGTTCCACAAGACCGTCGTCTTCGAACTCGCCTTCTCGGCGAGTACCACGACTCTCGACTCGCTGGCCATTTCGGAGCCAATCGGACTATCACACGACTTCGGCAATGATTCTGGTGGCCAGACCTCATTACCTATCTCACTCGGTATTGTGACTCTCGCGAAGTTTGTCGGCGAAGCAAGCCCCACATCCGCCATCCCTACGGCTAGTTGCGCCCGTTGCCTATTCCACGGGAACCAACCCTCTCCATCGCCATGGACGTCACTGGTCCGTTTCCCCTCGATCGCTTTGGGCACAACGGCATCCTCACGGTCGTTGACCAATTGAGTAAGTACGAGCGATTTCTCCCTTGCAAGTACTATGCCACGGCTCCTGAACTTGCGCGCCTTTTGCACACCGGCTGGATTTACAGCCAAGCGTAGCGGAAGACATCGTTCGCAGCCGCGATACTCGTTTCATGTCGGCATTCTGGACTTCTCTCATGAACGAATCCGACACCAAGATGAAACCAAGTTCGGCTCGGCATCCACAAACGGATGGGCAAACTGAGAGAGCACATCAGACTGCTCAGATGATGCTCCGTACGCTCATCCGTCCGGATCAGACGGATTGGGTTGACCGCCTCCTCGACATCGAGTTCACCTACAACACTTCGTTCCACCCGGCGATCGGCGTGAGTCCACTTGAGTTGCACCACGGTGGCCGGAATATCTTTGCTGATCTTCTCCTTCCACAAATTGTCGACATAGACACTGCTTGCTCTCCCGCTACCATCCGAAAGTACAGGGAATTGCTGGCTCAAGCCCGTGCGAACATGCAAAAGGCTAAAGTTCGCATGCAGCAGCAAGCCAATAGGCGTCGCGTGCCATGTCCCATCCACGTCGGCGATCTGGTTTGGGTCTCCGCGGAGGAGTTTGCGCTCGAAGAGGATGTTTCGCGCAAACTACTCCCCAAGTGGTTTGGACCATGGACCGTCCTTTCAGCCGTAGGTGACGAGCCCGACGACCCATCCTTTTGTGATCGAGATCCCTCCGCATATGCCGGTCCATCCAGTCGTTCACTCCTCGAAGCTGGCGACATGCACACCAGCTAAGAGCGACGACTTCCCGGGCCGACTGTCGCAAGACCCTCCGTCTATGGATGGTCATTAGGAAGTCGACCACGTCATCACGGATCGCAAGTATGGCAACAAGCCTCGACAGTACAAAGTTACCTTCAAAGCATGCGATCCTTACGACACTTGATGGATTTCAGGAGCAGATTTGCAAGCATCCGCACCGCTGATCTACGCTCTCTACGAATTAACTAAGGAAGCTTCACGACCGGCCCCTCCCATCCTGACTTTGGCCCCTCCCTCCGACAGACAGCTTCGCCCTCGCAGGTAAGCTCGGTCTTTCAAGGAGGGCGGGTTGTGACATACTGCGCATCCACACGGACCTGCAGGGCCCGACCAGACGGAAAATAAAGGCCCTCCAGGCCCTATGTCGTTTCAGCGTATAAGCCTGAAAACGAGGGCCATTTTTAGGCCCTCATAAAGTCGACCTGCCGTGAAACTCAGGCGCCAGACTAGGGTTTAGCACAGGCCATTTTTGGGCTTGTTTGAAGACAACCTTTGTTTGAACTTCAACACCAGGGTCTGGCACGTTTCGACATTGGCAAGAGCAGCCTCCCGGACGGGCGAGCACTATATAGTATTGGCTCGCCCTGCAGGCTGCAGGTAGTTCATAGGGACTTCCCATGCAGTTCACGGGCACTTCACGTACGTTCAGGAGCTTCAGGAGTTGGCCGCAGCACCCTGGAGGAGCCCTGAAGTAGTAGTAGCTAGCGCTAGAGTAGTTTTCAGCGTTGGGCGCTGCTAGGAGGTAGAGTAGCGTTGGGAGAGAGAGAAGGGTGGAGGCCAGGGAGACTTAGCTGTGGCGCCATAGCTCCAGCTTCGACTTCGGTGTACCTGCAACAAGGCGCCACCTTCACTGGTTAGTACTTGGTACAAGAGGGAGAGAGAGAGAGTTCTTCTTCTTCCTCCGCTAAGTCCACCATCTCTCCCTCACCCTCTCGCCACCTGACTTCTCAGTATCTGCAGACTACGAGAGAAGGAGAGAGAGAGAGAGAGAGAGAGAGAGAGAGAGAGAGAGAGAGAGAGAGATTGGTGACTTCGGGACTTGACAACATTTGGATTCAGACTCGACATTGGGATTGAGACATTGGACGAGGGAGGACCTGTACCGAAAACTTGGTGTTGACGACATTCCTATCTCCTCCTCTTCTTCGTCTAATGCCCCTCCTCTTCGCCTGTGTATGTTTGGGACTGGCGCATTTCTTCCTGTGTGAGCGCCAGGTCCCTTCACACCATGCGATGATAATGATCTATGTTTGGTCTGCATTGCGATATTGATTGGTCTGATCATTGGTATTTTTGCTTTCCGCTGCGCTATCTTGCACTATGTGAGAGAGGTCGGTTCTTGTTCTGGTCTGCACCGTTACGGTATGCAACGCTTCCGCTGTGCTACATTGTGTTATTTTCATATGTATTTGGATGTACATTGGTTGTTGATGCTTTGCTGCCACTGCATTGTCCATTCGGGTCCTTTTCATCACTTTGTGGATCCTTGGCTCCATATACATCGCTCAACTGAGCACGTATCAGTTGGTATTGGAGGCCCGTGCATGAATCAGGAATATCCGACCTGACTCTAGATCAGGGACAATCAATCTATCAATTGATTGATCAATCGGTTGTTTGATTGATTGATTGATTGATTTGTCATGAGTGATTGATTGTGCGAGGCACAAGTCCCCGATGTGCCCCTTTTCCCCCTGTAAGCAGCACAGTCGGCCGCCCTAAGTGGAGGCAGGCGCGACGGAGGCCAAGAGGCCTATTTTTCGGCTACCACGGAACTGGGGAAATTCAGGCAGTTGCGCAGCGCCAGGTGGTTGAGAGTGCCCAGGCCCAGGCTGCCTTTTTCGTACGTAACTGAGGCAGACCATGGGCCAGGTACACAACAAGGGCCGAACACAGGCCGTGGGCAGTTGGGCACAGACAACCGTCACAGGCCCTGGGCCTGATTCGTTTGGACCGAGGCTTAACATCTTCGGGCCTACCAGAAGCTTCTGGGCAGGGGCCCAACGCATGCAGGCCACAGGCAGCAGGCAGGCCACTTCCATTTAGGGAAGTGCCTGCCCTTGCATTTGGCATTCGGGCACTGGCTGCATGCTGCGCAAGCGCTGCTGTGCTAATCGCTGGCTAGGTTCACGAGCTGACGGGCGAGCTGGAAGAGCAGGCAACCATAACTGAGCTGGGCTGCGCAATGATGGATGGGGCGCATGATGGTCCTTGGTTGCATGTGGCATTTGTGAGTGGGGGATCGAGGTTGTGAGTGATACGAGAGACGTACCTGGTGCTTGAGGCGAACGACATTGGTCGAGATCTGTACTTCGGGGAGCTGTTGATGTCACCAGCGGCATTGTAGATATGCTAGATAGGATCTGCCATTTGTAGTCTGGGCGCAAAGCGCCTGGTAGGATGTTGATGTTGGTTCATCGTTGATGATGATGGGACTATTCTGACATTGTCACTTGTGAGCTTTTACTGTGCACCTATTTGTGGAACTCATGTTGCACTAAGGTCAATGCACAAGATTCCTTCATTAAGTGAACTATCGACCGTAATGATGATCGATTGTCCACGAAAGAGTAGTAATTCATTCTGCTTGTGGTTGGAGGTCACAACTATCTGGTTACATGTGTGAGATGTTGCTTGGTTTTTGGAATTCGCTATCGTTCATTTTCCTTGCAATTTGGTATTAGGGCTGTAGTACGGTCCGCTAATCTGGAGCTTGTCTTCTGCCTATACGGTACATGCACGTGGTCTGCTGGGTGAGCGGCCATGGGAGGCGTGTAGTGATGAGGGTGAAGGCAAGCTGGCGACCCAGGTGGAGAGGGGTATCGCCAGGAAGGTTAAGTGGTGATTATTGGGTGTTTGCAGTGTGATGAGGACTATTTGGTGTGTGAATGATGCTGAGGTGGAACGACAGTGTAATGCTGGTTGTGCCGAAGCAGCGATTCGCCATCACAATCGACAGCAGGTCATCTCGTGAGAATATCTGTGGTTGGGGGTCTCTTTTGAGGTACGTTGCTCTTAACCTTGTCTACCCCCTTTGACACTTCTTACCGTGAGGATGTGTGTTCTCTCTTGAGAGTCCTCTCATGTGAGGAGTTGAGTGCGCTCAACCTTGGGAGTTGGTATTGTTCACGAGGATCATCTGGAAGGAGAGGGCGGAGCTATCTAAAGGGCCCTAGTTGAAGCATTTGGTCACGGTCACCATGCCAACCCATCGGGAGTAGAGCACATGCTTTGCTGCTTTGTCCTTTGTTTGCCTACTGCGCCGATTGATGGGTTAGGAGGGGCAGGCCAGCCTTACAAGGGAGACGAGTATTGGGAGTCTATAAATAAGCACCGACGGGGTACCTTCCATTGCTTGTGATCGTCGTTCTGTCTGCGACGTTAAACAATTCCTTAGTACTTGGGGGGCTGTGCTTAAATGCCTCTTGGTCAGCCAATCGGTCGGTGTAAGGCTCGTTGCACGCGAGGGTAAATTTTGTGCACGGCTGGCCAGCTCAGCATAGACTCCGGGCACAGGGGTGGGCCGTGTGCATACCTTTCGACATGCACTCTATCTGGATCGCTGAGGAAAGCTGATGTACTGACAATCAGGAGAACTGAGGGAGGGGTAGATTCAAGGCGATAAGTTTGGGACAAATTCCATTCTGCCAACAGCCCAACAAATGATTCTATTTTTATTTTGGTTAGTTAGATGTTACATCCATTGACATCTGACAGACAACATAGGTAGAGCAATTTCTCCTCGTCAACTTTTTGTTTGCGGACTAGTAAAGTAAATCGTTTGTAGGAATCTGAACTTACCCGTTGGACCCAACTGTGTATACTCTGACATAGCCACCAATTAATTATTCATTTATTTTAAATTGGTCTATGCAATATGCTGCGGTAGGTGTCAAGAGTGTTCTAGTGCAGATTGTCTACAGTGTTGTAGCTTATGAGCGACAGGGAGGTACATAACCCAGACGAATCTTGCCATCGGCGAGACGCCCGTTGGCCCACGTGGCATTAGGACCCGAAGGTGACATATTTTTGTTCCGCCAGCTTAGGGAGAGACAGCAGCAGCAGCGGAGAGGTAGTTCCGCAGAGGCAAGCAGGGTATTCGCAAGCGAAGCCGCTACTTCAGCAGCCATGGCCATAGCTGTGCAGCAAAGCTCCCAGGCCAGTAGTTCAGGGACTGTAGGGGCGACGATTGCACATACCCCGAGTCAGTCTGTTGGCGTCATGGCAAGCCGGCAGTTAGTGTTGACCCCTGAGGAGGTCGCCATACAACGAGCAGCTGCTCGTGAGGTACAACTACAACATGCTTTAGGAGAGATAAAGGCAGAGAAAGAAAGAATGACCAGGAGAAGATCGAGGATGCAGCGGAGACAAGCAGGCATTAGTGAGTTAGAGGGGATTGACCTGACAAATATGGATGATGATGTGAGGACCGTACGGACAATCCTGCTAGATGTAGTGGAAATGCAGACCACCAGACGACTCTCTTACAGGACATGCAGCAGAGCATGGTTGTGCTGGTCGGGCACGTTCAGGCAGCACTACAACGATCGGGGCCCGGTGCTTGGCCTGTGGTACAACCTCCTTTTGTTACACTGGTGACTGGGGTATCCCTATTTGTAGTCCGTCCAACATCGGTACAGGCCGCTTCCCTAGGTATGCCTTTGACGGGCGGGTTCTCAGCAGGTCCTAGTGTGTAGATTCCTGTACAGACAGTGTATACCCAACCTCCATTACAGACTGCCGTAACTGGGCACCCTGCTGTCTCGCAACAAGCACAGCGGCAGGGCATACAACCCCAACAGCAGCTAGTGCAGCACCCTGCACCCCAGGGTCCAGAACTTGGAGTGGCGCAGGTACTGGGACGAGGCCAGTGGGTTCCAAAGACTGCCATCGCCTCCCCTAAACCCTTCTCAGGGGATAAGAGGGGCAAAGACCTTGACACGTGGTCGAGGTCAGTGCCAGTCTACGTAAAGTGCAAGTTAACCTTGCCGCACGAGGAACTGCTTGTGGCTGCCTCCTACTTAGAGGGGAGTGCAACAAGATGGTTAAGCGGGTTAGTACAATTATAGGGATTCGGTCACGACTTCCGCGCTTGGGTAGTCAACAAGAAACTGGATGACTTTCTCAAGTTGTGGAAGAAAGGCGGCATGAACCTCAGGAGGCCCAAAAGGCCAGTGATGCGATCCTGACTTTGAGCTCTAGGGTGTTCAAGTCAGTAAGGGATGCCACAGACGCAGTGGAGCGTCTGATCTCTGTACCTGGAGTGCGCTATGACCCCAAAATCTTACTTACCACTTACCTGAGGTGTCTTCCCATGCCACTCAGAAATCAGTTGGCGGGTGAGGCAAACATCAATATGCACAACTTTCCCTTTTTTAGCAAGAAGGCCCTAGACCTAGAAGCAAAGATAGGGCATGGACACCAACCCACGACGGATGGAAGGAAGAAGGCACTGCCTCCTAATTTGAAGGTGAAGGGTTGCATTATGTTTGTCGACAACGATGGTTCCACCATTAAGTTAGAGGACGACTACGAGGAGGGAGTAGGTTCAGAGGCGGTGTCGAGCGCGTCGGTCCGGCACCGCACAAGGCAGCGCGGGACTATCCTGACCGCGTCACGCAGGAGTTGGTTTTTAAATCCTCGTCGCGAATATGCATGGAGCTTTCGCAAGCTGCTCCGGCCGAGTGCGCCAGCCATACCTCTCGCAAGCCCCTACGACAGGATAAGACCTACGCGAGGCACGACTTACCTCTACCTTACGGGAGTTGTCACCTCCCTTCGGTGGGCGTATCCCCGCCGAGCTACCAGTCCACAGTACGAAAGCTAATCAGCTGCGATCGCAGAGGTGGACCAGTCGAGGGCGTTTCTCGTTCATTGTAGCAGAGGGGGGTACACGCGGTAATACGCCTCTATCGGACCCGCACGCGAACCGACAGCTTGGGGGGCTGAAGTCCCAAGTGCGACTTGTCGTCGGTCGACTAGGACACATCCCACACGCCACGTGCGCACCACTGTAAAGAACATAAAAATAAAAACACATGCATATATACAAACATATACGAAACGACAGAGGACAAACAACGCGACAACACTCCTAGTCCCTTAGTAGCCATCCCATAACTCTCCGATGCGGAAATCGGATAGGTGTCGCGCGCAAGACTTAGTATAGAACCGCGCAGACACAGGGCTAACTTATATCGACTCCCAATGCAAGCGTACGCAATGATGGCGCTCTATGTAGTACCCATACTCATGCGGCCCTCGTTAATCTCAAGGGTCGCATTCGACACTCAAGTGTCGGCTGACAAGCGCCTTGAGAGAATAATCTCTAGACGCTGGACAACCGCCGAGCGCGGTTGAGAACCACACCCTCTTCGGCACCCTACGGAGAGTGGGTGGTACACAGGTTCATACTTGTGGTGGCAATCGTCTCTTATCGCCCTGGAGACCTGCTCCATCATTTAGGGTCTGGAGAGAAGTCAAGGGGGTTGACTTTGACGGCTGTCACAGACTACAACGTCCAACTATAGAACTCTGAAAAGCAAAGCATAAAAGGGGATCTCCCTTTTCTCTCAAAAATAGAATCTGTTTAACCCTTACGCACGGTCACAATAGGCCTTGCGAAAACACTCAAGCCATAAACATATATACAGTTTGTTACAACCCCTCGTTTGTTGTCCTCTTCTCCCTCTCTGCCTACGGTTTACCGAGCAGTTCTATTTGACGATATATATACATATATGAATAAGGGTTATTAATATAGGACGATCACTTCTCACAGTCACAGTGGGACTCCTCTGAGCCATATATATGTGATCAAAGCCAGCCATATCCAAAGTCCGAACCACAAACATACCTGCAATCACATCAAAGATCCAACAAAAGTCCACGCACTACACGGGGTCAACTTCAACCATTCTCTGCCCTCGTACCCCTTGCTTTAGCCATACAAACCTCAACCTTAGCGCACCCTCCCAGCAATAAAATACTCAGTATCTTTGTTAAATGGCCGTTCAATAAAGTCCGGGTAAAAACACAATGAAACAGATTAAACCACAGGGCTAAAGCCTTTGGGTTGAGTGGCAAGAGTGGATTGGAGTTGAATCGTAAATCGATGAATCGGCAGCTGACCTGTTATCAGTGATAACAGAAGATGATCCTCGTAGGATCAAGCTGAAACTAGTCCAGATGCTGAATCAATCGAACAAGAAGACCTGTAACACAAGACAGGTCAATCCCCAAGCTAAATCTATAAGTCTATGGCTAATAATCTCCATATCACAATCTTGCTCAAAATCATTCCATCTAACTAAGTCTAAGTCTAAGCAAATGCCAACAGAAGGGAAAACCCTGGCAAAATCTCCTCTATACAGAGTGGATCGCCATAATCGCCACCTGTCAAAACATAATCTAACTCCTTCAAACTAAGGAAATTTCGACAGCGCTTCCCGTAAGAAAAGTGCCTTTTCAGAATTTATATCAGCTCGAATATAAACTCAGAAATAATCTTTGACTTTCCAGAGTCAAATTTTGTCTAACTCCCTGAACTAGCAAAAATTTGGACAGCACTCCCTTTGGAAAAGGAGACTTTCCAAATTTGTACCAAGTCAGATATGAACTCAAACATAAAATTTGAGTTCAATTAAGACAAAATTTAATTAACTCCTTAGATTTGTAAAAAATTCGGCAGCGCTTCGCGTAGAGAAAGTGCTATTCAAGATTTATACAAAGCTAAGTTCAGAATTTGAAGTGACTTCGATTTTTCAAAGTCTAGTTTTGTCTAAGTCCTTGAATTAGCAAAAACTTGGGCAGCACTCCCTTTAGAAAAGGAGATGTTCCCGATTTTTACTAAGCAAAAAAGTCAGAAAAATTAGACCCTAAAAAAAAGACAAAGTCTGACTAACTCCTTGGTTTTGTTGAAATTTTGGCACGCTTCCCGTAAAGAAAGTGGCTTACCAAGATTTATACAAGGCCAAGTATAACAAAAGATCCCAGAAAAATGCAGAAATTGACCTTAGTAAAATAAACTTAGCTCAGAAAATGCAGGAACGTGGCGAGTAACTAAAGCAACTACCTACCAAACTGAAACTCAAATTGAGTAGTAGCCTCACTCAGTCACATGCAGGCCAAACCACAGATGTAATTACTCTCCCCAGCCCAAGTTTATCCGAACAAACAATATTTCAATGATTTAACCCCTTATACCCAGCTTACATAAGGCGTAAAGTCAGGCCACCCAAACTTATGGGACATACGTGACCCAACCATTAAGTATACACAAAACAGAGGGCACAACAACTTTTCTCTTCTTTGAGCATATGACTAAGCCACCCTAATCGCCTTGAACTGTTTAAATATCCAAGTTATATATACCTCTCTGAACTTGATCTTCAAAGTGGTCGTAGGACTGAGCCATTCATCTTAGAAACAATGCTCAACCGACCCAAGTTACCTTCGGATCGTGATAGGGCTATAGTCAGGTCACCCTGACTTATGGGACCCTGCCTGACTAGCCTGTTCATAGATAAGATAGTAATAGAATATAGCCAAGTTGTAACCTTTGCGTTCCAGCACGTGCGAGGTTTTGAGCCAGACCACCTGAACTTACAGAACAGTTTGGCTCTCTGCCTGGTTTGTTCCTCTCTGATCCAATCTGTGTGGCATTGGGCTAGACCATCTAAACTTATAGAATGGTCTGCCCTCTGTCAAGTTCATTTTCCCAGAATAATACAGGAAGAGGCTGAGCCACCTAAACTTATAGAATGGCTCAGACCTTCTCGTTCAGAACCAAATAAACAGAGGAAAAAAAAGGCAACCAAAGCACCTGAACTTACAGAATGTACTTGGTCCCTGAAAAAGTCAATCACAATTGGCCCTCGCAAGTCAGAGCAACCAGATCACCTAAACTTATAGAACGGCCTGATTCTCAAAGCAATTCAAAAATAAACATAACACTGGGCCTTCCCAAACTTATGAAACTGGTCACAACCTTTAGTTGACCCAGTCAAACCCATGCAATAATGCCTTCCTCCCATCCTTCCCTAGATGCAATCCCTTTTTTTTCACAATCTGCTTTCTTGCGATCAACAAAACGGAAACTGAGATTGCACAAGCATTCTTTTATTTAATCTGGTTCAAGTCCTGAAAGTCAAACTCAAAGTCAACGATAAGATACATGCAGCATACTCAGTCAAAACACAACGGGTAGTACAGATAGGGGCTATAACCTGGGTTTATAGAAAGAAAGCAATGGTTACCTTTCAATTCCCTGCCTCTAGAACCTCGCGTAGGTTCCGGTAGAGCTCCCGCAATCGATGGGTTGACTCCCCACAGAGTGTTGCTGCGGTCCTACGGATTGCAATCCCGCCTGCCACCGTCCTCTCAGAACAAGATTAGACTTAGACTTAGAAAGACAGAAGTAGAGGCTTCAGACTCTCGAGATACAGGAGAGGGACAACTCAACTCCCAGGAGAGGGCCTCGATATCTTCCCGCGCCTGAGGGCCCCGCAATGGTGACCAAAGATGTGCAGCCGTTGAACAAACCGAAGTCAAATTGTTGGGTATCAACCTTTTGACGACCTCTCAGTCCTCAATAATGACCTTCTCGTGGTCACCTAGTTCGTCCCCCAAGCCATAGCAACCATGCGCCGCTGTTATGTTGAAACAAAAATGCACCAGCAGTCCGCCGGCGCTGCGTGCTCTGCAATCGTGTAGCTTGCACCTGTCGCACAACCCAGCAGTATGTAGCAGCTTGCTAACACGCGCGCTTGGCAGCCGTGCTCAGCAGCGTATGGTCACACACTTCGTCACCAGCGACTACTCGAACTCTGCAATCAGCAGCATACTCCTGCTCAACCCACTGCCCTGTAGCAATCCGTACTGAGATCAACAACACTAGCGGCACCCTACCCCCAGACCCTTGTGGCTGACTCCTCTACTTCAATCATTGGACGGGCAGTGCGCAGGGCAACAGGCAAGTACACAGTCTAGCGGCTTGCCTATAGCCTCTCACTACCTCGTTTATCAGTCCGAACAATACCTCGGCCACCGTCAGGTCCGCAGTCTCCGTAACTGGCCTGCCGCTCCTACTGCTTCAACGATGTGAGCTGCCCACGCAAGTCAGGTAAGCTTTCAATCGCTCCTCCATGCTATCCCATACCGCAAGATGAGTAGCGCACTCGCTAGCCAACAATCCCACAATCCCCTCTCCTGTTTGCTGCGCCCGCACCATAGACTCAGTAGCGCGCTCGCAGAACTATATCTCAACAAAATACGGTATTCATACCCACGTATTACCGCGCCTCAATCAGTGGTGCGCGCCGCTAGCCTTGGTCAAGTGCAGGAGCGATGCATAATGTCAACAACAGTGCTCTGCCAGCAGCGGCTCACCAACCCCTTGATGATGACGCATAGACGCCTGCAACAGTCCGTACGCAGTCAAATGACCCAACAGTCAGCGTCCAGCAACCTGTAGCAGCCTGTGCACTGCTGGCCGACAGCAGTCTCACCCGCTGTGAAGCGTGCCCAGTGGGCACAGGCACCGACTCCCCGCCCCGTCCTCACTTTACTCACCCCTCTGTTCGTCGAGGCGAGCACTGCCCCTACCAGGTGAGTAAGTATTGTCCGTTCGCGGTCTCACCCTCCGGTTGGCGCCGTAGCTCGACTTCCTGTTCATCCCTCATTGCCAGTTCTCGAGTTAAGTTTACATTCTCTCTCCGTGCGTGCACGTGTGCTGTCATATCTGCGATATGCCAACTTGTGTCAATTGGCCCCCGAGATCATAACTCTGTGAGGCAGTGGTAATGAGATGAGGAGCAATAGTTATCAATGGAGCACCTTCCCTCCTTCGCCCCGCTGCGCTTACTTCACGCGTTGCCGCACACACTTCCTTCGACAGTGCTGAGTGAGGCTCGAATGAATCTTTCGCTAGAATGCGGATAGATATATTCCGAAATCTCTAAATCATCTTTCGTCCCGGGGCGCAGCCCCTAACGTTGCTCCTGGTCAAGTTACGAATCTCCAGACGAAACTAACACCACTATCATGCTCACAACACTCAAAACCCCCCTGTTTTGAGTCTCTCCCCGCCCGTTTTCAACGAGGAACGGTCCAGGTCGACCTCTTCTACTCGTATCACTTCTCCCCCATCGCCATCTCCACACACTAACGTTCTTCTACTAACTCTTTCTCCTAACTTATCACTCACACTATCGACGAATATGGATTCGCCCGACCTTAAAACCCCCGGTTAGCCTCTTTTACTGCCTCCATCCATGGAGAAACAGCCATGCAGTAGCTCTTTCCGCTGTAGCCATCTCCCACTCATGGTTGGTAGTATCACACGCAACCCCTATCACGAACCCCGACCTATTTACGACTCAAGTGCGAAGTCTGATGCTGCCATCAGATTCGCCCGACCTTAAAACCCCCGGCTAGCCTCTTTGCCTCCATCCATGGAGAAACAGCCATGCAGTAACTCTTTCCGTTGTAGCCATCTCCCACTCGTCATTGGTAGTATCACACGCAACCCCTATCACTAACCCCGAGCTATTTACGACTCAAGTGCGAAATCTGATGCTGCCATCAGATTCGCCATGCCATAAAACCCCAATTTTGAGCTTTATCTCGCCCGATTCCGTTAGGGAACGGGCGAGTTAGGATCTTCTCCTTTCTGCCATAGTTGCATGCCCCGATAGTTTCGCGCGGCATTTTTCTCTCCTACCTCCTAACTAACTATCTTATTGCCAAAACTAACAGTGAAATCGACTCCACCCTACTCTAAAACCCCCAAATCGCCTCTTTCCCTGCCCGATTCGATGAAGGAACGGGCGGGCTACGGTTTTCTTTCCCTCTCTTCGTCTTCGTTTCTCACCATCTCCGACTTCCTCCGTACCCGGCGCAAAACCCTGCCAGGTTCATTCATCCTTTCTCGCCCCCCTTTCACTGCTTCTTGCCTCTCCCGTTCTGCATCTTGGGATTCGCTCCTACTCTATCCCTTCTCAGTCGATTCCATCATGCTCCATGTGAGTTGGCTACTCCTTTCCTGCATGCATCAGGCGTAGCCCCTCGTCCAGGTTCAGACCATTCTCCTTCCTGCTGCCCGCTCTCCTTTCATGCTGCCTACTCCGTTGCCTGGCGCTCCGCTCTCTACCTCCGCACTCCCCCTCTCTTCCCTCGTTCGCTGCGCCTCGCTTCCTGTCTACTCCTTCCCGTTAACGCAGTGCCTGGCCGTAGCGGTCCGCGACGGCCGGAGTAGTTCGGTCAGACGATATTTCGAAAAATGGTTGACCCCATGACAGCTTAGTGTCGCTGCAACCATTCACCCGGTTCACCATGCCTCGTTCTGCATAGGCAGCACCCACCGCTGTGCACCACGCCTCCCCTCGGCAGAGCCCGCTACCT
The DNA here is from genome assembly GCA_003427395.1 of Chara braunii. Lineage (NCBI taxonomy): Eukaryota > Viridiplantae > Streptophyta > Charophyceae > Charales > Characeae > Chara > Chara braunii. The sequence continues at coordinate 5,348,538 of BFEA01000013.1, forward strand.
CTTCGAAGCCCCCAAAGGTCGAGCTCCCATGCTGGTGGCGGACTGTGGCATCGGGGGCGTGCCCCCTGCTGCAGCCCTATAGCCTGGTCCTAGGAGCCATGGACCCCAATGCGAATTCGTTGTGGTAGTAGCAAATATTCAACTGAATCCTGAAAACCAAAGTGGGGGAAGGGCTTCGCGCGGCTAATTTCTGCAGCCCGCTGCATACCCTGATGCATGGCCCACCCCCTTTTTGCGTCTCACGGGCACGCACACCCGCAAGCCCCTCACGACATATCACGACGGGGTGGTCGACACATCCGCAAAGGGTCCGCGCCACCCGGATTTTCTCCTTCTCGTGGGCTAATCATCCACCGGCTTGCATGCACGTCAAACTCCTCGGTCCGTGTTTCAAGACGGACAAGGTCGAGGGAACTTCGCCGGTATTTCAAGCACGACTGAATCCGCAGGTCAACCAAAAGAGGCGTGCGCTCAAGGTCCTCGACTGCCGTGACGGCCATCCGTGGTCGGTGTTATGCCCTACTTACGAAAGGTCAAAACATAAAGTTGAATAATAACGGCGACAAATAAAACTCGAAAAAAATAACCGCTGGCCCTGTCCCGACGCTACCGATGGCAAAACCAAGGGGGATGGCCCCGCCAGGCCCTTCGCGCCACTCTGATGTTCCCGCGCCGTCGCCGCTCGACCTCGATCCTTGAATATCCCAGATGAAAGTCCGACACCGTAACCAAATGCGCTAGGCCCAAGCCTTGGTCTAGTTCTGGCAGACACCGAAAATAAACCCATACCGTGCGATGCGCAGACCTACCGGGATGTTTTGAAATTCCACTCTGTTGTCGATGCAGTCCTCCGCACATATGCATAGGTCACCGACAAGCTCCTTAATCAACGAGACATAATCTTTTTAATCCTATTTTACTTAGAAATTGAAAATCGGGCCGGCTGCCGACGACGAGTCTCACGATTAGTAATCAAGATAAAAGATCACGCGCGCCTTAAACATGCGCGCCCACACACTCTTTATTCTAGTCAACCTAAGCCGCGCCTCGCGCGGTATACTTAAAACTTTAAACTAAAGCTATTCTCTGTTGCCCTGCAAAAACCAGGGCGGACACCCTTGTAAGGGTATTCGCACCGACAACGGGCATCGCAGGGGCTTCAGGGGGTGGAGCAGTCGCTGCCTCAGTCCAAAAAGGTAAGGCGACCAGTAGACGCCGCAGAGGCTCCCGGTCTCGGAGTTAAGTAGACCCCAACGCTCGTCCATGGGAGAAATCGGGTCTCACCGAGGACGTGTGGAGAGACCATTACACGCGGCAGGCTTGTATCCGTTGTGGCCAATATGGCCATAAGTGCCGTAATAAGAAAGTAACGGAAAAGATCCCGCCTACAATGGGGTAGGCGACGAGATCCTTCGCTTCCCAGGGTAGCCATGTTGCCAACAGCTATGGCACTGCTTCGGGAAACACGTCGGGCCAGTAGGAATGGTAGTTGTTCCTGATAAACTCTTCCCCCGAATACAACGTACGGTCATTATAGCTGAATTTAGAGTGAAAGATACACCAAATTCAGCTATAATAACCGTACATTGTATTTGGGGGAAGACTGTAGGGTCGAGGTGGTGGACACACCCTCACCATCTCGAGAGATGGCCCAAGCTACTGACTCCATTGTCGTCCCGCAAACTCATTCGGACCCATCGATCCTCTGCCGATGAATGTGTCCGAGTCCTTAGACGAGCTAGAGGAGGAGTGCTCTAGATTAGACCCGCTAGCTTCTTGGACGGCCATGGCCAAAGCCTTTAAGGGTGATTTGTTCGCCAACGAGGTAGTCATCGACAGTCGCAAGGCCGGGGCCTATTATGACACTTGCTCGACGAGGATCTGTATTAGTCGCGCGTGCGTTGAGAGGCTGCGCTTACAGGGGCAAGTGCAATGCCTGAGTCGACCTATGGAGTCAACCTGTGCCAACAAACAGCGCATGGTAGTCACTGACTACCTTAAAGACATAGAGTGTCTATTCCCGTACGCGGGAGGGGAACTGTGACATCGAGTCTCGTTCTTGGTTAGCGATGATCTCCCAATGGATATCCTGTTGGGTATGTACTATCTTTCGGTTGCACAGCCCCAGTTTGATTGGGACCGAAAAGTGGTCACACACATTTTGCCAGGTGGGGGGACCGCCAGATTACGTAAGTTTAAGGCTAGTAGTCTGATCGGGTCCGACGAATGCATGTGTGCGGCCGCGTTCTGTAATTATTATGAGCAAAATCCGGAGGAGGGTATGTACTTAGTTTATGTCTCTCCAGCAGGTGAGCCGGTGAAAATGTTGTCGGAGATAGAGGGAGTGGTCACTAAATACCCGACTCTATTTGAAGAGCCGAAAGGGGTTGTTGAAAGGGAGGTCGTCCACACGACAGAGATTATCCAGGGTCTAGTATTTCGAAGGGTAGGATCTATCGGATGTGTCCAATAGAGCTCAATGAGCTTTGCCGACAGCTTAAGGATCTCATAGAGAAGGGTTGGATCCGGCCTAGTGTCTCCCCTTATGGGTCTCCAGTTTTATTCCTACGGAAGAAGGGGGGAACCTTGAGGATGTGCATTGATTATAGTATAGGGGCCTCAATGTCATCACTGTCAAGAACAGAGAGCCCCTACCTTGCATCGATGACTTGTTGGACCGAGTGCAAGGGTGCCGGTACTTCAGTAAGATAGATTTGATGTCCGGGTATCAAAAGATTGTAATACGGGGCGAGGATCATTACAAAACCGCTTTTCAGACCAGGTACGGTCTGTAGGAGTTTCTGGTGATGCCTTTCTGCCTTTGCAATGCTCCTGGCACCTTTCAGCACGCCATGAATTGGATCTTTCATGACTACTTGGACAAGTTTGTCATCGTGTACCTGGATGACATATTTATCTTTAGTAGGATTGTCGAAGAGCACGTTGGTAATTTAGACAGAGTCCTTAGCCTCCTTCGACAACACCAGTTCAAGATCAACGGGGAGAAATGCGAGTTTCACTGCACCCGGATCTTGTATCTGTGTCATGAGATTTTCGCGGAGGGATTGAAGCCCGATGACGCAAAGGTGGCCAGCATTCGTGACTGGTCGCGTCCTCAGTCTGTGACTGAGATGAGGTCCTTCTTAGGGATGACCGGCTACTATCGCAATTTTGTCAAGAACTATAGCATAGTGGCCGCCCCTTTGACGGACCTGACCCGCCTTGACACCCCGTGGGAGTGGACAGACAGGTGTGAGGCTGTCTACAGACATCTGAAGCATGCTTTGACACACCATGAGGTCTTAAAACTTCCAGATCCTGACAAGCCGTTTATAGTAAGCACGGATTCCAGCCAATATGGCATAGGCGCCGTGGTCGCAGAGCAGGAGGGGTTGAAGTTGAGGCTTGTCGAGTACATGTCCAAAACGATGCCCTCTTAGAAGTTGGCGAAGTCCACCTATGAGAAGGAGCTCTATGCGATCTACAAAGCGCTAACCCACTGGAGGCACTACCTCCTTGCGAGGTTCTTACGACAGGACTGATCATCAGACCCTGAAGTGGATGAGAACCCAACCAATGCTCTCTAATGCGTTGAAAAGATGGATCGAAGTCATTGAGTAGTATGACTTCGAACCTTTGTACATGAAAGGAGAGTACAACAAAGTCGCTGATGCGCTATCGTTTAGGCCAGACTTCCTCGGTGCGCTGATCACTGAGTTTGGGCTTGCGGACGATGTTACTCGTTCTTTGGTGGAAGCCTATCGCGAGGATCCGTTTATTGCTGAGATCATACACAGACTCGAGGCGTAGGACAAAGTGACTTCTGTCGAGTTTGAGTTGGTCAACGGCCTGCTGTTCCTTGAGAAGGCCGAGAATAAACGCTTATGTGTGCCTAATAGGGAGTCTTTGCGTAGTTTTATTTTTAGGTGGGTGTCATGATGCCACATGACATTTTGGCTAAAAAAAGACCGCAGCCAACTTGATGCAACAGTTCTGGTGGCCCACAGTGATGAGAGACGCCAAGTTGTACGTGGAGACTTGTCAGGTATGTCAGAGAGACGAGTCACGTACACAGGCCCCTCTTGGGCTTCTCAAGCCCCTTCCGATATCGGAAAGGCCTGGTGAGAGCCTGTCCATGGATTTCATGGACACGATGGTCACCAGCAAGAGTGGAATGAGATATGTCTATGCCATTGTGGATAGGTTTAGCAAGTATGCTAGGTTAGTCACAATGCCTGCAACTTCCAAAACTGAGTACGTGATTAAGCTGTTCAAAGAAAATTGGGTCAGAGACTTCGGTTTGCCGAAGTCTATAATTAGTGCTCGGGATGTGCGATTTACCAGTGAACAAGGGACACCGCTGCAAATGACCTCCGACAACCACCTAGAGGGAAACGGGCAAGCAGAGCAGCTGAACCACATTGTTCAACACCTGCTGAGGCTTTACATCAAGCCCAATCAAGTGGACTGGGATGAGAAACTTGCTCTCATCGCCAGTCTGTATTACAACGCCATGCAGAGTGCATCCAGTGTGAGCCCCAACAGTTTGCTATTGACTTTCAAACCTAGAATGCCCTTAGATCTTCTACTACCTGAGAATCAGCCTTTTGTTGCACCAGGCACCTTGGAGTTTGCATATCGACATGAGCGCCTGATGTAGCAAGCTGTAGAACACATGCACAGGGCACAAGCGGCGATGTCTGAGAACAAGCACCACCGTTGTGGGGGGCCTCCAGCCTTACGCCTCCCTTTACTTCCTTGAAGGTAACTCTTGAGAAGAGCTGGATCCAGTCGCTTTACTTGGTGGGATTGCAGACGACATCAGAAAGATATCGTATCAGATTCACGCGACAAGTGCCGAGGTTGAGATGTCGAGAAGAAGTGGGCCATGATTCTGAGTGAGCGCCCGTTCATGCGCACCATTGAGCTATGTCGATGACAAGACACAAAAGAAATGACTACTACAAAGGAAGTGTCAGAGACTCCAGATGAAGGGCACGAACGAGAGGGCCGGACTCTTGCCAAGAGTCGGACAGTGGATGAAACAATGTAGAGCGCCGGATCTTAGGACGAGCCTTTGGGTGGGCTAAGCGACAATAAAAACCAAAATTCAGGATGGGGTCGAAAACGGTGAATAGCACTACATGGCTGCACTCAGGGCCATCGTATTTGGGCGGTATGTGAGGCCTAAAGAGGGCAGCGGGCCTGAGGCTGGGAAGAGAGCCCTCATGCCATGGGATTATTAATTTTGGGGTTTCGGGCCCTGCAAAATTCTATAAGGCCGGGTGCTTTGCGTGTGAGGACCACGAGAGGACGGGTTTGGACCTAAGTTCGGAAGGAGGCCCGATACCGAGGCGCTGCAAAAGGCCCTGTACCCGATAAAAAGGCCACCTTCGTTGGAAACTCTTCGAGGTCCCAAACAGGCCTGAGTACAGGCTCGGGGGAGCCGTGGTACCAAGGCGCTTTAACTTGTTGGCATCCCCGGAGCACACGAAAGGGTTGGGGCACTTCGAGAAGAGGGCCCGCAAAGTATATAAGCCCAACCGGGCTCAAAGGTGGGGACTTTTTTTTGACATGTGTACTACTGCCGCACGAGGAGAGGAGCTCCGACTTGCGTACGTGCAGGCGCACATGAGGAGCTCGGAAGGAGACTTCGGACAAGCGTAGGGGTGTGCGAAGTAGCGCGCAGTCTATATGCCAACCGCACTAGCGCACAACAGCGCGCGGAAGCACGACGCATCGACCGACCGAGTGAGCGCACTAGAGTGCACCAGTGCGCGCAAGCCTGCTAGCTGCCGATCGATCAAGGGCACACACAAGCCCGCAAAGCCGCACACCGTAAATCAGTCACGCGTGCTAGCGCGCTACGGCGCGCGAAGTCAAGCTCAGTCGAACGTCTGCGGGCACCTGCGTGTACTAGCGCACAAGCCGCTCGCGGTCAGGACATCGGCATGTACAACCGCGGAGCTCCCAAGCGGCATTTGGCGAACCACAACCTCGGGGTTTCTGTAGAGGGCGGGGTTGAGGTGCAGACCGGAGCTCCAGCCAGGAACGCAGTTGGGGCACGTACCCAGACCTTGCCGACTAGGACTATGGGACTTGGTGCGGATAGGCCTTGACCTGGTCCAGACTGGGGCTTGGCTGGGCCACGAGGTCTCGGTAAGGAGTGACTCAGACCGGAACGTGGGTCAAGGTCGCGATCTGAACATGAACCCGGATTTTGATTGGGATTTTGGTCCGCGACTGCGGGGCCTCCGAGGGGATTGGATTGAGAGAGAGGGACTTCAACTGGGACTAAGGACTTTGATCCGGGCAATGTACCGGGATTCGAACGAGATGCAGTCCGAGCGTTGTTGACACGAACGGCGTCGAGGACTGTGGGTCCGAGCCGAAACTTTATTGATCAAGGACTACAGAACCCAACGCGGACCATAGTTTTTACTGACTGGGACTGTGGCCCTTATTGGCCAGGGACTACGGAGCTTAAACCAGATTTGAAGGGGACGTAGCGACTAATAGACCTAAATATCGTGGAAGCGGAAGTACAAGCCGGACCTTTGAGCCAAGCCAGGACACTTTGAGTGAGGTTGGGGTCTTTGAGGCAGGCCGAGATACTTCGATCGAGTCGGACTTGGGATACGGAACGGGACTGTGTCACAGGGCACGAACGAGGCGTGCACCTGCGGCGCAAACCTAGGCATAAGAAATACGGGAACTCGGGCATGGATCGGGCCAGTGTCTCGGAACCGGGCACAAGCGGCTCGAGAGATCGGGACTGGGGCTGGGATCGCAAAGCTTCAGCAAAGGAAAAGGGTGCAGATCAGGGACTTGGGCGCAGACCTAGGCGCAAGTGGCTAGACACCTTGAGGCACGCCGGGGCTCACCAAACGGACAGGGAGACCCAACTAGAAGCGGTCCGTGAGATTGGGTTGGGGTTACAAGAACCCAAGCTGAGATTTCGTGTTCAGGTTGGAAACTGTGAATGAGGCAGGGACCCTTGAAGAAGTCTGGATTGCTGGACTAGGTCGAGCATCAGACAACAGTTCGCAGAAAGGGATGGTGAAAGTGGAACTCGAACTTTGGCCTTAATGAGCCCACGACGCTGTGGTTGACACAGAGAGTTCGAGTACAGTCCTCTGGGATCGGCGAGCACGTTAAAGACGTCACCCCATTGGGCGGAGAATCCGTCCTAGACTGTTAGTAAGATCTGCTGGGACTTAAACTAAGTTTCCTATTTTGGACGAGGGATCCATTCTTGGAACTGGGACTAGCGCAGAGGACCCTATTATTCTAGACTAAATGGAAATCCATATTTTGTTTCTATCGAATGCTGGTTTGTGAGTCTCTCATTGTCAAGTCTCCAAAGGTTTTCGTGGGCAATGTGTGGATCTGGATCAACCCAGTTTACTTGCAGGTTACAGTAGCCCCAACCGACCCTCCCGTGGGTGATAGACACGGCGTGAGGTACAGGGTCCGATCGACAGGCCGACTGATCTCCTCCTTCGATCGACAGTGGCGCCGTTGCCGGGGAAGGCTGCCCCTCGGGACCTTCGTTCGCCTGTAACCGCAGAGGCGTGGGAGGAGTAGGAGACGAGGTTTAATATGGACTGGTTTTCACTCTGGATATTTCTTGGTGTGTGCAGGTGCTGTGTGAGCGCGAGTGAGGCGACGATGGACGATCGTCCTGTGATCGTTGTTCCCGGGTGAGACGTGGACTTTTGCATTCTCGTGATTTCACTTATTCTTGCATATTCATGATTTCGTGCTTTCCCTTCCTGCATGTTTTTTCGTGTGATTGAGGGAGATTGTTTTAATCTTTCCCTGCCCTTTGGTTAGTCCACCCTGATCTGATTCTAAGAGCGAAAATTGTGAGTAGGGGACACACAAAAGGGATTGAAGGGGAGGGGAGAAGCGCCCCGGATCTGCAAGGAGCAGGGTGGGACTAGATAGGCTAGCTGATTGTGATGGATAGCTGGGGGGTTTGAGACACAACACGAGTCGGTGAGAGACCATGACTGAGGTGGGCTAAGTAGAGGCACGGATAGGAGAGTGAGGATGCACGAGTGAGACACCGCCCCTTCGTTCCAGTGTGACTTCGGTCCACCCTAGGGCACATGAGTTGGCCAACTCGTGGCCAGGTCGCGGCGGAGGTGGTAGGCCAGTGATGATGGTACGCTGATCAATCCTCCTCGACATGAGGGTAGGGAGAGATACGCCAGAGGGCGATTCTTTCCTAGGCCTGTTTACGTCTTGAGGGGATATAGGAGCAATCAGCGGGGGGCTATCGTTGGGGTCTGTGAGCTCATCAGTTCGGAAGTGGACAGAGGGAACAGAGCATCGAGAGAACTATTGGCAGTTGATTAGGAATGGTATTTATTGAATTAGACACCCAAATCCATCTTAGACATAAGGAAGGGTCGTTTGATGTCGTGAGCCTGCCATTGGAAGGGAGAAGCAAGTATAGACCCACCAGAGAGCAAGGGATGATAGTAAGAGGAGTTGGGTGAGAATCGAGTGCCAGCCCAGACCCTGCGTGAGAAGGGATAGGCAGAGTGAGCCACTTACTGCAGAGGTGAACATTAGAATATATTTATCATCCGATGAGTGGAGGTTTCTAGTGAAAGACGCTGCGAGGCATTGTCGGGCACTGTTCTGTTTGATATCTCTCTCAGCCGTAGGTACGGTTCTCGGTTGTTTGGCGAATTTTTGGCAGGGTGAGATACTATTGCTCGGTACTCGGTTCGATACGGGTACGATTGGGAGATCCCAAGAGTAACTGTGGTCAGGCCTACAACAGTTCCTGGGTTACTGATTGAGTTGATCTTTGGGAGAGTGGATAGTTATCAAAGATTTGTGAGAGCACTTAGGAAGGCTACCCAGTTTAGGGCCTCGATAGCTGAGCTAGCGTGGCTGGCAACATATTGCTTGGACAGGGTGGTACCCTATCGTAGGGAATTGAGGCAGATCTTTTTCTGAATTAGGACCGAACTCCATCGGGGGGCGATCACAGGTGAAACAGACAGGGCTAAGATTTTGAACGCTGAACCTGAAGAGGGTTTTGATGTCTCACTACAAGGAGTACCTAGTTGAACTATGCCAATTCAAGTATAGAGAGCCTGAATTTATTCGCGAGGATTGGGTAGAATTCACCCTGCCAGGAAGGGCGATCACACGAGTTGACCAGTAGAATTTGATTGCGACAAGAGAGGAACAAAGGTAGCGGGGTCGGCTACGGTAGTTGTCGAGGGTCTTCTATACTATCGTACGTTAGTGTTGGGAGATATTTTCCTTAGAGCGGTGGAGCAAGGTTGCAAGGATCCGAGGCAAGGGGTCGTGCCAAGCCTAGACGTCCACACTTGGCCTGACGCAGAGAGAACTCGAGGAATACTTCAGAGCGAGGTAGGGAGATTCCTGGAGGAGGAGCTTCGCTAGAGCGGGGGATTTAGGTCGATAATTGTATCGTTAAGGTTGGCTGAGCACGGGTTTCTACCACATCCGGAGGAGGCATTATGGCTTCCGGTTCCCATCTTTGTGCGGGAGGATTTACTTGGAGGACTAGATCGTTTGATTCAAATCCACTGGCCGGTCCTCTAACTGGAGTGCTTCTTGTGGAATAGGACTGCACACCACGTTTATTACGCATTGTGGGAGACTAGACACAGGTTTGGGGATTTGGCTTTGGAATTGGTGGAGGTAATTGGTCGGCATCGCCCGAAGGACCAGGGGAATCAGCAAGGGAGGACCAACCTAGTGAGTTTTGGATCTTCCTTGACAAGGTTATTAGGGAACCATCCGATTACGTAACCAACTTGACCGAATTATATAAACCTTGGGACTCTGACCCCCTGGATAGTTAGCAAGAGGCTAGAAACGACCCTGGATAGTGGGGGGATTTATCGAAATTTCCCAAAGAATGGGTGGGATAATTTAGGGACACGGATGAGATCGAGTGGGGTGCCTAAGAGCGGTGGCCAGAGCAGGATGGACCCAAGAACTAGAAATGACTGAGCTCTTGACGAGTAGACTCTCTTGGGAAGAAGGGGTAAATTGGGGGTTGCCATCGTCCAGTGATCCAACCATTGAAACCTTGTTGGAATACTGGACTCATTGACTTCGGGTGAGCCTTTTCCATATGTAATTGAGTACTATACTGCGATAGTGAATATTGAGTTGAAAGAAAAGGTTTACGTATTGGTCGCTAGGTTTGTGAAGACTAACGAGTATGATATAGGGGTTTACAATTGGAGGGGAAGGAGACTGACGGGCACATTGTGGGGTTGCCGGAATTGGGCAGAGACGATAGCTTACGCCTATAAGAGAAAGCTAGGAAAAGAAGGAAAGAGGGTTACCCTGGGAATAAAGGCAAGGGAATACAACGTCACCCCTAGTCCACCTATTCCGAATAGTTACCTCGATGGGAGCAACTGGGAGCTAGTCCACCTATTCCGAATAGTTACCTCGATGGGAGCAACTGGGAGCCAATGATAAATATGGTACTCAAGGCACGATGCTGGGGGAGGTGAGCAATGAGTAAAGGAAAATGGATTTCCAGTGAAGAATTGGAAGCAAGGAGGGAGAAGTTCCTTTCAGGGAATAGGCCACCGAGATAAAAATTTGAAGTCGTCTGTGCGTCGCTAAGCTCCTTAGGAAGGAGAGAACCAATTTCGTACGAAGTGGAGACATACGAGTTAGTGGACAGTGGCTAGGAGCAGATACGCCTCTATGTAATGATCGTGCGATTCCTCGAAACGGAAGTGCACGATGTGCGGATCTATTTGCCAATAGAGAGGGAGGTCGACCTCGTTTACGACCGATGTTGGGAAAGGGCGAGAGAAGTGGTGGAAGATGAAAGGGATAGGTTGGCTTCGTTGGGCAAAACCGTCGTCTGGAGCATATGAATCACGATATTTGAGCTACTTCCTAAGCCGTCGATTCCCGACGAAGTAATGAGGAACGAGAACCAGGAAACTACGATTGAATTCGTCCTGCGATATCGGGCCGCAAATGGCCAGAGATGGTGATCTCCGATCCGATAGTGGTGACGTAATTCGAGAAGGACTAAAATGGGAGCTTGCTCGGAAGAAGTCGAATGACCTACGCCGACTATTAAGAGCATGGTCTCGGGAGGACTTGTGCGTGCTAGGGACCTCGATCTGTAGGAGGTTAAGGCGCCCTTAGACTGGATTAGTGGAGATAAGGAGAGGTGCTGCGCGCATTGAAGATCAAGAGGGCGAACTTTACCTTGATATCGGCCTGTTTGGAATAGAAGGTGAACACAAAGTTCGAGACGAATGGGGGAGAGTGAGAGTTATATTGAGGGTAGTAAAGAACTAGAGAGGTATGTAGGGTCCAGATGAGTGAGGTTCTGCCGTTCCGCCCCTGGTTCCTACGGGGAAGGGGAGCGGGCAGGTTAAGCAGAGAAGAGACAAAGCGACTTTTAGACTCCCTAAACTCGTTGTTTTATAGGGAAGTAACATTTCCTTATGTGATTGCAAGGTATGAGGCTTTGAAGGAGCTTGATTTTGAACATGATAGTCTCTTCGTATTAACGAGTTACTTCCTTGATCTCGGCGAGTACGACACACGGATCTACGTTTCGAAGGTTAGATATAGGGAACGATGGTATGGTAGCTGTTGGGAGCGAGCCGTTGGAATTGTCTTGGAAGAGAAAAGAAGATTGGAGAGGGAGGGGGAAATCCACGTTTGGAGCACGGATGTTGTGCCTTTAGTAGGAATGTCGGAACCCCAACCGAGTTTGACAGCGCTGCAAAGGAATGGATGGGAAGCGATGATTACATTTGTGCAAAGAGTTAAGGGAGTGAGACAACGAGTAAAAAACTACCCGAGACGGAGAAGGATGCCGGGGCCGGCGACTGATGAGTGCAAAGAGCTTGTGGTTCTCTGCGCAAAACTCGATGACTTGTTGGACAAGGACTGGATCTGCCCCAGTAGCTCACCATATGGTGCGCCAGTTCTCTTCCTAGGAAAGAAGAACAAGGATCTTCGCTTGTGCATCGACTATTGCAAGCTCATCGCCCAAACCGTCAAGAATGCGGGGCCTCTTCCTCGTATTGACGATCTTCTTGAGCGTTTGGGCGGCGCAAAGTATTTTTCCACATTGGAGTTGAAGTCGGGTTACCATTAGATTTCAATATGTTCGCAAGATCTTGCTACAAATCCGCGTTTAAAACGCGGTATGGGCATTTTGAGTGGGTTGTTATGCCTTTTGGCCTCACCAATGCCCCCCCGACCTTTCAAGCGGTGATGACCAACGAGTTCCACGCAATGCTGGACCCCGGTTTGTGCTGGTCTAGGATGACATTCTCGTTTATAGCCGGACCTTGGAGGATCACCTTGACCACCTTCGATGTGTGTTGGAGATGGTCCATCGCGCCAAGAACAACCCCAATCGCGATAAGTGCGAATTCCAACGTTAAGAGTTGGGATACTTGGGCCATTTTGTCATACAGGAGGGCATTAGTCCGTTATCAGATAGGATTTAAGCTGTCCAAGAGTGGCCGGAGCCGAAGAACAACAGGGATGTTCGTTCATTTCTTGGCCTAGTCGGCTATTCTCAACGCTTTATTACAAACTATTGGAAGATCGCGGCTAATTTGACCAAGCTTCAATGTGAGGATCGGTCATTCGACTGTGATGTGAGGGCTTCATTTTCGGACCTTAAAGCTGCCTTGCTATCCGCGGAGGTTTTACACATCTACGACCCGTTGTTGCCGACGCTTGTCACTACTGATGCGTCCACTATGGCATTGGTGCCGTCCTCTAGCAACATGATGTTGTGGACTCGCACCCGGTCGAATACTTTAGTAAGAAGGTGCCCGCCACACACTCGATTGACGACGCACGAAAGGAGTTGTTGGCCTTCGTACACGCGCTTAAGCGGTGGCGACACTTTCTTCTCAGTGGAAGTCAATTCAGATGGGTAACGGACAATAATTCGTTGGTCTTCTACAAGATCCAAGACACGGTGAATAGTACCATCGCCCGGTGGATAGCTTTCATGGACCAGTCTGACTTCTTTCCCGATTACATTCCGCGAAAGTCAAACCGTTTTGTAAACGCCCTTTCATGGCGCCCGGACGCGGTCTACTTGATGTTCGAGGTTGACGGCGACTTGCGGGACAGCTACACCCGAGGCTACCAAGTCGACCCCGAGTTTCGAGACAAGTATGTGAATTGCTCCTCTCCAAATCCGGCGCCATCGCATTATCAGATCCATGTGAATTGCTCCTCTCCAAATCCGGGAAAGTCAAACCGTTTTGCAAACGCCCTTTCATGGCGCCCGGGCGCGGTCTACTTGACGTTCGAGGTTGACGGCGACTTGCAGGACAGCTACACCCGAGGCTACCAAGTCGACCCCGAGTTTCGAGACAAGTATGTGAATTGCTCCTCTCCAAATCCGGCGCCATCGCATTATCGGATCCAAGAGAGCAATTTGCTAGTCCACTCACGGGGGAAGCATCTTCTTTGCATGCCCAGTGACCCACACTTGCATACATGGCTTCTTGGTGAGTTCCACGACGCTCCCGCCACTGGACACTTACGATTGGCCGACTTCGCGAGTGCTTTTGGTGGCCTGGCTTTCTCGGCAACGTCACCTGCTATTGCGAGTCATGCGAGGTTTGCCGACGTTGCAAATCTCGCAATCATCGTCTATTCGGCGAGTTGCGACCATTATCGGTCCCCTTAGGACAACGGGAGTTGATTGCCGTGGACATCACTGGGCTGTTCCCCAAGCACAAGACCGGTGTGGATGGGATTCTGACGGTGGTCGATCGACTCACCAAGTTCACCATGTTTTTGCCTTGTCGCTATCACACCAAGGCACCGGAGTTGGCCGAGGTTCTTTACGCCAGCTGGATTCGTACCAAGGGTTACCCCAAGGAAATCGTTTGTGACCGCGACACTCGGTTCATGTCCGACTTTTGGTTGGTGCTCATCAAACGATGGGGCTCTTCTCTCAAGCCGAGTTCGGCTCGCCACCCACAAACCGATGGCCAAACGAGGAGGGCACGTCAAACCGCACAGGTTCTTCTTTGCACTCTCATCCGTCCAGACCAAAATGATTTGGTTGAGTGGCTGCCGGACGTTGAGTTGGCTCACGACTCGTCCATTAATCCGGCGTCAAAGCGTGGTGCTCACACATGATCTCTCTCCCTCTCTCTCACACACAAACACACACACAGACTCCTCTTTGGTAGTGATGCGAGTGTGTAGTTCGAGATGAATGTCGGGAATGCCAATACTGTAATATTTATTTGTTTTAGGTAAATGAGTTTTTGGTTTTGTGGACTGATGTTGAAGGCTCTCCAAGTTTTTTCGGACCTTTGAGGGGGTCGTGTCGGTGCCTTCTCGCTGGAGTAGTCTTCTGTCTTAGGTAAGTTGCCTTCTGCCCTGCATGCCCTGGACTCGGAAAAAATATATATGTATCCATATGTATATGTGCAAGTGTGCCGCTTTGGCGGCAGACGGGTGTGTGGGCACTCGGCGCTGAACCACGCAAACGTGCCAACCTTGCATTTTCTATTATATTAGCTGTCTGTACCTTTTTGTCATGGATCGATGTTTTGTCTGATGTGGAGGAAATGAGGGAAAGAATTTGGGGTGCTTTAACAACACACACATGCACACATGCACACACGCACGCACGTGCATGCAAGTGTAAGTCAGAGCGCGGTGCTTACACATGAATTTCAGCGCTTGAACTGCCCACCCCCACTCCGTCCCCCCTCTCACTCTCTTTCTGATTCCCTTTTTCCGCATGACCACCTCTCTCTCTCTCTCTCTCACACACACACATACGTACGATGACAGTCAGTACTGCACTCATGTACGGCACCTGACATGTCATGTCCAATTTGTAGACAGGGGCTGGAACGGCAATGCCTCTATAATTGAGGTCGACGTGCCTCTGTGTTCCTAGCATGTATGAGCCACGTAGCCTCTGACGTCTGTCTGCGTCGTGTCATTCGATGCAGCAACTGTGACTCTGAAAATTGGATGTGGTGTTTCCATAGCCCACACCGGAACAGGTCCTGTCCGGTCTGTAGGGGTGGCCACTCGCCATAGTAGTAGGGATCCCCCCCCCCCCCCCCCCC
>BFEA01000013.1:5375074-5392356 GCA_003427395.1 Chara braunii
AAAAAAAAAAAAAAAAAAAAAAAAAAGAGAGAGAGAAAGGGCGAGAAAGAAGAAAGGTGGAGGAGGAAGAGAAGGGAGGTTGGCGAGGAAGAAGGTGCCGACAGCCATAGCCGACCTAGAGGTTGAATGGCGTTGACCCGAGGGTTGACTGGAGCGTTGGCCGGGGTGTGACCACGTTGACCAAGCGTTGACCGGAGCCGTTGACCACGATTTTGACCAAGCTGGAGTTGGTATAATCTCGTCAAACCCTTAGCGTATCCCCTCGGCCTATGGATGTGCACTCACCCTATGTTACTTGCTAAGTCTGAGTCTGTCTGTCTCTTCTTTCTGCATTGAGTCTCTTATGTCCAGGTGATAGGACTCTGTGTATGAAGGATAGGGCCTCGTTGACCAAACCCACACGGGCTGTGTCTGATGACTCGACTGTCCCGGAGGACACGAACGCTCCCAAGGACCGGTACTGACCGACGGGCTGCTCGATGTGGCACGGTAGGCCCAAAATCCGAGTTGTGGGCTGCACAACGGGCCGTCTAAGTCTTGACAGGATCTGCTGACCGCGTCGTCCTGTTTGCGACGTTAAATAATTCATGAGGAGTTACGGGGGATCTCCTTAAATGCCTCCTGGTCAGCAACAGATATTGTAGTGACAGTTGTAGTATTAGAGTCCAGGCTAGAGACCATAGTTGACAAGGTTCTATGCGGATCACGTGGTCCATAGACTGAGTTAGTCTTAGGTAAGTCGGTCAGGGGGGACGTCTAAGTGGTGAGGAGCGGAGCCGTCACTTGGTTCTGCGTTTGTCACCATGGTAGACACGCGTACAGGAACGAGCACCTCCCCTTATACAGCAGAGCAGGATGCGAAGGCCGCCGCCATCCTCAAAGAGAGAAGAGAGAAGAAGGCGGCCAAGAAGAAGGCCTTGATAGAAGAATAGGCGGCAGAGTTGAAGAAGATTGAGGAGGAGATGGCCAGAGAAAAAGAGAGGTTAAAGAAAGAAGAAGAAGAGAAGCTCAAGGCAGTAGAAGAGGAGGAAGATGTAAAAGAACCGCCACTGGAAAGGCGAAGGACAGGAGGAAGAGGAGAATCCAGTGGAACAAAGGAAGATCAGATGGAGAAGAAGATTATAGAGCGGGTTGCTGGTTTATCCCTGAGAGAAGAAGAGGAGTCACTAATGTATGTGCCCAGGGAAGAACAAGAGGCGGCCATGAGAGAGTGGGATGCAGAAGAAGACCCACTCAACCGGCAGGCTATAGAAGATGAGAAGAGGATGGAGTGGAAGTTCCGACTGACGAGGGAGAAGAAAAGGAGAATGGAGGCGGCAAGCTAGACGGCGAAAAAATTGGAGGAGGTAAAGAAGCAAAGAGCGCAGATGGCGACGCAGGTGGAACTACTGGGGAAGATGGAGATCATGGCGAGAAACGTAGAGCGTCTGGCCCAGGTCCAAGAAAAACAATATCTGTTTGGTAGAGGTCAGGACATTGCCTTGCGCTCTATACGTTTGGGACTTAGGGACTTTGCAAGGGAATTAGCGACGCAGGTGGGCTCAGAGGTGAAGGCCCGCCTAAAGGGCACAAAGCGTTATTGCACAGGTGCCATAGAAGGCGCCAGACTGGCTGCTCCCAAGGAGGAGGAAGCACGTCCCCAAAGGGAGCCTGTCAAGGTCAAGTTCCCTGACTCTTATAGCGGGAAGAAAGAGGAGAATTTTGACAATTGGGAAGCCAATGTCAAAACCTATGTATATTTGCAGGTCTCCCCGGACGAGCATGTCCTTATAGCCGTCCATGCCCTCCAAGACGAAGCAGCGAGCTTCGCCCGTCCCTTGTGTCGTGGCGCCAACTGTAATGATGATTTAGTCGCTTATTCCACGTTCACTCCCCTTACTGACTTAAATTATCGCGTGAACGATTCGTAGATTTCTCACGCAGTGTCAAATCCGCCGATAGATTGCAAACCATCCACTCTCGTCAGTGGAAGAGTGCTAGAGTACTCAAGGGTGTGATGGACGAGCTAGTCGTCGTCCCGGACCATCGGGTCATGGGGACCCAACTGGTCAACCTCTTCTATTGTGCAATGCCCGAACAGCTGCGCGAGCATTTCGTTGAGAAGAGTTAGCAGCCTACCATGACCTCTGACGCTTTGAGCAGGGAAGCGGTAGCCTTTGAAGCGCGGTCCATGTCAATTTCCACTCTTTTGCATAAGGACCTAGACAAGGGCAAAAAGTGGAAAGGTCGCACCATCTCAGGACAAGTCAAGACCAAGGATCGCTTGATCTTTACTTTAGATGAGGGTGGTGTAGACGAAGTCCCCTACGAGCAGATTGAGTCGGGGCTTGAGGAAGAGGACAGTATCTTTAGTCAGGGGAGAACCTACGCTGCTGTTGCGGCTGGAGGGAGGCCGAAAGGAGGAGGTAGAGGCCAGGGCCAAGGGGGTTGTTCCCAGAGCGATCAGCGGGTTGGCGATAAAGGAGGAAACCTCCAAGTGGGAGGAAGGGGTCAAGGTCCCCCGCAAAACCGTTTGGGGAATGGGTCCCCCAATAGAGGGAATAGGTCACCGAAGGAATAGGTCACCGAATAGGGGAAACAGGTCACCCTCTTGGAGAGGCGGTTGGCACCCAAGGCTGCCACGAGGCCGGCCTTGGGAAGACTTGGGCTTGGACCAGCGCTTATGGCAACAACGTGTGGATCAGGGGCAGTGCATATATTGCGGTGACCCTGGCCACATCATTAAATACTGTCCAAAGTATAGAGAGGCCCGTTTGCCCAGGGGTCAAAAGGCAGCCGCCGGTAGGGGTAGCAACTGCCCCTACCACAAGGCCATGTGAGGAAGCGAGAGCGAGCTGAGAGGCCCGTTTGCCCAGGGGTCAAAAGGCAGCCGCTGGTAGCGGTGGCAACTGCCCCTACCACAAGGCCATGTGAGGAAGCGAGAGCGAGCTGGCAAGAAACTCCCACACCACATGTGTCGATGGCAAAGGTTGCAGGCCGGTGCCTAGTTAGCTGTCCAGAGACTGCTTGTGTCAGAGTCTCTCTAGGCACTTCTCTCACAGGCGTGGCCGATGAGTTAAAGGAGAGAATGCCCGCCTAGGCCAAGATGAAGAAGGAGAGTAGGGGACAACTAGTTTTAGTAGCCGTAGAGATTTTCAGAGGTACAGTAGGGGCCCTAGTAGATAGTGGGGCCACCCGCAGCTATATTAGTAAAAAGGCGCTGCAGAAGTTGAAGTTGGGGCTAAAAGTCCAGAAGTTAACAGACCCCATAGTGATTATCTTCGCAGACAATCGCACAATGCGAGTAGAGGATTATGTAGAGGGAGTCCAGGCGTACATTCGCCTAGAGAAAGATGGGAACGTGAAGAAAGTTCTCCATTCCCTGACTCTCCTCATAGAGAACAGCCTTCCCTTCGATATAGTCTTAGGAATGGACTGGGGAGAGGCAGTCGGGGCCACACTCCATTTGAGAGAGCACGAGTGTAGGTTCCCTCGCCCGTCGGGCGGGGCCAAGACTGCCCGTCTGTTTCATGTGTCCGGAGTACTCCCTGGCATATTGCTGCCTTAGCGCTCTTGCGTTCGCGAGGTTAGTGAAGAAGGAGCAGCTAGAAGAACAGGTTTTGTAGCCTATGTCAGGCCAGTTACAGACCCTAAAAAAGAAAAGCCCATAGATCCCGCCATTGCCAAGCTGCTGGAAGAGTACCCAGATCTAGCTAAGCCGCCTACAGGGGTAGTCCCGCGGCCCATCCTGCATCGCATTGAGATCGAACCTGGCAGCAGGACTCCTAAAGGAGCAGTGTATAGGATGTCCCCGTTGGAATTGGAGGAGTTGCGCAAGCAGTTAGATGAACTCGTAGAGAAGGGTTGGATCAGGCCCAGTGCGTCTCCATTTGGAGCACCTGTTCTATTTGTCCCAAAGAAGGAGGGAGAGCTTAGAATGTGCATTGACTATAGGGGTCTCAGTGCTATCACCGTGAAGAACGCGGAGCCATTGCCCCGTATAGATGATCTTTTAGATCGGGTGAAGGGCTGCAAGTATTTTTCAAAGATAGACTTGAAGTTCGGATATCATCAGATAGAGGTCCATCCTGATGATCAGTATAAGACCACGGTCCAGACTAGATATGGGCACTACGAGTTTATAGTTATGCCCTTTGGACTAACCAACGCACCAACAACTTTTCAGCGTTGTATGGAGGACTTGTTTAGGCTGTGGTTAGACATTCTAGTGTTCAGTAGGACCCTCCAGGAGCATGAGGGTCGTCTAAGGCAGGTCTTGGAGAAGCTCAGAGAGGGTAACTTCAAGATCAACGCAAAGAAGTGTGAACGGGTAAAGACCCAAGTTCTGTATTTAGGCCATGGTTTAGACGGAGACGACATCAAACCAAAAGATAGTAAGATGGTAGCGATTAGAGATTGGCCTACACCCCGCACGTTGACAGAGTTGCGGTCGTTCTTAGGCCTAGCTAACTATTATAGAAAGTTTGTGAGAAACTTCTCGACCATCGCTGCACCCCTTCGCAGGTTGTTTGACGAAAGAAACAGTCTGCACATGGGACAAGGATTGCACGTCTGCTATGAAGAAGTTGAAGCAAGCGTTGATAGAGTACCCGGTCCTTAAGGTAGGCGATTCGTCCTTACCTTTCGTCGTCACCACTGACGCGAGCCAGTATGGTATAGGTGTTGTATTACAGCAAGACGATGGCAACGGATATACACCCATAGAGTTCATGTTTGCTAGGATGCCTTCAAAGAAGGTAGCGACATCTACCTACGAGAGGGAACTCTACGCTCTCAGGCAAGCATTAGAACATTGGAAGCACTACTTGCTTGGGAGGCACTTCAAAGTCTACTCAGACCACGAGACATTAAGGTGGCTGAAGACGCAGGCCAAGATGACACCTAAGCTTACTAGGTGGGCCGCAGAGTTAGACCAATATGACTTTGAGCTTAAGACAGTCAAAGGGAAGTATAATGTAGTTGCAGACGCTCTGCTGACTACTTTGGAGCAATAGTTCATTATCTGGATATAGGGAGAGATCAGCAGCAGAAAGTTAGAGAGGTGTATGCGCAGGACCCTATCTATGGTGACCTCCTCAAGAGAGTAAAGGAAGGCCCGGAGTCCGAACCAGACTACCGCACTACTGATGGGCTGCTGTTCGAGAAGACTAACGTAGTTGACCGATTGTGTGTTCCTAACAGTGAAGAGATCCGTAGTTTGATCCTAGGGGAATGCCACGATACTGAGGAACATTTTGGTTGGCAAAAGACTCTAGCTAACCTCATGCGCGCGTACATATGGCCTGGGATGAAGGTCGACTGCATAGAGTATGTTCGAAGTTGCAAGGTCTGCCAGAGAAATAAGACCTCTACGCGTGCCCCTCTAGGTCTTCTCAAGCCCTTGCCTCTTCCTGATCAGCCAGGAGATTCAGTGTCCATTGACTTTATGGACACCCATGTCAAGAGTAGGCACGACAAGAGCCAAGTCATGGTAATAGTTGACAGGTTCAGTAAGTATGCTGTTTTTGTTCCTTTGCCCTCAGAGGTATGCGCAAAATTAGTTATTCAGAAGTTCTTTGATCATTGGGTCAGTGAACACGAGATTCCACTGTCTATAGTTGGTGAGACACCCGGTTCACTAGTCAGAATTGGCAGGAGTTGATGAGAGTCCATGGCTCCAAGTTGATGATGTCATCTGGACGTCATCCAGAGACTAAGGTCCTGCAACAAGTTCTGAGGATGTACATTAGACCTGATCAAGTTAACAGGGATGAGATGCTCCCAAAGGTAGCCAGTGCTTATAACAACAACGTGCACTTAGCCACATGTCGCATTTCCAACGAGCTACATAAGTCTTTCAGACCACGCAGGCCATTCGAAGGACTTAACCGGGATCAGATTCAAAGGCTACCGCTTGGCACTAGGGAGTTTGCATTACAGCACGAGAAAAAGTTAGCTACCGTTGTAGAGAACCTCGGGAAGGCCCAACATAGAATGATAGAGCAAGCCAACAAGCACCGTCGCCCGCCGCAGTTTCAAGTAGGCGACTTAGTCTGAGTGAAGTCTAAAGAATTTGCTCCTGAGGAGAACATCTCACAAAAGCTATTGCCAGCATACAGAGGACTGTTGCCAGTCCTAGAAGTCAAGGGCGGAGAGGATGGACCGTCCTACACGGTAGAGATTCCAGCACACCGCCATACCTACGTCGTGTTTCACGCGTCAAAGTTGTTACCATGTATCACAAGCCAACGGTTTCCATCTAGAAGACCCATGATCCCTCCGGACATGGATAAAAGATACGACATTGACGGCATTGTAGGTGAAGACGTATTCAGAACAGGAGGTAGAGGTCGTCAACAAAAGCAATATAAGGTTCAATTTTCGTACCAGGAACCCGAGGACGATCGCTGGTTTACTAGGACTGAACTTCTAGAATCAGGTCCCGACGTAGTGAGAGCCTACGAGCAAGAAAAGAAGGGTAAAGGTCTTGCCTTGGACCGAGTTATTCTCGGAGGACCTCGAATTTAGGGCGGCGGGAGTGAAACGGTTTTCATCTTTGCAGAGGCAGATGCAGATCCCAGGGTTCGATCCCCGGACCTTACCTTACTCATGTAGAGCATCGAGTTGACCCCTGAGTGTTGAACCCGTGACCTGTGTTTCGTTAGTTGTTGTTTGTCTGTCATAGGAATGTGTAGATGTAGGGATTCGATCTGTAGGTCTGTCGAGTAGGGGTCACAACTCTGTAGAGGTCGTAGCTGTAGGTATTCTGAAAGGTCAAAGGTCGTAGCTGCTACAGTACCCGAAAGGCCAAGTCCACAAACTTTCGGAAGTTCTGGAAGTGGCCTTTCGAAGCGGTCTCACGTTTTAGTCAGAGGCAAGTGGGCAAGTGGTGAGCCCAACTGCGTTACGTCGGCAGTGCGACTGCATCGAGTTGGCAATGCAAACTCATGCAGTCAGCGGTACTGGTCCAATCAGTCCCAGTCCAGTCCAACAAGTACCATGAGGGACTGTGTGCACCATGGGCCAATCGAAAGAGGCAGACCAACGAGTTATAGAAGTATAAATCAAGGCAGCGCCCCTCATTCATTCCTGCATATGCCATGCGGAAGCGCTGCTACAGCGACTTGTGCGAGGTGGTCGGCAGTAGGCCCGAAGACGAAGTGGGCGAGAAGGAAGCTTGGCCATAGTGATAGGGTAGGCAGTGACCATAGCCGCCATAGCTGATAGGAGAGAGAGTGGCGTGTGCGAGTGTTCGAGTGTACAGTGGGTTGTGTGTGGGATATGCAAGGTGATCCGGAGTTGAAGTGTGAGCGAACAGTGGTGTTGGACACAGTGACGAGAGTTGGGATGTGTAGGTGCTGGTGCGCCATAGCCTGTCCGAACTGTGTTCTTGGGTTTCCGTATCTCTGAGGTTTGAGTTGGGCGCTATGCACCAGTGCGAATCACCATCTGTTTGGATGCATGCGACGCGAAGAAGAAAGTGAGTCTGATTGCACCTAAGATTGCTAGTGCCTATAATAACAGTGTACATATTGTTACAGGAAGAACGCCTAATGCATTGCATAAAGGTTGGAAGCCTAGACGTACCATGGATGCATTAACTAGGGACCAGGTTCAAAGGCTACCCCGATGAACTCATGAATTTGCAGTTTTGTATGAAGAAGACATTAGAAAATATAAGGTGAACATACAAAAAGCCCAGCTACAGATGATTGAGCAGGCCAATACACATCGCGGGCCTGCACAGTTTCAAGAAGGAGATCTTGTCTGGGTTGAGTGTAAAGAGTTCTCCCTAGAAGAAAATGTACCTCAAAACCTGTTGCCTGTCTACTATGGACCGTGGGAAGTTTTCAAGGTGATTGGGTATGCAGATGGACCTTCCTATCGAATAGATGTACCCCCACACCTAAGCACCTATCCTGTCTTCCACGTGTCTAAATTGCTACCGTATGTAGAAGGAGATAACTTTCCTAACATGCCATCTATGTTCCTACCCTCCATGAATGGAGGATATGAGGGTGAAAAGGTTCTGGAACATGGCTACTTGTCTATAGGTGGCAGAGGAAGACCTGAGAAGCAGTACAAGGTACAGTTCAAGTCTCGACCTCCATCTGAAGCTAAATGGTTCAGTAATAAAGAACTGGTACCTACTGCTCCTGATATTGTTGCTGCGTATGAACACGGGTTAAGAGAAAATTAATGTGTTTCTGCGATGGAACTCGAAAATTGGGCCAATAGGAATGCAATAACCCGTTCATTATTCCTCGTTGAATGACTAAGGGCCCCACAGGCCGCGACCCCAACTTCAGACCGAGGGGACGAAGGCCCTTCGGAAATAACTCAGGGCCCGAGCGTCGACAGTCGACTTTCGTCAACTGCTTGAGGCCCTAAAGTCAAAGTCAAGATGGACCCAGCCCAAGCCGACGTTCAGACACGCTCACTTGTTTGTATGCAGGTACCGAGACATCATCAAGACCAAGTGGAAGCCTGCAACTGTACGCAATCCTGACCGTCGGCTCTGAGTCAATCTGAGTCATCGTGGGTTGGAGACTTGAGGCTGGTCAGTCTCATCAAACAGTACATAAGGCTTGGTCTCCAAGGAGTCAACATCAGTCTCGCTATGTTGCCTTTACGCTGGCTGGACGTCGGCTTGACGTTGGCTTGACGTTGGCATTGTGGACTGCGACGTGGGACTGAGACGACGTGCTGGCGATTTCTCTTATGAGCGGCAAACTTTGCTGATGTGGCGCATGCCACCTGTCTACTTTGCTAACGTGCAGCATGCCACCTGTCTGCATCGCTGATGTGGCATTGGCCACGCTGTCCTCATTGGGTGATTGGTCGTGAAAAGGAGGTGAAACGATTTTCACCTATTAGCAGTAGTGAATGCAGATCCCAAGGCTCGATCCCCAGTTCTCACCTTACCTGTGTACAGCACCTGTGTTGACCCTGAGAGTTGAACCCGTGACCTGGGTGTGTTTGCAAAAGTGGTAGTCGGTCGTAGGGTCTGTAGGTGTAGGGGTTCGATCTTTAGATCTGTCGAGTAGAAGTCTTAGGGAGTTCTAGAAGTCGTAGCTGTAGAACTTCCTAAGTGTCAAGGTCCTAGCTGCTACAGTCCTGAGAGGTCAAGGTCGTAGCTGCTACAGTCTTCGAAAGGCCAGGACCCAGACTTCTGGAAGGTCCTAGTAGTGGCCTTTCGAAGTTGCTGAGGCAAGTGGGCAAGTGGTGAAGTCTACCCGTGGTGAGTCATCAGTCCCAGTCCCAGTCAGTCCTAGTCCAGTCAAGCAAGTACCGCATGGGACTGTGTGCACCACAGACATGGAAAAGGGCCAGACCAACGAGCTACAGAAGTATAAATCAAAGGGCAGCTTCCAGCCATTCATTCATTCCTGCGTGAGCCATGCGGAAGCGCTGCCACAGCGACTTGTGCGAGGTGGTCTGCAGTGAGCCCGAAGACGAAGTGAGCGAGAAGGAGCTTAGCCATAGCGATAGGTTAGCAGCGGCCATAGCCGCCATAGCTGTAGGTAGAGTGTAGCGTGTGTGTGTATGTGTGTACAGAGTCGCGTGTGGGATAGCCAGGGTGATCCTGTGTGTGCGAACAGAGAGTTGTGTGGGCGCTGTGTCGCCATAGCCGTTGAAGTGGACTTGTACCTGAACTGCGTTCTTGGTTACCATATCTCTGAGTTTCGAGTGGGCGCTTGTCGCCAGTTTGCTGCGTACCTGTTTGCATGCATGCGAAGTGTGAATGAGAGCGAGTCTGATTGCAGAGGGAGATCGGGATCTGTGGAGGATTGAGGAACGGGGTACTTCCCTGAGGTTGACGTCGATGTTGTGCGATGCTTATTGTCTCCATTGTCTTCACGAGAGAGCAGTGTCACGCGGCACTTCTATGTGATCAGGACTTGTCAGACTTGTTACTGGCTACTGTTTGATGACGTGTGAGGCGAGGGGAAGCCCGGAGAAGAAGTGGGTAATGTTGGGCTACTCTCCTGGTGGTCATTGATTATCTCTTCCACCCTCTTACTGTCTATTACCCCTCCACTCTCTTCGTCACATTCATGATTATTAGAGACATTGTCCAGATCTGAGTCGTCTTGCATTTCGACGTTTGACGAGTATCTTCGTCTGGGTTCATTACAAATCAATGAATCAATCAATCTGCAATCAGACTTGTCTTCTTCAGGCTCAGCATGCATGCAAACAGATGACGATCAAACCTGGTGCAGTAGCGCCCAAACAAAGCTCAGAGATGATGTGGTGAGGAACGCAGCTCAGATTCAAACTCGTCTTGAATGGCTATGGCGCATGGGCACCAGACAGATTCCCACCCGATGAACTGTATCCCCCAGCAACTTATTCACACACATACGCATTCTGGATCTCCCTGGATATCCTGCACACACACACACTCAACACACTGATACACTCCCTATCACTAACCTACGGGCAACTATGGCTGTCGTCTTCTACCTCCTACTAACAAGCGGCTATGGCCGTGTCTTCCTCCTCTTAGCCCACTTCTCCTTTCGGGTCCCTGCAGACCTTCCCACACAAGAAGCTCCAACAGCGCTTCCGCACGACTCAAAGGCATAATGAATGAATGACTTGACGCTGCCTCTTTATTTATACTTCGGATCGCTGTTGGTCTGCCCTTGGACCCTGGCCCGGGGTGCACACAGTCCCACATGGTACTTGCTGACTAGACAGTGCCACTGGGACTGGGTACCTCTGACTAGGGTAGGTAGGACTAGGACTGCCCTTTTTTGACTGTGCTAGGAATGGCCTTCGCTGACTCAGATGCGGACTGACTCCTAGGACCTACGAAGAGTCAGTCTGCAGACTTCTAGAAGGTCGAGGACTTGACCTTCCGGAAACGGTAGCGGCTACGACCTATCCTACTGCTAAGACTCCTACACGCAGGCAGACCTACGGTTCAAGGCCCGGCGACCGCACTACATACAGCAACTGAACATATGACTTTTGGGACACAGGTCGTGGGTTCAAACACACGGGTCAACGGGGAACTGTACATGGCTGAGGGGAAGGTCTAGGGATCAAGCCCTGGGTAGTGCATCTGTCACCGTAACAGGTGGAAACCGTTTCACTCCCATAGGCCTAAATTGGAGGTCCTTTGAGAATACTTCAACGCAAGATATGACCTTTACCTTTTCTTTCTCTGTCATAGGTTTGGACTGTGTCAGGAGCTGTCTCTAAAAGTTCGGTTCTCGTGAACCGTCGGTTGTCCTCCGGTTCTTGATAAACAAACCTGACTTTGTACTACTTCTGTGGACGACCCCTACCTCCGGTGCGAAACACGTCCTCATCCAAAATGTGATCTATATCGTAAGTGTCATCCTTGTCCGGCGGAATCATCGATCGACTCGATGGAGATTGCTGACTGGTGACACAAGGTAACAACTTGGACGCATGGACGACGTGTCCTCATCCAAAACGCGATCTATATCGTAAGTGTCATCCATGTCCGGCGGAATCATCGATCGACTCGATGGAGATTGCTGACTGGTGACACAAGGTAACAACTTGGGTGCATGGATGACGGGTTATGTGTGGAGGTGTGGCTGAATCTCTACTGTGTAAGAAGGTCTGTCCTCTTCGCTTTTCACCCCTAGGAAAGGCCACGGTCCCCTATACGCGGGCAACAACTTTTATGAGATGTTCTCTTCTGGGGTGAACTCCTTGGACTTGACCCAGACTAAGTCACTATCTGGAACTTGGATGGCCGATGACGCTTGTTAGCTTGCTCAACCATTCTGTGTTGAGCTTTTCTTAGATTGTTGGTCACTCTTGCGATCTCTCTCTCATGCTGTAGGGCAAACTCCCTAGTTGCGGGTGGCAGTCTCTGTATCTGGTGAGGATTTAGTCCTTCAAACGGTCTGCGTGGTCGAAAGGACTAGTGTAACTCGTTAGGAGTTCGGCAGGTAGCTGGATGGACACTGTTGTTGTAGGCGCTAGCCACCGTAGGGAGCATCACATCCCAGTTAATCCGACCCGGTCTAATGTACATCTTGAGTATGTGTTGCAGGATCTTATTCAGCTGTTCGGTCTGACCTTTAGTGTCTGGATGACGGCCGGACGACATCAACAACTTCGAGCCATAGACTCTTATAAGCTCCTGCCAATGCTGGCTAGTAAACCGCGTGTCCCTATCGTTAACTATGGACAACGGAATACCATGCTCACTTACCCAGGAATTGAAAAACTTCTCTATGACTAGCTCAGCGCGTGCCTCAGAAGGCAAAGGAACAAAAACTGCATATTTGCTAAAACGATCAACTACAACCATGACTTGGCTCTTTTCATGCCTACTCTTGACCCCAGCATCCTTAAAGTCAATGAACACAGACTCTCCGGGTCCTGAAGGGATAGGCAAGGGTCTGAGAAGACCCAGTGGGGCTCGCATCGTAGTTTTGTTGCGCTGGCATACCTTGCAACTACGCAGTATTCTATGCAGTCAGCTTTTATGCCAGGCCACGTATAGGCACGTGCAGAACTCTGTTGTCCATGCACATACAGTTCTGTCCCTCTTCCCTCATTGTATGCATCCCTTCCAGTCTGACATTGCATGCCCAGCTCACTGGCTGTGATGACTGACTCCTGCTAACTATTTGTTCTTTTCCTCTTTGCTGCAAAGGTTGTTCTGATGAATTTGATTCCTCATGCTACTGTCTTGCTGCCCGTACCTTCTGTGGTTCACCTGTGTGCTTTTGAAGTTTTTGAGTATGATAGCAGGTTTGTGACTCCTTTCTTCTCACCCATGCATATGCTGTGAAGCTTGTGTGTCATTTTTGGCCCTTTCATTTCGAATTATGTGTTACTGGGTGATGGTCGTGTGTTGATAAGAGTGTGGTTTGCATGTGCATGGTTAGCGGCATGCACTCTAGAGCAACCAATTAATTGCCCGCTTGATCATACTGGTTGCTTCTTTTGGGATATCATGCAGCTTTGACCTGGAGTTCACTGTGGATTCACACCTGTGTGCAGTTAGCAATGGGGAGCTGCTATATCAGGTATTGTGCGCGAAAAGCTCTGTTCTCACTCCTGAAAATCTTTGTGCACGTTGTCCCTTTCTCTTGGATTGGCCTGCTGCTGTCAGGTGAGTCTCTCCTGTTTCTTCTTGTTCTCATCATCTCTTGGTTGCAAAGACTTATAGGAAGAGATGTCTGTAGAATGGAGGAGAGGGAGGTTGATACTGGAGGCTTTCTTGATGGAACAGTAACGTTATACAAAATCACACAATGCCCTGATTGCATGTTTTGTATCCGTTACCTGATTTGCTCTAGTGGGAACTCGATGGGCGCTGGGCTTTGTCTAATTGTCACGGTTTCCATTAGTGGTTGCAGAAAGTGCTGCTGCATGTGAGAATGACTCTGATCCCAGCAGGAGACAGATCACACCAAGAATGAAGGTTTTTGTAGTAGGTTCTTTGCAGTGCAGTAGTACACACTTGCTCTCTTCCAGTCTGCTATGTAAGCAAACTTAGCAAAGAGCATTCCAGTGCTAGATTGTGGCAGCCTCTAGTTGTTTCCAACATGAGGGCAGAGCAAAGGAGATTCCAGCACAAGACATAACTGCGGCACTGAAGGCTCTTGTACTTCGTGCTTTGCAGCGCAGCAGCAAGTGCATTGTCTTCTTGGAGAGGAAAATTAGTCCTGATCTCTTTGACACTCGTCCGTACCTCAAAAACATCTTCCTTTTACTCTATTTCTACACATGTTCTACTCTCTTTCAGTCTGGTATTTGAGCAAAGAGCATTCCAATGCTAGATTGCTTCAGTTTCCAGTTGTTTCCAGGGCAAGGGCAGGGCAAGGAAGGAGATCCCAGCAGGAGATATAACTGCAGGACTGACTCTTGTACAATGTGCTTTGCAGTTCAGCAGTTCGGGAGGACAAGTAGTCTGAGAATTTTGTGTTGCTCTACCATACCCAAAAACTTTTTCCTGTCTTCTGCTCTGGCATTTTATGCATGTACTCTTTTCCAATGTGCTATGTCACCAGAGAGCATTCCAGTGCTAGATTGTTCCAGCCCTTTTGTTGCCTCCGGGCCAAGGGCAGGACAGGAAAGGTGTGGTATGCACCGTGCAGTCCCCTTTGGTCCGATAGCAGGTTAGATGGTTGGCTAGGGGAGCAGGGGGTTCATTCGTTCTTTTGGGCCTTAGCATTGGTTCGGTCTGCTTTTCTGGTCGGCCTCAGTCCCTGTTCGTCCTGATTCAATGACTCCCTCTTCAGTCAGAGTGTATCTGGCAGCAGAGTGGGCCCGATACAGATCCAGGCTGTTCTTTAGGCCAGGCTCGCTTTTATCTGCCCGCCAGACTGCAGCACTGGGCCTCAGTTCACTCCTTTTCAGGTGGGTGCCAGTTCACTGCTTTTCCAGTTTGGGCGCCAGATTTGAGCATGTTGTTTGTCCTGTAGTGAGGCTCCTTGGGCACCAGTTTCCTTTGGATGGGCATCAGGTCACTATGCCTGGCCACGCAGCAATAGGCCGAGCAGTAATATGTAGCTGGGCGAATGTTGCATACTTCGATGAGTATGGGCAGAACCAAAGATCAACCAATATAGGATGAGCATGTATGCAGCGGAAGTCTGATAAACGGACTGACTCACATAGACTGACACACATAGCATCACTCCACACACATACAATCGTGAGATGGTGGGGTCTGGGCCATTCATAGACGATGCCCAGATCCCGTACACGCATTCACAGATGAAAGGTGGGAGGAGAGACGAAGGAGGTGGGGAGGTAGATAACACCGATAGATAGAGTCTGATAGGTCTCCGATATGGTAGTCCAAAATGTCATACAACAAGATCAAAATGTCGAGGCCCATAGGTCACCAATGTCGGAGATACAGAGTCCAGATGTAACCGGTGTCCAACTGTGATGCAGCCGAGTATCAACCTCAACAATCTCCAAGTCTCCAATCAGGTAAGTACCACAGTCTCATATCACCGAAGTCCAACTCTGATCTCTGTCCAAATAGTATAAGTCTCTAGTCTGAAGAAGAAGAAGAAGAAGAAGANCACAGTCTCATATCACCGAAGTCCAACTCTGATCTCTGTCCAAATAGTATAAGTCTCTAGTCTGAAGAAGAAGAAGAAGAAGAAGAAGAAGAAGAGGAAGGAGGAGGAGGAGGAGAGAGAGGGAGAGAGAGAGAGCTGACGAGGGAGGGAGGAGAGGTCCTCCGCTCCCAGGTACCTCAGGCGGCAATGGCCGCCGTGCTGGCTCAGTCGCCCTGCTGCTGCTCCGCTTGCCGCTGCGCTAATGCTGCGCTGCCGCTGATGCTCCTTGCTCGCTCCTGCGCTAAACTTAGCGCATCAAACAGCGCTCTGGCGCTGACCATACCGTACCGGTATAGTGCCGGTAGGTCGATGCCTCCAAGTGAGGCTGTACCGGTACTTTATACCGGTGGGGCAGAGGCCGGCCTCAATGCTGCGAGGCCTGGCCATGGCCTGAACCGTCCAGATGGACAGTTCAGCCCCAACCGGCGGGCGGCAGCCTCAAGAGTGCCGCCAGGCCCAAACGATAATGCCGTTTGGGCCTGCCCGTTGGGTATTGGTCCAAGATCAGGCCCTGAGGGCCTGTACTATCCCAAGGTCGGGCCTTTAGGCCCTGATGTGTCCCTCGGACCCTAAGTCGGGTCCGCTAGGGCCCGTGTGCGTCGAAGATGTAACACACTCCCCCTCTTAAAAGACCGAGCTACCTGCGAGGGCGAAGTTGTCTGTCCGATACCGGGGTGGGTCGGGCGGGACGAGCTGCGTCCTTAGCAAGGCGTCGCTTCTCGTAGTCGGCGAAGATGAGGGGTGCAGAAGTCTGCAAATCTGTACTAGAGATCCACCGAGTGTCATCAGGCGCACATTGCTTGAATGTGACTTTGTACTGCCTTGGCTTGTTGCCATACTTGCGGTGCGTGATGACTCGGTCAACTTCCTGATGTCCGTCCATAGAAGGCGGATCCTGTGATCGACGTCCGGGGAATTCGTCAGCTGGAGGTGGCATGTAGATGGCCAACTTCGATGCATGGAAGACCCAATGCACTGTCAGGTGCGGTGGAATGTTGATCACGAAGGAAGGACCTGCGGGGTCGTCTCCAACGGCAGAAGTGACTTCCCATGGTCTGAACCATTTCGAAAGGAGTTTGCGCGAAACATCCTGCTCGAGCGCAAATTCCTCGGAGTGGACCCAAACAAGGGCTCCCTCGCGGAAAGGACATGGAAGTCGACGTCGGTTAGCCTGCTGCGGCATGCGGATCTGAGCCTTTTGCATATTTGCGCGGGCTTTGATCAGCAAGTCCCGGTACTTCCGAATGGAAGCGGGAGAGCAAGGGACGTCTATGTCGGCGGCCTGTGGCAGAAGGAGATCAGCGAAGATCCGTGCTTTCTCTCCACCATGATGTAGCTCGAATGGTGTGACACAGATCGCCGGGTGCACCAAAGTGTTATAGGTGAACGCAATGTCGGGAAGCCAGTCAACCCAATCTTTCTGGTCGGGACGGATGAGCGTACGCAACATCATCTGAGCGGTCTGGTGTGCTCGCTCCGTCTGACCATCCGTCTGCGGGTGCCGAGCCAAGCTCGGCTTCATTGTCGTGCCCGACTCAGTCATGAGAGAAATCCAAAAGGCCGACATGAAGCGAGTATCTCGGCCGCTCACTATATCTTCCGGAACACCCTGGTTGGTAATCCAACCGGTGTGCAAGAGTCGTGCGAGCTCAGGTGCTGCAGCATGATACTTGCAAGGAAGGAAGCGAGCATACTTGCTCAAACGGTCAACGACCGTGAGAATACCGTCATGGACGTGGCGATCGCGGGGAAACGGGCCTGTCACGCCCATAGCAATGGAGAGGTGTGGTGCCGGAGGAATCGGCAACGGTTTCAGTTCGCGGAAGGGGACTCGAGATCGACCCTTGTTACGGTGGCAAACTGCACATGACTCAATGTACCTCGTGACGTCGTGAAGGACGTCAGGCCAGTGGAAACGCTGGCGGAGGCGTGCTAGTGTGCGGTTCACGCCAAGGTGTGCCGAAAGTCGTGCGTCGTGGAATTCACCGAGAAGACGAGTCCGTAAGATGCGATCTTGGGGCACAACTAACAAGTCCTTTCCTCTCGTGTGAAGGAGAAGGAACCCGTCGGAAATCCGATAGTGGCTAGCCGGCGGGTGATCCGATGAAAGCTCTGCGTAAAGCTTAGAGTAAGTCGGATCGGACTTGTAGTCTTTGACGAAATGCGGCTGCAGATCGTCATCGAGGTCGAATGCCGTGGTCACAATGGCACAGAAGTCGGGCC
>BFEA01000013.1:5415383-5435323 GCA_003427395.1 Chara braunii
CCCCCCAGCCACCACCATCATGTGTATTATCTGTCCCTATCAGTTTTATGCAAGGAAGATGAGCAATAGCGAACTTCAGCAATCAAACAGCATCATACACATAAGACCAGACAGTCGTGACCTCGAACCAATAGCAGAATTGCATCACGAGTTTCACCAAATAAGAGCACACCAAAAGCTCGTAATTGACAACGCTGGAATAGTCTCATCATCATCATCAACGAAGAACCAATGTTGATATCCCATCTGGCGCTCGGCGCCCAGACTACAGATGGCAGATCCTATCTAGCCTAGACTGCAATGCCGAAGATGACAACAGCAGCTCTTCCGCAGTACGAGCAGATAGCGGCCAATGCCGCACGCTTCCAGCACCAGGTATGTCTCTCGCATCACTCACAACCTCGTTCCCCAACACACAGATGCCACATGCACCCAAGGACCACCCTGTGGCACACCCAGCTCACAGCAGCGCAGCTCAGCTATGGCTGCCTGCTCCTTCCAGCTCGCCCGTGAGCGTCTGAGCGCTTGCCAGCTTCAGGGCAGCAGCGCTTGCGCAGCATGCAGCCAGCACCCGAATGTCAAATGCGGAGGCAGGCCCTTTGCTATATGGCAGTGGCGTGCCTGCGCTCTGTCCCAGGCTGCGCTGGGCCTTTCCCAAGAAGCTTCCGGTAGGCCCCGGTAGGCTGAGGCCCAGTCCAAACAACTGAGGCCCTGGGCCTGTGGTGGTTGCTTGCGCCCAACTGTCATCGGCCTGTGTCTGGCCTACCTCGTGTATCCAGCCCAGGGCCCGCCTTTGATTCATGCACATAGGCGGCCCAGGGCCTAGGTTCTTTCAACCAACTGGCGCTGCGCAACTGCCTGAATTTCCTTAGTTGTGTGGTGGCCAGAATTCAGGGCCCTCAGGCCCTCGTCGAGCCTGACTTAGGGCGGCCGACATGCTGCTTGGCAGGGCCTGAAAGGGGCACATCGGGGCTTTAGACACGCATTTATATATGATCCGTTGTTGGATCATTTAAAAAAAGTTAACGCGAGAGAGAGATATTTGACCATCCCCCCACCATCGAGTGTAGTTTCGTATCTGATCTGTGGTCCATCAGGACCAATAAAAAAAAAAGAATAAAAGAACCGGGTAAACCGCATGTGTGAGCACGTACAAGAGAGAGAGAGAGAGAGAGAGAGAGAGAGAGAGAGAGAGTCTTGCTCTCTCACTACCTCTGACCGCCCCTGACCGCCTCACCCAACCATCAAGTATCTTGTCTGTACCTATTATTTCATATCTAATCCTCGATGCATTGGGACCCAAAAAAATAAACAAAAATAAAAAGAAAAAAAAACGAGTGGGCGCGCATGTGCTCGAGAGCGAGAGCGAGAGAGAGAGAGAGAGGGAGACTCACTAAGAGATAATTGACCATCCCCCCACCATCGAGTGTAGTATCTGTTCAGATCAGTTTCGTATCTGATCTGTGGTCCATCAGGACCAATAAAAAAAAAAAGAATAAAAGAACCGGGTAAACCTCATGTGTTAGCACGTACAATAGAGAGAGAGAGAGAGAGAGAGAGAGTCTTGCTCTCTCACTACCTACGACCGCCTCAACCAACCATCAAGTATCTTATCTATACGTATCATTTCATATCTAATCCTCGATGCATTGGGACCCAAAAAAAAAAACAAAAATAAAAAGACAAAAAAAAAACAAAAACAAAAACAAAAAGACAAAAAAACGAGTGGGCGCGCATGCGCACGCGCGCGAGAGAGAGAGAGAGAGACTCACTACTACGATCCCATCTATCAAGTGCTTTTTTATTTTATATTTTTTATTATTTTAAACAAAGCCATTTCCTCCGCTAGGAGAGGTGATAAGAGCGCCCCCTCCCAGCTGGCTTCTTGGTCGCTCCAATGTGTTGGTGGGGAGCTACACCTGCTGGAAAACTGGTCCAGCGTCCCTTTGTACATCAACAATCCTCAGAGTACCATCCACCTGCCAGCATTAATTGCCCTGGAAACCGGGTGTGAGGAATGAGGCCTCAAGGGGCCCTATCAGACATCACATGTTCTGGGCTAAGGCCCCAGCAAGGCGAGTCCCCTCCCTAAGTGAAGGCGGGCCTGAATATTCGTCAAAGGCCAAATTTTGACATTTCCATATGTGGGTATTCAGGCTCTCGCAGCACTCCGGTTGGTTGGGTAGACGCGTGAGCCTCACTAAGCTGCGTCGTACGGTTGGCCCAGGCCTTGACAGTTGCGCCTGGGCACATACACACAAAGCAGGGCCGATACATTGAGAAGCAGGCCATTGGCCTTTGGAAAAGCAGTACTGCCGACACACCTACCTGGGAGCCCCGCACAGATGCAGCAAACAGCCCAAGTCCGGAGACTTGGGCAGTGCCCAACTGAAAAGGGCCCAGGCCCTCAACTGTAGTCTCGGGGCTGGGTGCAGGATCTGAGGCCCAACAGGAAGCTACTGGAAGCTTCCAGCGAGGCCACACGCAGCATCCAGGAGGCTGCCACTTTCATAAAAGAATCGAGGCAGCCCGAGCCAGGCATTCCGGCCAGTACATGCAATGCGGAAGTGCTGCTGCGCTATCGCTTGATGCCCCGCTGCAGCCAAGGGCGGTGAAGTTGGGTGCTGCAGGGCAGTGGGGCGCTGCAGGGCAGCGGGGCGCAGACAGCCATAGTCGGGCTGCTGGGCGCGAGGGGGTAATGAGGTCGATCGGGTGGTCTTCAGGGAAGGAGGCGAGTGTGGGGTAATCAAGGTTTGACTGAGGGTGACGAGATACGTACGTGGTGCATGAAGAGAGGTTGGCTATGGTGTTGACAGTCATGTGCATTGGTCTTCGAGAGTCGAAGTGAGGTTGTTGCGTGAACTAGCTGTAGGTAGGATAGGCTGGGCGCCAAATAGAGAGGAGCGGCTTTGGATATTGTGTTGGTGTGGCCTACGGGCTTGAACATTGGCTCGTTACTTCATTGTATTGCTCTATATGGATGGTTTCTCGGTGCATTTTGTACTCTCTGCTTGGACACGACTTCCTGGACATCTGTGTGATTTCGCAACTTGGTTTCTGTATATCGTTCACACTCATATTCCTTGCAATTTGGTATCTGAGCTGGTTCGTGATCGCCGCTTACCTGACACCGGCGACATTGTTACTTGGTGCGCCGACGATGCTTCATGTGCAGTAAGGATACTTTGGCGCTGGTTTGTATTAGCGGGGCCTAGTTGGAGAGTCCGGCCGCTGGAAGGTTGTGGCAACAGCGTGGGAGCTATGGCGACAACGGATGTATATATGATGATGAGAGTATGCTGACGTGGCATTTTGCTGAGGTGGCAATGCATTGCGTTGTCGAGCGCATTGGCTCCCGCCTTTTCGCAAAGGCGAGAGCCCTCCTGGCCATGTCACGCAAGAGTAAAACAAAATCAATTTCAACAAGAGACAATTTGGGAACGACGCATAAGAATCCTGCGAACCGCTGAGGCGGGCGAGGTCACGTCGTTCCGTCGCCGCTTTAGCCGGGTGCGCCAGCTGTACATCTCGCAGTCCCCTACGACAGGATAGGTTGCCACGGGGCATAAGCTTTCTTCCCTAAGGGGTTGTTACCACCCTTAGGGGCGTATCCCCACCGAGCTACTCACCCACATGTGAAAGCTTTTACATGCAATCGTAGAGGTGAGTTAGCCGAGGGTGTTTGCTCGCTCGTTGTATAGGCACATGCGATTAAAACGCCTATTGAACTCGGACGTCGTTCGTCACTTAGGGCGCTGATCTCCTAAGGATAAAGCGTACGCCGTTCGTCTAGGGCGGTTCCGATTAAGCGTGAAACCACGATTCACCCATAGTCCCATATATACCATATACATATGTATAACTTATCCAAGCGAACTCACACACGCTTAAAGCAATTCATATATACAAAGTCATCCTTTCAATCAATTACCTCAGTAATCATAGCTATGAAAACATATCACAATGTTAAGTATAATTGGTTTGGTCTGATGAAAAGATCATGCCACTGAGCTTTCCTCCTCGTCGTTGATATGGTCAATACATTGTTATTTTATCACAGAAGAGTTTTTTCAATCCTTCAAGTCAAAGCCCATAGTCAGATCCTTTTGAATTTAGGGTTAAGGTGACCTTGTAAAATGCAACTTGAAAATTGTTCATACTAATTTTTTATTTGGACTCCTGTCTGCTGAGGAGTAT
Organism: Chara braunii; assembly: GCA_003427395.1. Lineage (NCBI taxonomy): Eukaryota > Viridiplantae > Streptophyta > Charophyceae > Charales > Characeae > Chara > Chara braunii. Next base: position 5,419,581 of record BFEA01000013.1, read on the forward strand.
TTATTTACTTTTTCTTTCCTATATATTTACACCTCAATGCAAAGGCATGATAGTGAAATCATCGGGGTAGTCCGAATACTATCCATCCGGCGGCCCTATCTAAATAGAATGTTTTTGTTTTTGTTTTGAGATTACCTCGTGAAGCCATAATCATATGGCTCCCTCGGCGGGATTAGTCTATGCGAGGCATTTTCTGAAATCCGAGTAAGATTTCCAGAAAGCTTCATCTAACCTTGGTAAATCTGTCGTCCACCACGCACCTGGGTCTCCAATACGTCCAATCGCGCAAGCTCATCATTGTCGAAAACCAGGGTCGTCGTCCGCCCGCCTCGCATAACTCTAATGATTCGAGTACCATAGAAGGAGGTCATCCAAGGCTAGTCTCCATACTATGACTCGAAGAGGCCAACTAAGTCCAAACGAGTGTCTGGTCTCTGTATCCTGGATTCGAACGACGCTGAAACGTCTGCTGGACGAGGTAATCTTAATGCTCACAATGACTCGAGAGAGACATTGGAGGTTGCTCGCGCGGTGGAAATACAAAGTATATCCAAAAAACTCATCCGGAGTCCGAGCCGTATTGGCCCGGAAATCCGCGCGAGTACTAGGGAAAAATCCCTCACGGTTTCGGAGTAATCCGATGAAGCCGATCCGCTCAGTAGGAGAACCATCTCCAACCCGTAAAAGTTGCTCTGCTCCTCTGATAAGATCGTCCTCATGTGTATCACGAACCAGGAGGTACCTTGGGATCGTCAAATCTCGTCGTGCTCCAATCCCTCACGGTTTCTGGATTCGAACGACGCTGAAACGTTTGTCGGACGAGGTAATCTTAATGCTCACAATGACTCGAGAGAGACGTTGGAGGTTGCTCGCGCGGTGGAAATACAAAGTATATCCAAAAAACTCATCCGAAGTCCGAGCCATATTGCCCAGAAATCCGCACAAGTACTAGGGAAAAATCCCTCACGGCATCGGAGTATAATCCGATGAAGTCGATCCGCTTAGTAGGAGAACCATCTTGAACCCGTAAAACCTGTGCGATCAAAAGACAGGTGGTGGACTACATACAAAACCAGCCTCTATGAACTCTTCAAGTTGAGAGATGTTAGGTACTCAATCCGGGATCTGGAGATGATGACCCAAGGTGAGGACGAGAGTGTCCAAGCATTTATGAAACGATTCCAGAAGATATCTGATTAAAAACATTTTTCTTCCTTCTGGCCCGTACTTCTTATGGCGCGGCTATTCCACGACAAGAATATCTAAGTATACTCCGTTTAGCTAGTAGGACACGAACTGGGCTGCTTGTGGCACCAATTCCCCATGCGTCAGTGACTCTTAAAATGGTCACCAAAAGGGAATACTATGGCAGTGTGGGATACCCCTTCTCCTCGCCCGAGAGAACCTTGGAACTCAGAAGTCGGGCTGGCTCCATCGCAACAACATGGTACCCCCCCGCAAAGCGGTCCACTCTGAGTCGATAACAGGGTCGACCCCTAAGACAACGAACCCCCGCCTCAGATGCCTCTTAGGAAAAGGAAGAGCGCCTACCACGGCGGGTAAACAATTCCTTGCCGCCTGACGTCAAGAGCAACTTAGACGAAGGAAAGAAAGATCACAGAAGAGAAAGTCATTCAGACGGACGGGCATAGACGGAGAGGGTCATTCGGGAAAGAACAGGTGACCTAGGGAGAAAATCTCTGTCCATTCAGGTTTCTCTTCTTTTGTGATCGCTTTATTTTTCGTCGTCTTCTTTTCTCTCTTAGTGTGACACATACATACAAGTGTGGCGATGTGAGAGCAACCTGTCATTTGCCATCTCATGATCAAACCCATTCTTGTTTCAATAAGCCACACCTGCAGTCAGATCAGACGACAAGTTCAAAAGAAAAAAAAAAACAAGGCAAACCCAACTCGCGTCAGACTCACATTCACACGCGTAAAACGCACATTCCTTCTACCTTTTCAGTGAACACTCAATGAACCAGGTCAAACAAAGTGTGGGTTCACACGGTGTGAAGGGGTGTGAGTCAACTGATTAATTAACCGACCTTGAGTGAAGTTGAACGACACACCCAAGAAAACCGTATAGATTCACGCGCCTAGATGAGAAGGTTGTCGCAGCCAATTGTCAGCAAAGTGATCCACAACACTCCTTTGTCATGACCGCCTGCCACAATACCCTCTCAACACACAATCACCTTCCAACTGTCTGGTGGTGTCTTCACGTTACCGCCACTCGCCTCCAATGCCACAGCGTTACTGCGATGTCGCGCTCATGCCACTTCAAAATGCACCACTACTTTCGCGGCACCTTCTCTGTGTCAATGCCCCACCTCCACTCAGTGCAAAGATATTGTCGTCACCGCCGTGAAAACAGTGTCGTCGCTACAAAAATCCGGTAGTGCTTCCGTACCACTGCCATTAGAACCAGAGTCGGCGCTGCAAAATCCAGCTGTGCTTCCGCACCACCGCCGTTAAAGTCAGTCTTTGCCGAAAATATCCGGCAGTGCTTTCGCACCACCGTCGTAATAATCAGAGTCGCCGTCGAAAAAATCCAGCAGCGCTTTCGCACCACCGCCGTAATAATCAGTGCCGGTGCAGCAAAAATCCGGCAGCGCTTCCGCACCACCGCCGATATTGCCGTCAATAGCCTTGTCGCCACTTACCCACCGCTGTGAAATATCGGCAGCATTTCCCAATATAGTGGGAAAATGGCTGGCCAAAATTAGTAAAATTTGAGCCCCAGGCCCAAATTTCACAGCGCCGTACAACCGTAATCCCGCAATGTCCTTGGATCAGTCCTGCGGGTCCAGTACCAGTCGGAGGGGAGGGGAGCAGAGTGCTCCCTGCCTTGGCTATGACTGCCCAGCTCCTCTCCTCGCGCTCCTCTGCAGAACTCCAGTCTCCTCTTACGTTGCCTCAGGCAGCACCTCCAGCAGCCAGCAACACTCAAGTGTGCTCGTCACACACTGGCATCACGAGTGCTTTGTGTGGCAGTTGGGGGACAACTACCTGTTTTATAGTGGCCGAGGAGGGCTGGACGTCACTCCAGCCCCCAGGCAAAATCGTGGGCTCACAGTGAGCCCTTGATCTGGCCAAGATCCAGGGATAATTGTGGCCGCACCACAACCACAGCCTTAGTGTGGGGCAGTTCCTTTAACTGCCCTATTTTTCATTTTCTTTTCTTTTCCTCAGCGATCTCGGAATTTCACGAGATAGCTGAGGTCTTGGCATTTCCGAAATAGTTTTTCTTTTGTTTTTCTGATAAGGGGTTGGAGAGATACAACCCCTTTCAGTTTGACGTATCTGGACCCTTTTTCCAGGGCAGATACATGGGGGAAAAGGCTGTACTTGGCCTTTTCCTTTAATGACGACTCCATTTCCAGGCTCGCTCTAAGAACGGGAGCCTGACAATTACCACTGGCAGCTTCTGCCAGAGGTAGCACCACGTGAGGACAAGTGTCCTCACACAAATAAAGAAGAAACAAACAAAAAAATAAAAAAATCGGCCAGGTTCATGCAGTTGCATGCAACAGCCCCCGCCTTACCTTTCTTTGCCCTCCCTTGAAAACGAGGAGGGCAGTTGGCAGGTTGGGAGAAGTAGGGCCTCCTCCTCCCAACTCCCTCGTTTTCCCTCTCTCAACCCTTCCAACGCGTGCATCGTGGGCCGCGAGATCTGAGATCTCGTGGCCACGATTATTCGTACCATGTGAGGTGGCAGCTTGTCACGCTCCCACACAGCCAAATTGGTTGTTGTTCGTACCACGAGGCAATCACTGCCTCGTCTTACCCTTTTTTTTTTTTTTTTCCAGTTTTTCCTTGTTTTCTGCCCTTTCCCCGTTTTTCCTTGTTTTCCCCAACGGCCACGGGAGGAAAGGGGAAGCAACTAAAATAAAAAAATAAAACGGAAAAAGAAAAACAGACCTACCTTACCTGCCTTCTTCTCAGTTGAGCAGACCGTAGCGGCGGATCTCCCCTGCTCCCAGGGGCAGATTCATTCGATTTTGCTCGTGGGGCCAACAACGTGGTTGCTCTCTCTCTCTCTCTCTCTCTCTTCGCGATGTACCCCTCTATATTTAGGGGTAGATTCGTGCGATTTTGCTCACTCCATCATATGCACACTCCCTTAGGCTGAGTGTCGAGCTTACCCGACGAAACAGTCTGATACAGTCGTGCAGCCCGTTCCAACGGGCACAACACCTGTAGGAACGCATTTCCCCGTAGTCTAGGGGTACATTCATTCGCAGGTTGGGAGGAACGGGTACATCGAACACTCGAGAGGAATCCGATCTAGGAAAGAATCTAAGAGAAAAATAAAAAAATCTAAAAAAAGAAAATCTAAAATAAACCTAAGAAAGAAAAAAAAAAAAACAAAAAAAAAACGGTGTGAAGCCGTTAAAAACGACGCTTGCTGTTTTCCTTGGGGACTAGTCCCCCACACGTATCCGAGTGCCATGTGACGCTGCCTGTGTCTCTGTTTTTTTTTTTTTTTTTTTTTTTTATGATGATGTCCTTGGCATAAGCCAACTACGCTCGACTGGCACCTCCCCCCCTTCTTCTGCCGATGGACCCAGGTTCGATTCCCTTCGAGGAATTGAAAAAAAAAAATTTGGGCCGTTTCTTGATTTATGCGTGTCATCTTTGCGCAAGGGTCATTGAAACGGTTTTCACCTTTGCAGAGGCAAATGCAGATCCCAGGGTTCGATCCCCAGACCTTACCTTACCCATGTACAGTATCGACTTGACCCTTGAGTATTTGAACCCGTAACGTTTGTATTCGCAAACATTTGGTAGGCTGTTTTAGGTCCGTAGGTTGTAGGGGATTTGATCTGTAGACCTGTCAGATAGGAGTCTTAGGGAGTTCTAGAAATCGTAATTGTAGACTTCCCGAAGGGTCAAGGTCGTAGCTGCTACAGTCCAAAAGGGTCAAGGTCGTAGCTGCTACAGTTTAGTCTACAGTCTTCCGGAAGGTCTGAGTAGTGGCCTTTCGAAGTTCCCCACGTTTAGGCCGAGGCAAGTGGGCAAGTGGTGAGGCAAGTGGTGTAGTCTACCCGTGCTGAGTCAGCAGTCCCAGTCCTAGGCAGTACTGGTCCAATCAAGCAAGTACTGCATGGGACTGTGTGCACTACGGGGATGGGAAAGGGCCAGACCAACGAGCTGCAAAAGTATAAAGCAAGCGGCAGCGCCCAGTCATTCATTCATTCCTGCGGAAGTCATGTGGATGCGCTGCCACAGTGACTTGTGCGAGGTGGTGTGCAGAGGAGCCTGAAGTCGAAGCGGGCTGAAGGGAGTTAGCGCAGCCATAGCTGTTGTAGTTAGTGTAGCTGTCGGCCACAACTGCCATAGTTTGTATAGGTGTGTGTGCGTGAGTGTGCAGAGTGATGCGTGTGGGGTATCCAGGGTGATCCTGGTTGAGTGTGTGTGTACAGCAGAGTGAGGCGCAGTGACAAACAGAGTGTCGTACAGGCGCTGTAGCGCCATAGCCATTTGAGTCGAGGGTGTATCGGAACTGTGTCTGTGGCTACCAGATCCATCGGACGTAAGGCTCGATGCACGCGAGGGTAATCAAAGGGCAGGCTGGTCGTAATCATACACCTTGGACACGGGGGTGGGCCGTGATTGCACACCTTAGACACCTCAGCTTGATGATGCTCACGTGTACGTTGGATATAGGGGAAGGGGATTCCAATTGTGAACTCTATTGAACATCACTGTCATATGCTCAATGTAGTTTATTTTTATCTTGATTAGTTGGTTGACAGACTGCTCACACCTAACAGACTACCTAGCGTAGGACTGTAATCTACCATAGTCAGTTCTTCTCAAAGCTGTTGTGCAGAACTAATCAGGATAGAAGTAAACTACATGTGTACAATCTGTGTAGATGTTGTTGATGTCGCTTGACCGGTAGTCTAGGTAACTCGCTGGACATTGTTATTTTATTTATTTTTAGAACGGGTCAGAATTATGTTGCGATAGGTCCCAAAGAGGACATCAGTGTAGACAACGTCTACCTAGCCCATAAGTGAATTTGAGGGTGGTGAAGATACATCTGACAATAGGAGGCAGATACGACGTGGGACCAGTAGGATACTCGTAGTGTTCTAGGTTCTACTACCAGGAGACAAGAGAAGACTTAGGGCCGAAGCAAGGGCCTGTAATCTAGCGACTGTGAGAGAGGTATCAGCAGCGGCTGAACGGGCGTTGGCTGCAGCAGCAGCTAGCGCAATAGCAATGGCTACCTCTTCAGCCACTTCTGCTGCAAACTCTACTGGTCAGAGTTTGGGCATCCCACTCAACGCGACCAGTTCACAGTCCGTAGACAAGAATTTCACTTTATCGCCAAACCATCTCCAGTACGCCAGGAGCTGGCACTAGTCAGATGGCGGGTTCGCAGTTCTGCTCGCCGCCTCCACACACCCGAGAGCAGATGGGGCTCCAGCAGGTCCTTTCGCTTGAGGCTAGAGGAGGAACTTAAACAGGTTACTAAAAGAGAAAGAAATTAGACAGAGAAAAACCAGACTAGAGGGTAGGGAGGGAGATAAAGCTGCAAGAGAGGGGTTAGATGACTTGGCCCTTAGTAATACTGAAAATATTTTTAAGGTGAGCATCATGTCCATGCACGCATACATGGACAACAAACTGCATACAATCCAGGACACCTTGGACCAGATCCTGAATGCCATGCATAGGCCAGGAATCAGGCCAGTAGTTTTGCCATCGTTGCCATTCTCAACGATGACAAGCCCCTATGCCACGCAGTCCGGACCGTCACCAAGTGGTACATCAACAACAGCCATGTCACAGACTATTCTTTCTTCATCTTGTGGTCCAGCGGCTGGTCTCACCAGTGGGACAGCAGCAACCTTGGTACCACAAGACCCCTCTGAAACCACCTCGAACCTTTTCAGGAGATAAGAAGGATGAGGCACTCGACACTTGGTTCAGAACGGTTCCAGTGTGGGTGCGGGCGAAGAGGACGCTGGTAGAGGAGGAGGTGATTACTACTGCATCCTACTTAGAGGGTTCAACAACTCGCTAGCTAAATGGATTAGTGGCTTCAAAAGGGTTCCCAAAAACATGGGTGATTGGGCCAAGACTCATACCCTTGAAAGCTTTATGGATTTAGTAGAGGCTCGATGGCACAACCCTTAGTAGGTGCAGATTGCCACTGATGGGCTACTGAAACTTGACTCCAGGAAGTACAAGTCCATGAGAGAGATGACCACAACCGTAGAGCGGTTGATTGTCATCCCAGGAGTGGAGTATAATCCACGGGTCTTATTGACCATGTTCTTGAGATGTCTTCCCACAGACATCAAGAATCTCCTAGCTAGCGAGGCTCGTCTAGAGTATCACACGCTTGAGATATTCAACAAGGCCCTATATTCAGAGGTGGGTGGTGCTCAAACCCCCACTACGGACGGAAGAAAGAAGAAGACCCTACAAGAATGGAAGAAGAAGGGTAGTCGATTGATGATGGTTGATTCAGATTGAATCAAACTGAGATCGTTGATGTTTCTGAGCTTGTGGAGGGATCAAAGTCAAACGACGAGGAGAGTGTTGAGTGTAGCAACCTCACTGCCGTAGTTGAGACCCAGGCAGGTGGTCGCGGCAAGGGTGGTCAACAGAGGAGTCAGGGGCAAGCCGCCAATCCAAACAAGATAGTTGCTTGGGTGATGGCCGGTTTGGATCATCAAGTGTGGCGGGACCGCTGGTCGAGTGGTGCTTGCATAAATTGTGGCGAGTATGGCCACCAGCAGTTTAAGTGAAAGAACCCGAAGGTCTCGCAAAAGATCTCTCTTGTGGGTTTCCTTCTTCTCAGTCTGGGGCCTCTACGAGCTCCAGTTCGGGAAACACTTAGGGCCAGTAGAAGTTGTAGCTGCTTCTACTCTCGTTGAAGCGGGTGATGTCCCTTCCCCGCTTCAAGAGTTGGCCGAAGCTATTGACTCCTTAGTCACCCCGCAGACGCATCCGGACCCAACTATACTCTCTACGTTGGATGGGTCTAAAGCCTTAGAGAACCTTCAAGGTGAGTGGTTGGCAAGGGACCCTCGTGAGTCCTGGGTGGCACTAAGTAGAGGTCCTAGAGGAGAGCACTTCGGTGTGAAAGTTGGTGTGGGTGGTCGCAAGTGCGGTGCCTTCGTAGACATTGGCTCCACGCGAAACTTCATAAGTCGCGAACGCGTTGAGAGACTGCACCTAAAGGACCGGGTGCAATGCCTTAGTAGACCAGTAGCATCTACTTTGGCCAACAAAAAGCTCGTGATGGTGGAGGACTACGTTAAAGACGTGGTCTGCACTTTCTCCTACCCAGGAGGAGAGTTAAGTCATAAGATATCTTTCTTGGTGAGCGCCGATTTGCCTTTCGACATGTTGTTGGCCATATACTACGTCAAGATTGCCAAGCCCCAGTTTGATTGGGACAAGAAAGTGTTGAAGCACGAATTCCCTATTGGGAGGACCGTTAGACTAGCTAAGTATAAAGTTAGTAGGTTGATAGACTCCTATGGGTGTTTGTACGCTTCGGCCTTTTATAAGTATTACAAATAAAACCAAGAGGAAGGTATGTACTTAGTCTATGTCTCTGCAAAAGGGGAGGCCGTTCAAACACCCCGAGAGATAGAGACCATCGTCACTAAGTACCTTGATCTGTTTGAGGAGCCTATTGGAGTCGTAGACAGGGAGATTGTCTATGCCATATAGATCATCCCTGGTGGTATAACTATTACAAATAGAACCAAGAGGAAGGTATGTACTTAGTCTATGTCTCTGCAAAAGGGGAGGCCGTTCAAACACTCCGAGAGATAGAGACCATCGTCACGAAGTACCCTGATCTGTTTGAGGAGCCTATAGGAGTCGTAGACAGGGAGATTGTCCATGCCATATAGATCATCCCAGGTGGCAAAATACCGAAAGGGAGAATCCATAGGATGGCTCCGACGGAGTTGGACAAATTGAAAGAGCTCACAGAGAAGGGTTGGATTCAGCCTAGCACCTCCCCCTTTGGCTCACCAGTCTTATTTGTTCCAAAGAAAGGGGGAACACTAAGGATGTGCATTGATTGTAGAGGCCTCAATGCCATCACCGTTAAGAACGCAGAGCCTCTGCCACGCATCGACGACCTATTGGATAGGGTGTAGGGGTGCAAGTACTATACCAAGATAAACTTGAAATCCGGCTACGATCAGATTGCCATAAGACCAGAGGACCAGCACAAAACCGCATTCCAAACCAGGTACGGTCTGTACGAGTTTGTGGTGATGCCCTTTGGCCTTTGCAATGCGCCGGGTACATTCCAAAACGCCATGAATAGGATCTTCCATAACTACTTAGATAAGTTCGTTGTCGTGTACCTCGGCGACATACTTATCTTTAGTAAGACTTTTGAGGAGCATGCTCAGCATGTAGACAAGGTCCTCGGCGACATACTTATCTTTAGTAAGACTTTTGAGGAGCATGCTCAGCATGTAGACAAGGTACTCTCACTCCTTCGGCAACACAAGTATAAGATAAAAGCAGAAAATTGCGAGTTCCGTCACACTCGAATCTTGTACTTGGGTCATGAAGTATTTGTCGATGGGATTAGGCCTGAAGATGCGAAGGTGGCTAGCATTAGGGACTGGCCACGACCCCAGTCTGTGACTGAGGTTAGATCATTCTTGGGAATGTGTGGATATTACCGCAATTTCGTAAAGAATTATAGTACGATTACATCTCCCTTCAAAAATCTAACTCGACTTGACACACCATGGGACTAGATGGACGAGTGCGAGGCAGCTTTCAAGCGTTTGAAGCATGCCCATACAACATTGCCACAGTGCTGGCTCAACAGGAAAGGAAAAAGTTGAGACCGGTCGAGTACATGAGCAAAAAGGTGCCATCAAAGGAGTTGGCAAAGTCGACCTATGAGAGGGAACTCTATGCTCTCTACAAGACACTCGTCCACTTGAGGCACTATCTGTTAGGAAGGTTCTTCTACTTTAGAACTGACCATCAGACCCTCAAGTGGATCAAGACCCAACCAGTTCTCTCCGATGCACTCGAACACTGGATTGAAGTCATAGATCAGTATGACTTCAAACTACACTATGTGAAGGGAGAGTACAACAAGGTTGTGGATGCGTTGTCTAGAAGGGCAGATTACCTAGGTGCGCTGATTTATGAGTTTGGCTTTTCTGAGGATGTGACTCGATCCCTGGGGAAGCCTACAAGGAAGATCCCGTCACGAGGGACATCATCAACAAACTGCAGGCCAAAGACAAGGCCACTTTTGACGAGTTTGTGATGGTGGATGGGTTACTCTTTCTTGAAAAGGCAGGGTTTAAAAGGTTAGTTGTTCCATCTAGGGAGATTTTGCATAGTTTATTTTTAGGCGAGCGTCACGATGCAACGGGTCATTTTGGCTACAAAAAGACTAGTGCTAATTTAGTACAACGATTCTGGTGGCCTAACATGCTAGACGATGCAAAGAAGTACGTACAGACCTGTCACGTCTGTCAGCGGGACAAGCCGCGGACTCAAGCTCCGCTTGGGTTACTCAAGCCTCTACCCATTCCTGCTGGCCCAGGGCAGAGCATCTCCATGGACTTCATGAATACTCTCGTGACCAGCAAGAATGGCAAAGGCACATCTGCGTCATAGTAGATAGGTTCACTAAATACGCTAGACTAATTGCCATGCCGGAGACTGCCAGGACTGCGCACGTCGTTAAGTTGTTCATGGACAACTGGGTGCGTGACTTTGGACTGCCAAAGACCATTGTTGGTGATAGAGATGTCCGGTTTACCAACCAGATGTGGAAGAAGGCCGCTGAACAGATGGGCAGCCATCTTCAGATGACTTATGGGAATCATCCCGAAGCAAATGGGCAGGCTGAACAGATGAACCGTGTGGTGCAGCATCTGCTGAGGCATTACATCAAGCCCAGCCAGGATGACTGGGATGAGAAACTACCTCTCATCGTCAGTCTATACAGTAATGCTGTACACAGCACCACCGGCGCCAGTCCTAATCAACTGCATTTGGGATGGAAGCCTAGATCTGCTCTAGACTTCCTCCTGCGTGAAAACACGAACTGCGACAACTCCTGGAATCATTGACATTGGTGTCCAGTATGAGAAATTGTTGCAGCAGACTGTCGAACACATCAAGAAATCACAGGAAGCTATGATTGCTCCTGAGAACAAACGTCGCCGACAATCCACATTTCAGGTAGGGGAACGTGTCCGGGTCAAGGCTAGTGAGTAGGGACAGGAGTTTTGCATCTCTCGGACACTAATGCCTCAGTATTTCGGTCCCTGGGAAGTCTTAGACATTGTGGGGAATGATTTGGATGGTCCCTCGTACGTCATTCGTATCCCTGGTCACGTACGCACATACCCTGTTTTTCACGCCTCAAAGCTTGAATCTTTCGCTGAGACAGCACAGTTCCCATCACGGAGATCTATGCTGCCCCCAACCACGGATGGCCATGTGGACGTCGACGATATCCTGGATCACAGAGACATCCCTGTTCCCAAGCCACCTGGCAGAGGAAGACCTCCTAAACCTGCAAGGGTGTACAAAGTACATTTCAGCCATCATACTGATCCTAAGGAAGATCAATGGATTTGAAGGGAGGAACTTGTCAATACAGCTCCTCAGATCGAGGCAGATTATGAAAAGAAACTGAAGGCGAAGGCACCAGCATGAAGCATCTCAGGGGACTTTCGAAGCTAAGGGGGATGGAATGTAAGGAACGAGGCCTCAAGGGGCCCTATCAGACATCACATGTTCTGGGCTAACGCCCCAGCAAGCCGAGTGCCCGCCCTAAGTGAAGGCGGGCCTGAATATTCGTCAAAGGCCAAATTTTGACATTTCCATATGTGGGTATTCAGGCTCTCACAGCACGCCAGTTGGTTGGGTAGACGCGTGAGCCTCACTAAGCTGCGTCGTACAGTTGGCCCAGGCCTTGACAGTTGCTCCTGGGCACATACACACAAAGCAGGGCCGATACATTGGGAAGCAAGCCATCGGCCTTTGGAAAAGCAGTACTGCCGACGCAGCTGGGAGCCCCGCACAGATGCAGCAAACAGCCCAAGTCCGGAGACTCAGACCGTGCCCAACTGAAAAGGGCGGGGGCCCTTAACTGTAGTCTCGGGCCTGGGCGCAGGGTCTGAGGCCCAACCGGAAGCTACTGGACGCTTCCAGCCAGGCCACACGCAGCATTCAGGAGGCTGCCACTTACATAAAAGAAGTGAGGCAGCCTGAGCCAGGCATTCTGGCCAGTACAGGCAATGTGGAAGTGCTGCTGCGCTATCGCTTGATGCTGAGCTGCGGCCAAGGGCGCTGACGGGGCACATAGCGGTGAAGTGGGGCGCTGCAGGGCAGCGGGGTGCAGGCAGCCATAGCCGGGCTGCTGGGCGCCAGGGGGTAATGAGGTCGATCGGGTGGTCTTCAGGGAAGGAGGCTAGTGTGGGGTAGTCAAGGTCTGACTGAGGGTGACGAGATACGTACCTGGTGCATGAAGAGAGGTCGGCTATGGTGTTGACAGTCATGTGCATTGGTCTTCGAGAGTCGAAGTGAGCCTGTTGCGTGAACCAGCTGTAGGTAGGATATTCGGGTAGAGTAGGCTGGGCGCTGGACGCCAGACAGAGAGGAGCGACTTTGGATACTGTGTTGGTGTGGCCTACGAGCCTGAACATTTGCTCATTACTTCATTGTATTGCTCTATATGGATGGTTTCTCTGTGCATTTTGCACCCTCTGGTTGGACACGACTACCTGGACATCTGTGTCAACGTGGTTTTCTGTATATCGTTCACACATATTCCTTCCAAGGGGATTGGTTGCGCAGATGGAAAACGAAAAGAGTGATATTGAGAGAAGGGAGGCCTCTTCAGCCCTGCTGCAGGGTGCCCGAGGACTGCTGACCGCCTAGCCTCCCTTCATCCCTGCCAGAAGCAGCAGTGTGACTTGTGTAGCTCACGCCCTGGTCCTTCATGTCCTTCATGTCCTCAGTGGTGTGCGGCCGCTTCATGTTGCACCACCATCAAGTGTATTATCTGTCCAAATCAGTTTCATATCTGATCCTTGGTCCATCGAGACAATTTAACAAAAAGAAAAAAAAAGAAACGGAAAATGTGTCAGTGAGGCAAGGCGACCCGCTCGCTCCCTCAATCTTCCTCTTTGTGATGGAAACCATTGCCTCTTTCCTACGGAAGGACCCGTCCATTCATAGACTCCCAGAAGTCAATGTAGGAACAGCGCACCATTTCAGCTTTCCGACAGTTATTTTGTTTGCGGATGACATGACAGTGCTGATTAGAGCATCAGACTCGTCCTTTAAAGCACTGTCCAGGGCAATGGAAGCCTTCAGATTGGCATCAGAAATGAGAATCAACTGGACAAAGACTATAGGTTGGTGGTTGTCTGACGAACAAATCTCGAAATTACAAGGACAGGAGGCTGACATGACCTGGGAAACACCGGAAACCCCTACCCGCTATCTTGGCATTTTCTTGACAAGGGACGGACTGGCGCCCCAGATGGCCCAGAATGTGCTGTCAAAGCAGCTAATCAAGATGGTAAGATGGAGGGATACTTTTACCTCACTGTTCGGTCGGGTTTTAACGCTCAACACGTCAGTGTTTTCTATAATGTGGTACATTGCATCTGTATGGACAATTCCGGATGAATCTCTAAAGGAACTAAATCGGGTAGCAAGAACATACCTCTGGACGGGCAACCCGAATAAAGGAAGCTGTATCCCCAAAATTGCATGGCATTACATCTCAAGAAAACCCATACAAGGGGGTTTAGGTGTAATCGACCCAAAGTGTGAAACGAGAGCCCTTCAAGTCAAATGGATAGTCCGGCTGCTGATGAAGCCAGGCACGGCGTGGAACAAACTGGCCCTGGACAGCATTAGGGAGCTAGCCCCGGTACCATCACCCAGCAACATGACAGGATTATTCTGGGTAATGAACAAGGAATGGTCATTAAAGAACATGAGAAGACGGTCCAGGAGAGGAATAGAACAGGACCCAGCCAACGGGCAAACCCCGTATTGGACGGCTATCATCCGGATCTGGAGGGAAATAATGCCGAAAAAGACCAACCGACTGAAATAAAAAGACGAGGTACTAAGACAACCTCTTTTTGCAATGAATGGCTGGGATCCGACAGTGACGAACCCTTGTTTTTAGACCACAAATGGCTGTCATGGGTAAAGAATGGCATATGGAGGATTAACCACTTGTGGAACGAAGAAAAGAAGGATTGGATAACGGAACAGGAATTGGAAGGATGTCTGAAGGGTTGCCATAGAAGAGGCCTGAACCGACAGTACATCATCAATCTGATCCCTCAAGACGGGAAAGATATACTGGCACAAGAAGAGGACTGGAGAAGTGGAGACTGGGGGGTCAAGGTGCAGGAAAACCCTCCGTCAAGGGCCTTTCAGTTTTCACATTCACAACAAGGTGCGACTACACAAGCCGTGTTCACCTCTTTTCTGGTTACACACTCCAGAGACGGAATGCCGTCGATCATAAACACCAATGTAGAAACCGTAATCATGGAGGGTTTTCTGCTCAGGAAAGTAAGAGTTTTAGGTACGTGGCCGAAAAGTATCTACAGATCTCATACGGCACTGCGTAACTTGGAGTTCGACCCAGGGGAGTGGACATGGAAACCAGACAAGAAGGCAAATGTTAACAAACGCACACCCATACAAGACTACACGGTCAAACGAGGTTATAAATTAATGTTAAAAACAAAAGACCCTGAACCGGTTATCAAAGCCAGGTGGCAAAGACTGTTAGGTCAGGAAGCCGACAGCATCACGCAAATTCCGTGGAAAACCTACAAAGCGATCAGACCTATCAAAATCAGAAGCTTCCAGTGGCTAATAACATATGCAGCCCTGCCAGTCAATCAATGGCTACATATCAGGCGGAAAGGTTCCAACCCAGAAAGTTCTGATGTATGTAAGGTGTGTACAGAACGTAACAGAAGACATAACACATTGTTTAGTTCACTGTAGGGAGGCGACGAAGTATTGGGCAGAAGCCGTGACCCTCTGGAACTCCCTTTTATCTTCCCCTTTTCCTGAAAAACCCATCCAAGTCCTTCTTCTTATTAACATTCCCCAACAACTCCGGAAAGTGGAAAAAGTCTGGTTCGGGATGATCAGGAAAGTGACCCTTTGGGTCATATGGAAGGAGAGATGCAGCAGAACGATCGAAGAAATATCCAACCCTCGTGAATTGGTCTGGGCGGAGACGAAAACAATGATTCAGGCGGAGATTCTTTGCAGGTGGCGGAMAATCAAACAGTCATGGTCCGAAGATGAGGAACAACGAAACAAAGCCAGACGGAATTTCAGTAAAATCTGGTTGATCGACGACAAAGTGGCTGAACTGAAGGACGACAACATACGTTGGAAGGACTGGCATGTTTCAAATGCAGGGGGAAGAGAGGGGCAACAGAGTACAACACAGGGACAAGGCTCCCCATTGTCAGATTCTGAAGGCGGATACCATGAACGGAGCTTGCAAAGGAAATCTCAGCACAAACGGCTGTAAGCAAAGGAATTTCATGCCAGTTCTAAGGTGGAGATCTCGGAGAACAGGAACACAGACTTAGGGTTCAGGATCTAAGGCTTGACGGTTGATCTCTCTAAAGGGGAAGAGAAGTATGTAGAGGGATAACAGGTCGTCTAGGACGGGCTCTTTCCAAAAGTAACTGGTGCCATCC